>CM055906.1:21183093-21734588 GCA_029582155.1 Panopea generosa | reverse complement strand
GGTGTTCTACAACATATATGAAAAATAAATCAATGCACGTGCCTCTCATTTTCTGGCACGGGTTACCAATTTTTGAACCGAGCTGTACGAAAAAGTATAAGTTATTTTTCGAAACGGTAAAAATAAACTAGCCTTTATTTGACGAGATTGAGCTAATAATTTTTTTCTCTATTTCTATTTTTGCACATGCACATGCACGGGTTTGAGATTTTTTAACAAAACTCGACCCACTTTGTCAGGCTCGCGAAGACCTTTCCAACGATACCAACTTGAAAAAATCGGACAGGAATGGCCTCTCGGCTAAGGTTCAAGCCCTTTTGGCCCTCCGGCTGACCGTATCTGAGTTGGAGTTAAGGCTCTACTGGCTAAACGGTTTGAGTTAGCCACATAAGTTAAAGACAAAAGTTGCTCAGAATTAAATTCCCTACAACATATATGAAGATGAACCCATAGCACACGGCTCTTAGAATGGCGCACGTGCGAGGGTGACCACCTCAGTTCTAGGCCCCAGGAATGACATTGACCGAGTGCCCATAGGTCAGTGAGGTACGGCAATCTTAAGATCTATTCAATACCTGCCCAACAACACCAAGATCATCAAATTCCGACAAGAAATGGCCTCTGGGCAAGGGGTTTGAATATGGCACCTATAATCGACCAAATATGACGAGTTTGGTTGAATTGCATGAATATGCATTAATAATTTTATTTTCACTCTTTTTGCTGTAGCGCACGGGGTTTGAACATGCATGGGTGGTTATTGGTAGTCGTTCAATTCGTACAGGGGACATCTAGGTACACTCTGATACCCAGATTGATGGGTTCCGATAAGTAGTTTTTTGAAAAAATCGCATTCCGGCAAATATGATTTTTTCAATTTTTACCATGCTCCACGCATCCCTGGCACCTTATTCCTAGCACTAATGAGGTGATATTTACAACATTCCTTAGGGATTTCTTATGCCTACACCCCCAGAAATCAATAATATCAATATCATATACTACGGTTATTGACCTGTCAAGTAGGCTAAAACATGTCCGAACGTTTTTTCGGCATGGGTTGACCAGTGTTACGTTGGATAGTCCACGCGTGCAGATCTGCCGTGGGGGTCATGAGATTCACACGCGGAAAAATCATACGCATTTGTTACTGTTTTGAATAATTACATTTGTTTAAAGGTTATTAATCATTTGAAATCGCGTGTCTTCGTTTAAACATAGGTTGAACATGCAAAAAACCCACTGGAATTGTTATTTTACTGTTAAAACATACACTTTTTAATATAGAACACAGACGTGTTATTGGCCGCTATAAGAGAAAGAAAATCACCAACAGTGAATCACAAACACAATTTTACTTTTTTATTTTAGTGAAACATACATCGATCGAAAGCTAAACTATTACCTGATCGAGTGATGTTAACATATTCATAGAAACTGGCGTAACTACTGAGAATTAAGCATTTTCTCATGGGCATTCCTTCGCAAAAACGGCGACAAATACCCACAACCATGTCATGCAGTACTGTAAAAGCTATTGAAATAGCTGATTAAACAACATGAATGATAAACTAATAATTAGATTATTAAAGTATAAAAATAAAAGAAGACAGCGTAATTAACTTTAGTAAAATAAAAATATTAAATATTGAATAACATAACTATGAAAACATGACGAAAAACATATCATTTATGTAAATTACAAAATAGGCTTCATCTTTAATTAAGAATATATACTACATAAATAAATAAATTATTCTTGAAACAATGACTGATCGGTGAGTTATGTTCTTACGAAATCAAAAGTAAAGATAATATTTTCTAAACGGAATTAATTAAAAAAAAAAGCATTAATTTAATGCAATATGCAGTTGCAGATCACGCGTCAAGGAAAATAGGCCGCAGCGCTAATATCAATCACTAATTCTATGTCATTTAAATACTTCATATTTGTATACTGCTACATATTTTCATTCATTTATTCATTCTTCCATTCACTCACTCACCTACAAGCTCACCCATTTAATTATTCATGTCACTAATGTTTTTAGATTCATTAACAGTGCATAACGCCCCACTAATGAGACGATAATTGTATTTACCAGGTAGTTTTATTTATTCCTGTTTGTACACTATAAAACTTCCTTTTATTTAAATAAACAATTCTTATCAAAATAAAGTTGCATGTAATTATGTTTACTGCAATTTATTATTTCTCTACCGTATACGACGAGTGTTAATTATAATTATAAATATTGGGGGTTGTGACTCTATGACTCCCTTATCGCGGTTGAGTAAATTTGCAAGGAATTCTATAGAGACTTTATACAAGTCCTTGAATTTTGCTATGATAACAATGTGCCATTTTCGCACCTGTTTCCTGCCAGAGGACAGGGTATCGTTTGTGCCTTAATTGATTATATGTCTCTTATATTGTCTAGATGAAATGAAAGTCTTTATAAAAATAACAGCAATAATTATTATTATTATAGATGCTCGCCTTTAGGTCTCAAAAAAACACAGTTGAATTGTGTTCTTTGCTCTATATAAAATATGGTCTAGGATTTCCATGGTAAAAAAAGAATTCCATTAAGATTTTTTTTTCATAGCATGAATGAAAACCAACATTAAATGCACAATAACGGGTAGGTTGACCACGTTTTTTTAAAAGAGGGTGCAGTGACACCCTGAGATTTTTTGAAAAATGAAGTCCTCAAATGTTCGTAAATACATGCATATGTTGAAATCCTATTAAAGTCACTTTTTTAACACCATGATGTCTGATTGCAGTATATGCTATACCAGCTTCGAACGAACGACCTCCCGCTTCCGAGGCAGACGCATTAACCACTAGGTCACGGAAGACGGAGAGCATGTTATATATATACAGTAGAACTTCGTTGGCTCGAACACGGATGGCTGGAACACCACACATGGATCGAACCACTTATCTGGTCCCGATCGAAATACTATCTAAATTATATTATTCTACCTCCGATGGCTAGAACACCGAGTTGAACTAGAAATTAGGTCCAGCCAACAAATTTAAATATATTTTGACACTTTTCGTTCGAACTATTTTGTTCAGTCCCGTCGGGTTCGATCCATCGGAGTTCTACTGTATTCATCTTTATATAATTGGAATAAGTTCTATCATTCGATACAACTCAAGAAATTAATATATGATTTGCACTTGCTGTCGAAGATCTTTCAAATATAATGTTTTTAAACCATTTACACTTTTTTTCAACCCAAGACATAACATTTGCTATGGTAATGTAACTTTACATAATAAGTATATATGCTTTTCAGAAATAGTTTAAAGTAAATTAAAGCGTTTCCCTTTAAAGTACTTTAGTGAACTAATAAATGTGAATATAGCTGATATATTACGCAGCAGTTTTAAAAATATTTTTGCTTTGATTAGCAACACCGCAATTATCTAAAGCTTTATATTCCTTCTAGTGTTTAATAAAGTAAACACTAAAACATTAACAAACTATTTGTTACAGATCATGTCATGTTTGTACGTTATTGAAACACGCCATATGTTTTAAAACAGATATTTAACAAAACAATTAGCAAAGTCACTCATATCAATATCAAGACTTCCCTAACTGCAGTAAAACGAAAGGTTAATGTGACATACACAGAAACGCTTTGCATAACACTACTATGAGTAAAATAATTCATATCAATGTCAAGGCTTCCTTACCTGTAGTAAAGTACAAGGTTATGGTTGGCTCTACTTGTAAACAATTCAATTATGTTTTTGTAGATATTGCATTTTTAACCAGTTAGTCAATTACGGATGTTGTCATAATCATTTGAATAAGTGACTTACGGAAGGTGATTATACAGTAGAACTTCGTTGGCTCGAACACGGACGGCTAGAACACCATATATAGTTCGAACCACTTATCTAGTCCCGAACAAAATCCTATTTCGATGTTTATGCATATACATATTTGGTTTGATGTTAAACAATGAAACAATGTTTGGTTCGAACAACCCTTAGCTCGAACTATTGTGTCGAATCCCGTCGGGTTCGAGCCATCAAAGTTCTACTGTATATAAAACTAATCAATAAACAATCGATTTACCTTTAGGGAGCTCCTCCTATGTTTCTTAAATTCTCTCCTCTCTGCCTGCCTGCTCTCTCCCCCCCCCCCCCCCCCCCCCATCTCTCTCTCTCTCTCTCTCTCTCTCTCTCTCTCTCTCTCTCTCTCTCTCTCTCTCTCCTTAACACTATTCACCCTAACCATATATCTCATGTTCCACATTTCATGAGCGTTTTTAATATCTTTTCTTTACTTTTTGAATCTGTATTTGTATACACGCACACCTACGCACGCACATCCGGGGAAATATTTCAAACGTCAATCAGATGCTGCATTCTAAAATGTTTGTGTGAAAATTGAATTCTCTGATGCTAATCCTTATGGTGATAAATAGTCTTATGTTAATTTGTATTACCATTTTCCTTATACTGATCCACCTCGTGGCAGGTTTGGTGGAAAAAAAGCAAGCTATAGATCTACATAGCTCAAGTTATTTTTGAGAAAATGCAGTGACATTTTATACCAACGTTTTCATTAAATCTTGCTTAGATTTGTGTTTATGTACTACACTAAAGAGATTATGTACACTCAACAGGTGTCATTGTACAAAGAATGACAGCTAGTATTACTCATACTATTATAAAACTCTGACACTATCTTTTGAACAAATGTAATAGATATTCACACGAACGGCGCAAATTGAACAAAAAACGTTTCTTTATAGTATATATTTATGCAGACGTTAATGTAGTTTTATATTTGGTTTTAAATCCAAAACACAAAATATCTAAATGTCTCGTACTTATACACACTCTCTCTCTCTCTCTCTCTCTCTCTCTCTCTCTCTCTCTCTCTCTCTCTCTTTCTCTCTCTCACTCTCTCTCTCTCTCTCTCTCTCTCTCTCTCTTAATCACCTATCTTTCTTTCTCTATCGTCATTACGTGTTCTAATATTCTTCCATACCATAACTTTATCATGTTGTTGATATTTTCGTTTATCGTCGCCACCGTTTTCTCTATTGGCGACGCCTCCAGAAGAGTATTAGTAATTTTTAGAACTTTTTGTAGTATTCCCGGGTCTTTTACATGCCCGGTGAAAGCACCGATACATGGGATCTCCATTTTTGTTAAAGTCTCATTCGAAAGACTGATAAGTATTTTTTTATGTAGGAGCGGGGATCGAACCTGCGACTCCTGGGTTTGAAGTCACTTTATCCTCATTTTCACTTTCTCCTTTTATGTTCTCTCCCTATACACCTTTGTGTTCAAAACCTTACTACACAAACACACCAGTATCAGTATCTATGACTTAATCAACACCATGAAAAAACACACGTCGTTTACTTCATTACACCGAGAAAAATATTATTTAAACTTATTTAAACATATGCGGATAAAGGGTCTTGCTCAAATACATTACACATAGCCGTGGCGGGGTATCGAATCCGCGTCTCCCCAATCGGTCCGATGCTCTATGTACCAAGCACTCCACGAATCAGGCGCTTAAGGTACGTAAAGTAGGTAAATTAAAAACGACAAGCACCAACTGCATGATAAGCACACGTTTGGTACCTAAATAACACAAAGCATCAAGGCCATGAGAATAACACTTTTGGTACCTTAATTACATAAGACAATTGCTACTTACATGATAAGCACGTGTTTGGTACCTAAGTTACACAGTAGAAGTACCAACGAAATGAAAAACAAACGTTTGGTACCTAAAATAGACAAGACAAGCACCAACGGCGTCAGGTCCACACGTTTGGTACCTAAATTACACAAGGCAATCACTAGCTGCATGATAAGCACACGTTTGGTACCTAAATAACACAAGGCAAGCATTAACTGCATGATAAGCACACGTTTGATACTTAAATAACACAAGGCAAGCACTAACTGCATGATACGCACACGTTTGGCGCCTAAATAACACAAGGCAAGCACTAACTGCATGGTAAGCAAACGTTTGATGCTTAAATAACACAGGGCAAGCACTAACTGCATGGTAAGCACACGTTTGATGCTTAAATAACACAAGGCAAGCACTAACTGCATGATAAGCACACGTTTGGCGCCTAAATAACACGAGGCAAGCACTAACTGCATGGTAAGCACACGTTTGATGCTTAAATAACACAAGGCAAGCACTAACTACATGGTAAGCACACGTTTGATGCTTAAATAATACAAGGCAAGCACTAACTGCATGATAAGCACACGTTTGATACCTAAATAACACAAGGCAAGCACTAACTGCATGATAAGCACACGTTTGTCGCCTAAATAACACAAGGCAAGCACTAACTGCATGATAAGCACACGTTTGATGCCTTAGTAACACAAGGCAAGTACTAACTGCATGATACGCACACGTTTGATGCTTAAATAACACAAGGCAAGCACTAACTGCATGATAAGCACACGTTTGGCGCCTAAATAACACAAGGCAAGCACTAACTGCATGGCAAGCACACGTTTGATGCTTAAATAACACAAGGCAAGCACTAACTGCATGGTAAGCACACGTTTGATACCTAAATAACACAAGGCAAGCACTAACTGCATGATAAGCACACGTTTGATACCTAAATAACACAAAGCAAGCACTAACTGCATGATAAGCACACGTTTGTCGCCTAAATAACACGAGGCAAGCACTAACTGCATGATAAGCACACGTTTGATGCCTAAGTAACACAAGGCAAGTACTAACTGCATGATAAGCACACGTTTGATGCCTAAATTGCAAACGACAAGCCTTACTTGCATGATAAGCACGTGTATGGTACTTAAAATACCCAAGACAGGCACCAACGGCATGATATGCACACGCTTGGTACCTGTATTACACAAGACAAGCACCAACTTTATGATATGCACACGATTGGTACCTAAATTACACAATTAAATAACTAACAACATGAGAACCACACGTTTGGTACTTAAATTACATAAGAAAAGCACCAACGGCATGGAGACCACACGATAGGTACCTAAATTAAACAAGACAAGCACCAAATGCATGATGGCGCACACCATCCACACCCCCCCCCCCCCCCCCACCCACCAACCCCCGCTCATACGTCTATGTTCCTACTATTTCTTTGAGAAAGCGGGTTCTATACAGGACCCCACAATTGATGCATCACATAATCGCTATATTTCCGCTTACGTTGTCGTATGTACCAAACATCCACAAGTCGGTCTCAGAACGAAACAGCATATAAGTTGAATTATAAGGCATATATATGCATATATATATGAAAACACGCTATGGGTTATATGTTTACTAGTATCTATATAGTAACTAATTAAGGGGCGTTCGACAAAACCCAGGAACCAGATTTGAAATTTTGACCTCATAACTAACCAGTTGTCTTTATATATAATTTTCAACATGGATTTTAATTTATCACTTTTTGACGTCCAAATTTATAGCAACACAATCGCCTTTTTTTTCGACCTCAGTTGAGTTATATTAAATATATAGAATGGAAACATATATCACTATATACTCATTTGACGGATGTATAGATTTACAAATGCAAAATTTACGACGGACTGGAGATATTAAAATTGACTGGAGTTGTAGCACAAAATATATGATTGCCAGCCTGAAGATGATCAATGGAAAAACATAATCTGGAGTTCAAGTTAAAACATAATGTATATCTGGAGCTGAAACGTTGAAATTCTTGCTTGAGGAGTTGGACAAGTTAAGAGTTCAGATGACTCATTTGAATTGTATATTTGTGTTTTTTCAAGAATTTAACTATTTTTTTAAATAAACAATAAATCATTCATTATTGGTGATTGTTTGCACATTATTAAAAGGCACTTTAAAGCGGTACATCCTTCTTTTTTTTATGAAATAATGGGGAAAGATATTGAGCAGTGGAGATGTAAAATTGGTAGTATTTATGTGTCGATCAATAATCTATCAAAAAGTAAAACGTCAGAATATGAAGGTTTGTTTGTCAAGCTTTCATATAGGTTGTTCATGTTGATAATTTGTATGTTGATTTTATGTGGAGATGTGGAAAGGAATCCCGGACCACCACGTTACCAGTTTACAAAATTCCCTGTAAATGGCAATTTCCACCAGGGTCATCGAATATTCAGTCAATTTTCACAGGGAAGACAGTGTGTACCATGTTGTTTGGCATTTTTTGCAAATGCGAATTAACACAAACAGCGAGCCTTCCCTCAGGCCTTTCATACCTGGTATTCATTGGTTTTAATATTGCAGCCATGTACACTATTCCTTTTGTGACATTTTGCAACCAACAAGCTGCATTATTTGCAGATTAATCTGCAAAAATGTAGGTTAATTCTTTTATTTTGATATTATCATTGTACATACATATAGCAGGACATCACTTTTCATAACAAAAGGCCCATGAGGATTTTGAACATCTCACGATCTGCACCAACAAATGACATCACGTATTCTTATACAGATTTAGGCAAGTAGTACCTACCGCAAGGGTCAAACCATGACACCCGAGGACATGAAAATCACAATTTTTATGACGGACTCCTAGGCCTCATTAACTATGCTTGAAATTTGTTTTCTAGTGCTTCCTATAATAAAAACGATTTTTAAAGTTTGCTTTAAATTTGACTGTTTCGGACCAAGGTTACAGAGGGAGTGGGACACTCAAAAATTACACCAAAAACCATTCAAAAACTATTCAGTCATCAGAAATGATGTTTTTTGTCTGTTCTGTTTCTCTTATATAGATTTAATAAAGTAGCCCCACTCCCAACTGGGGGACATAAAAGTCACAATTTTCATAAAGAATGTCAATAATCATACGCGGGAGAGGGGTGGGGATGGAAGGTAGGGGACCATGAAGCTCACACGGGTATTAACCGTTGTGTCAGCAACATCATATCACATAAAAAAAATCGCAGAAGTCTATTCAGTCATAAGAAATAACGTTTTTTGTCAGATTTCTCTTATACAGATTTAGTAAACTGGGCCCCATCCCAGTCCCAAATCGCGAGATTTAGAAGCATAAAGTTAATAATTTTGATAAAGGACCCCTGGTCGTGAATATCATGCTAACAATTTTCTTCTGAGTGCTTCCTACAATAAGAAGATTTTTAAAATTTACCTTGAATTCGACTGTTTTGACCCTGCCCTCAAGACCTCATGGGGTGGGGACCATGAACTTCACATAGGTATTAACCGTCATGTCATCAACAACAAATCACACCAAAAAGCATTCGCACAAGTCTTATCTAGGTATAAAAGCTGTATACAATTCATTACGACTGAGTTTATAGTTTTTGAAAAGGATTCGAAAATGTGAATTGTTTAGATGCTCTAAAATATTTTAAGCCCAACCCCCAGGGCCAAACCATGAGACCCAGGGACATTCAATTTTTATAAAGGTATCATATACGTCCATAATCATGCTCACCATTTGTTTCCCAGTGCTTCCTATAGTAAGAAGATTTTCAATTCACAGTTTTGATTCACCCTTTGGTACCAAAGCTGCATACACCATTTTATAACGATTGAACTTATGTTTTTGAGAAGTCGACAGATAAAGGCAATCACAAAAGGTTCCTTGAGACAACACTTGTGTTGCGATCTACTTTATTTCAAATCATTTGTTATAGTAACAAAACATATAAATATATTCTTTGTCATACTCAGTGACACACTGTTGTTAAAATATATATAAAAAACAGATTCACTTGGGAGTGTCATGTTTCTTTCATCGTCATTGTAAATATAAAGAAAAATGCCTTTTTCAAATAAGGTTTTTATATTCCAGGCCAATCAGAGATAACCAGGATATAGCAAAATAACTGATTCTACAAGAGCAGGACCAAGAGCAAGGCCAAGTCGGGGAGTTTAAAAACAAAAGTCTTGATGATATACAAGTTTATAAATGAGACATTGAAGTTAAAGATGAAAATGTAAATCATTGTAAACATATCGTTTGACAGATGTTGTGTTTGGAGATGAAGTTGTTTCCATGTTGATGGAGGGGTCAGGGAGAGAATCATTTAATACAGCCTGAAGTGCAAGTGGTAATTATAAAGTTCTCACCAAATACCGTGGATGAAAAATTTGAAGATGACAATTTGAATGAAAATGAAAACACAAAATATAAATGAAAAAGAACAAGCCACACGAATTTTAATAGAAACATTTGAGGATGAAGACAAATTCAGAGTTTTGTTTACAAAGTATTTTGATGCAAAAGTTAGATGGAAGAAAAAGACTTCGTTGAAGGCAATTCAAAGAGAGAAAAGGAAGATGGAATTATTCAAAAGACAAAAACATATTTGTGACGTTAATTCCTTCAATGAACTTATAAAAAGAATTCTGATGAACGTATAATCAGGATCCTTCATTGTAAGCTTTGGACACATACAAAACGTCACAATGTTTTACAGTGCCGTGAAGCAACATCTAGTAACCGAAAGGCATCTTTACACAAACCTGACATATATATCGCTTCTGAATGAATGTGAAACAGGACATTGTAACGATAAGCGGGTGCTCGACCTTTTTCATATATATTTTTTTGTTCTTTTGTTTACGACTTTTTAAGAAATTATTAATCATATTATTGTTCTTGTCAAGAAATGTACTTAATCACTTCTCTAACTTGTTTTTATTTTGAGTCATATTTCATTGACAATTTAGCCACAACAATTATATAAGGTTACCCGGAAATCAACAGTCAAATAATGAATGCACTTATACCGAGTGTTGCCGCCCTAAGTCCAAATGACTGCAATACGGTCACATTATGAATGCACCATTACCGAGTGTGGCCGCCCTATGTCAAAATGACTGCAGTCCAGTCACATAATGAATGCACTAACATTAAACTGGCCTAATGTTTTTCATCACCCGATGAAAACTTAAAAAGTCCTCAATTAAAGCATTATTTTACCATTAAAACCAATGAAATATATAATGTCACATGCTTTAATACGTCACGTCATAAATTATTCAAAGGTCACAGCATGGTAGGATGAAGGGGTGCAGAATGAAAATTTCATACCCGGTAATATACTCGGAAATCTTGTCCGGTATACAAGAAACATATCCTCTATTTTGTTGATATTAAATATGGTTCGATTGATAAAGATATACATGCTTTTCTGATGGTACATATTATAGATAATAAATTCTGTTTTGTGACGAGGCTAGAATAGTCGAATTAGCACTGTTTTCTGATAGCTCTTGTTATTAATAAAAAAAATGGAATGAAAGTTAGAAGGAGATATTTAATTGAAATCCTGCTCACCATTACATGATTTTAAATAATAGCATAACTGTGGAACTTTGATGTCATAGACACATGGTATTATGCCAACTTGGTAGTGTGTACCATATACTACAGGTGTTAAGGCTAATGTTTCCTCACAGTTTTGTCTTTTATCAACTCACATTCATGAACAAATAAGTCGCTACTCACAAGTGCGATTTGTACATCCTGCAACTCACAAGTCCAAATTTGCACAAGTAACATCTCATTCGTCCTTCCGTCCGGTATTTCGTGTCCGGCCTGTAACTTTGTATAAATGAATTTTGTTAACTTCTTGCTATAAATGATCAACATAACATGACGACGTGTCGCGAGTAAGACCCACACCCGTACCTCAAAGGTCAAGGTCACATTTTGAGTTTGTTCGACAACACTGTAAGTCTGTGTGAGCTTTCCTGGCCTGCCTGTAACATTGTCATGCATAAATGGATTTTATAAATACTTGCTATAAATTATCAGCATAACATGACGACGTGTCGCGAGTAAGACCCACATGCGTACCGCTAAGGTCAAGGTCATTTTGAGTTTGTTTGACAACACTTTGAGGCTGTGTGAGATTTCCTGTCTGGCCTGTGACTTTGTGATGCATAGATAGATTTTGTTAATACTAGCTACAAATGATCCTCATAACATGATGGCGTGTTGCGTGTTACACCCAGACTCCCGCTTCAAAGGTTAAGGTCACAATTTAACTTTGTTTGATGACCTTTTCAGTCTGATTGAAATTTCGTGTCCGGTCTGGTACTTTGTTTCCTATGGATTTTTAAAAAAACACTTGGCTAAGTTGAGCAACATGACATAATTAAGTGTCTCATGTAAGACCAAGAACCTTTCCTCAAAGGTCAAAGTCACTCTTTCAATTTGTTTGATATTGTGTGTCTTGTTTTTAACTTTGTATTTAACTTGGCTCAATCGATCAAGATGACATGAGGACGTGCCACACGTAAGACCTAGACCCGTACCTCAAAGGTCAAGGTCACAGTTTGAGTTTGTATGAAAACACTTTGAGTCTGTTTGAGATTTCAAGTCCATCCTTAAACTTTATCGTTTATACATGGATGGATTTCAAAAACACTTGGCTCAATTTATCAATTGATCAGCATGACCTGATTACATGTCCCGTTAAGACCCAGAATCTTACCTGAAGGTCACACTTTTAGTTTGTTTGTTTGGTATTTCATGTCTGATCTGTAACCTTGTCTTACATGGATGGATTTTAAAAAAAAGGCAATTACATTATGTTTTTACATAACTTGTCCAGTCGGACAAGTATTTCTAAAATATGCTTGTCCTCACAAAAAAACAACCTGTCCTACTGTAATCTAGAATTATGGTATTAGTGTTATGGATATGAATTAACTAAATAAACTGTTTTATTAAGGTTAAAAAAACAGGAGATTTGCGAAAAAGAGATGCCGTGTTTAATATCAAAATTTTACTTGTCCATTCGGGCTAGCAGCCTTATATTTTACGTGTCCGTACCCACGGTTCAGTTGTCTTGGACAGTCACATTAGCGTTAATATAAAGCTCTACACAAGCAATGTCATGATGGTGTGTCACCAACATTTACCTGTAGGAATACCCAGACCGTTACATCAGATGTCAATCTCAAGGTTACACAAAGGTCAGGGTCATGCTTTAATGTAAATAAACATGAAATTGCATGTCTAGTCTGAAACGTCAGTCTATTACTTTTGCTATTCATGGATACATCGCTACCTATTATAACATATATTGTTATTTTTACAGACCATTTTGGGGGGCATAAGGCACTTACCGGTGACATTTCTTGTTTGAATTAAATGAAGTCGAAACAACGAATCTACGATGGTGAAAAATCGAAACTACGATACTCCGATGGTGATATAATTTCGACTTTTCACCATCGTAGTTTCGCTGTTTCGTTGTTTTGACTTTTGGAGCTTTTATGTGAAATTTGGAAATATAGTAACTTTCAACAAAAATCACTTTATTTCATACATATTTAAAATTTTCAAAATACAAAATATGTCATGATGATGTATTTCGAGAAAAATGTAAACATTGAGAAAAAAGACACCAACTAGATCGTTTTGCTAAAACTGTTTTAATTAATTTGCCGCCATTATTTGCGGTCATGTTGAATATTTCAAAATTCTCAGTGGTGACAAGATATCATCAAGGCAATGCCTAAACTAGCATACTCATCAATAAAATGACTATATATTTCATGCAAGGTTCAGTGCGGTATCTGCCGGACTATGGTGTATCCTTGGGTTATCTGTGTTGCCTTTTACCAAAGGATGACGGATATGGCCGAGCATGTGCGATTGAAAGCGCGAAAATCATAGGAAATTTTACGATAATTTCCGTCAGCGAAGCAGCTAGTTTGCATATACGTATTACTGGCCAGTAGATACATATTTAAAACACGATTTATTAACGTGTGAGAGACGCCTGTTATCTAAAAAATCCACGGAAAGCGACGAAAATTCACGAAAATGATTGTCGATCATTTTGTTTACATTGTACTTTTTTAATCAAAATAATATTCCTTTTAAATGAGATACTGGCTGTGTGCCTCTTAAGTCGAAGAGCGCATTTTTATATGAAGCCTAGAAATAGGTGCACGTAGCACCCTCTGTACAGAAAAGGTTTGACTTCATAATCTGTTAGTTAGATGCCCAATGGATGTTGCAAGACCTTCAGTACTTAAGAATTGTGGTATATATTTTTTTTAAGTTTTGGGGCTAAATACATCAACATATATAACGAAACTGGTAATTTTGGGAATAATGGAATAAAGCCTAAAATTTCACTTATACTCCTGATTTTTTTTGTGATTTGCACTATTTCAGATTGATTAAAAATAAAATGTACTTGTACATGAACGCTCTATAAGTGGGGGCAAATTCTCATTTTTGGACCATTTTTGGTTTACTTATTACAAAATCGGATTTTTAAGTCGATATGGATCCATAATAATGTCTTTATCTTACAACAATCTGTTAATAGATCATGCGTAGGAAAATTTGCACTTTTCATATTGATAACAAATAAAAATGTATATACTAGCTCTATAAGTGGCGAATCTAGAATTTTATATTTCATGGTATGGGTAGGATAAAATTCGAACCATTAAAACTTTTAGTCGATATGGATCCATAAATGTATCCATCTCACTAGACTCAGTGTTGTTATTATTTTTACTCTTTCTCAATCACTGCTACATAAAATACAATATTTAGGTATATATATAGGGCATGAGGGTTGTCGTATACTCTTTACCCCTTATGAACAGATCAGATTTGAAATAACAGAGTCTCCTATTTTCAGACTATGCTTAAGTTTTTTTATCAGAAATAATACCCAATGTTATAAAAGTAGATAATTAGAAAGTATATGTAAATACAATATAAAGGTGTTAATTGATACATTCATTATGTAATATAAGCTTTAAGCATCATCTGACGCAATCTCTGATTCACCTACATGAGTAATGCCCTTAAAACATTTTTCACGTGCCACACATTTACAAGCCTCAGTACAAACTAGATTATTAGCTTAATATTGATACAAACCAACCCTTTAAAGTGCTGATCTATTATATTCACATGATGCAAACTTCACCAATACACTAAAAGCAGGTTCCTTGAGCACCAGAAGAATTTTCAAAGTACCAGCTTTAGATACCAACCTCTTCCGACGAGAGTCATCAGTTTTGTATTGCTAGCAAATAATGCTTCTAAAACAGTGATTGGAAGATAACTAAGTGATGCTTTAAGATTTTTGACATTGGTGACATATTTTGTTCCGCAGTCTCTTTTAATAGAGCGATTAGTATCTGGCGTCATCAGCAGCACATTCAAGGTTATTGGGAAAATACAAGGAACAGACTCACTTCTCACATGAACTGAAACATCCTTCAGCCAATGTTCAGATTAACATAACTGCGACAATTCTTTTCGGTGAACGTCAGAGGACTTTCATAGATTAAGAGCTATTCTCTTGCCTATTTCAACTAAAGAACTAATGAATACAGTGATACATTGAACTGCAGGTAAGACAGAGCAGATGGATTGGCCAAAGCCTTCTACGACATCATGAGTAGGAATGGGGCTCTGCTTCAGCATCATATGTACGTTTGCTTCCTCAGTAGCAGACTTGAGGTATTCCACATTTTGTTGATAGGATAGTCGATATATCCAAAACACTCTTGAACCCACAACCTGGAGAAAAACTGCTTTCCCAGCAGGCTGTTTTCAGGTCCACTTTACACCACCTGTAATAAACTTAAAACTGGCCTACTCAAAGTTCCATCTCTGTGAGCAAGAGGGAATGGAACAGTTGTTAGTTCATAGGTCAAAACGTCTAATGAAACACTTCTCTGATAGTGGATGCAATTATCAATCTACAAACAGGTCCTCTATCGACACTTATGTTTGTAATCTGTTCAGATTTGGATTTGACAGACTACTTACTGTTCTGATAGAATGAAAACGGTTTTCAATTTCACACGTGGCAGTGGCTCCTAAAAACATTTGTATTTTTGTCCCTCATCAATAAACTTTTCCATGTTGTATTTTCTAATTGTATCACTGGTCACAAGATGTTTAAACATATATGACAGCACAACGATTCCAGTTGCTTTACTGACTTATATGTATCATCTCCGTTTGTTTTGCCGTTTGAGAGGAAATGGGTTTGTCATCTGTCCTGATATTAACTTTCGAATACATTCTTCATCATTTTTCCAGATTATTTTTGTGACTTAACGTGTCACTTTTCAACATTTTGTGGCTGAAGATTTAGATGCTCTTTTGTGGCTGGTCAGAAACTATCTTTCTTAAGCTCCTGGTCGTTTTGTAAGTCCAATGATTCTAACACTTTTCTTAGGATCTAGATTCACTGACTGTTTAAGAGCAATGTCTGTCGAAACTGGATTTAACGGGTGATTTAATCGACAAACAGTGTGGTTTCTTTTGTATACTATTTAAGATCTATCTCATTCTATATCTACATCTATACCTTAAAGTGTCATACAGTGACAATGACTCGGTAGAAATTTACTAGAAGCATATACTTATATCAACGTATGCCAGAGCTTCAATAAACCCAGCATACATACAAATATCTTATTTTCAATTATTCTAGAAAATGGCAATTTATTCCTATTTTTAACCCAAATGTGTCACACAGTGGCAATACCTCGGTAAAAAATGACTTGTCAAGCATATTTGTATTTATATCAATATATTGCAGAGCTTCAATAAACCCAACATACATAAAAATATCTCAATTTCTATATTTTCAGAAAATGGCGATTTTTCCCGATTTTTCCCATTTTTAACCCAAAAATGTCAAACAGTGACAATAACTCGGTAGAAATTACTTGTATAACATATATGTATATATATCAATGTATTACAGAACTTCAATAAACCCAGCATACATAAATATATCTCAATTTTACATATTCCAGAAAATGGCGATTTTTATCGAATTTTCCTATTTTTAACCCAAAAATCCCTCACAGTGTCAGTGAATCAGAAGACATTGACTTTTATAGCATAAATGTATATATATCAATGTATTGCAAAGCTTTTATAAACCCAGTATACATAAAAAAGTATTTTTTTTAATTATTCCAGAAAATGGCGATTTTTTCTATTTTTTTCATATTTTTAACCCAAAATATCTCGAAAGTGATACCACAATTCTTTATTACTGAAGGTCAGATAATGATCTATATATATCTACCAAACGTTTCCAAGTGACAGAACTTTTTCTGTCCAAGGGGGTGCTACGTGAGATTTTTTTTATATTAGTTTGCTCTTGGACTACTTTAAATTTCATGGATAACTTTCCGATCCATTGGTATACTGGTTTAATTAGAATGTAGATATTTAAATCATATTCAAATGAAATTTAATTTTAACATAACTATTGTTGATGTGTGGGAAAATTGTCTTCATACATTTTTTCTTTAAATCACACTAAAGTAATAAATGAACTTAACATAAATAGTGTAAACGTGTTGGCTAATGAGGCGGTTTATATTCAGAATGTGTTTTACACAGTTTTTTTCTTTATTGAATGCAACGTGCGTGCATGATGTACAAAATTCAGCTTAATGATGGGTGTGCTTAGATTATAGCAACAATAAACACAAATGAACACAAGAAAGGCAATATGTCAAACTTGAATATCATTGACTTGTGAATTTTAAAGACTCAGCAAAAATGATATTAATATTTTTCTTCAAAGTGGTGTATATCACGTTGCTGTTAATAATTGTATTCGTTAAAGTGTCTTCATATAAATGACATCTATAAATCTTTTTCTCAAAAATCTACACCTTTAATGCACCACATAGCAGTTGTTGTAGGCGATGTTTCACTAAACTGCACAGTGTGGTGTGTTATAAAACAGTGTAAAACAATGCAATGCAAGCACAAACGCAACACAATATCCCGTTTAAAATTTTGCTTTAATTAATACCATTTCTGGAAACTGCAAATCGATAAAATGCAACTATGATATTAAAATATTGTATGTTTGCAAAACCTTGATAAAAACTCTCGTAAAGCAGGTTACCGGTCGTTTTAACTAACAATACGATAGTGTGAACTTGCATACTAGAACGGGGCCTTTTTTCATCTGCAGTTCTTATTAATTTCTTTATAATTATGATACTATTATTAGTAGAAGTAGTAGTAGTAGTAGTAGTAGTAGTAATAGTAATAGTAGTAGTAGAAGTAGTAGTTGCTGTTGCTGTTGCTACTTTTACTACTACTACAACTGCTACTGCTACTGCTACTGCTACTACTACTTCTACTACTACTACACTTCTACTACTACTACTACTACTACTACTTGTACTACTTCTGCTGCTGTTATTATTTTTATTATTATTATCATTATTATTATTATTATTATTATTATTATTATTATTTAAAATTAATTTGTCTATGTATTTAAATAATGATTGTTTTACTTTCCAAATACGCGAGTGTGAAAATTGCATACCAAAACGGAGTCTGGGAGTCATAATTTTGTCTCACTTTTTTTCATTTCCAATTGTTTATTAAGTTCTTTATATTATGTTATTATCATTATTATCATTAGTAGTAGTAGTTGTAGTAGTAGTTGTAGTTGTTGTTGGTATTAGTTGTAGTTGTTGTTATTATAATCATTATTATTATATTTATATTGCTATTGATGTTACTGCTGCTGCTGCTGCTGCTGCTACTACTGCTACTACTGCTACTACTACTACTATTACTGCTACTGCTACTACTTCTACTTCTGCTACTGCTACTGCTACTGCTACTGCTACTGCTACTGCAACTGCAACTGCAACTGCAACTGCAACTGCAACTGCAACTACAACTACAACTACAACTACAACTACAACTACAACTACAACTACAACTACAACTACAACTACAACTACAACTACAACTACAACTACAACTACAACTACAACTACAACCTTCTACTTCTACTTCTACTTCTACTTCTACTTCTACTTCTACTTCTACTTCTACTTCTACTTCTACTTCTACTTCTACTTCTACTTCTACTTCTACTTCTACTTCACGTTTTTAAGGGTCACGTGGTTTTAATTGATTTAAATTCGATCTGTTTTACAGGGTACACGTAAAGAAACTTGTTTAATCTTAGAAAACTTCCTAATGACGACGTGAAAGTCGTCAAGCAGTATTTTAGTGCTGTCTATTTTTAGAATGGAGAATTTCTTTAGATTACCACTCCAGTTCAAATAACGATTTTATCTCGTGTTTTTTATTTTATTTATTTTTATTTTTTTTTTATTTGTATATTTGACACACCAGACCATTCGTATCTTATTTATTATTGATAATGAGATGCTTTTTATCCGTTTAAAAAATATTTTTTAAGACATTTATAACGTTTTTTCTTTATATACCCCCTTTAACACATGCAAAGATAACCACTAAATCTGATTTTATCTTACAATTTAACATTTTATCTTAACTTAAAACGCTACATATTTTAGTTTAAATACTGCAAATGACCATAAAATTTTTACTTCTTAGCGTCAGCATTACGTGTATTTATTGTACGCTAGTCTGTAATGTTGACTAAAATAATTTGCGACTTTTTATTCAATGAATAGACTTTGGGTCACAGTTATTTATCTATGAAAGGTAAACAAATATGTAAATGAAAGAGATTAAAACATTTACATTTCATTTAAAATTATCACATTTGCTGATAATTGCTGCGATCGTGAGCGTCCCCGCCCTCAATTTTTCACCACTAATTCTATTCTTTGCTATGTTTGCAGAAGATACCAGTCGTGGTATTCGTTTTGATATTGAATTGTACTGCGGAAATGAAGCGAGGCCCGGCGCATTGATTTTGAAACGACGTTTATGCGGGATTTTTAAATTTATAATACCGTTTATGCGGAAATTTTGAGCTTGCGTATTTTCATTTTGTTATATATAAAAGCCATAAATTACAAAGGGTCTCCGTGTATTATATCTAGTTTTGTGGGTTAATATGAATGTAAAAGGTATACCGGTATCTATATTGTTTGATATATTTGATCAATTTTGCGATAAAAGAAATGAATATTAAATATTTGAAAAAAAAATGTAAGATTGATTAAAGTGATTGAGTGGTGGTTATTTTAATGATTGGTTGATTTATCGACCGATTGACTAATTGATTAATATTTTGATCGATTTGATTTGATTTGATTTGATTTGATTTGATTTGATTTGATTTGATTTGGTTTGGTTTGGTTTGATTTGATTTGATTTGATCTGATCTGATCTGATCTGATCTGATCTGATCTGATCTGATCTGATCTGATCTGATCTGATTTGATTTGATTGCGTTTCCTAATTCTGAAGACTATTGTGTCATCGCTTTGTCTCAAAGAGAGGGCGTATCACTAGAATGTACGTGAACGCCTGTATGACCGTTAATGCGTCTGTCCGAGCTATTTTTGTTCAATAACTTTGACATTTTCGTATCTCCATCTTACTTAGGTTGTTACATTTGTGTTAGTGTATGTGTTTTTTTTCTGAATAAAATCCGGTCAGATTTGAAAATGGGTCTTAAAACATAATAGTATTAGCTGTTTACGACAGTTTCTGCTCAATTAATTTTTATCCAATCATTTTTACCAAAACGTTTAAATCCAATCTCAACCAATCATTTTTTATATTTTGTTTTTATTACAATTTTCTGAATATAAATATCAATTAAAATGAAAAAAAAATGAACACAATTTTTTAATTGGCTATAAGTTAACCGTACTAGATTAATTATATATTCATGTTTCTACCCGATCTCAATTGAGTACATAACATTTTGAATGTGTGCATACGTAAAAAAATAAAATGTTAACATTTTTATTATCCTATTTTGATTTATGGCCCTTGAATAATTAAATGCTGTATATCTCCATTTAAAATCGACATGTTCAATTTCAACTAATCTTTGTGTATGTGCGGTTTGTAACATGGCATAAGTGAAGCTCCGATGAGCACTTTTTAAATTCCTATTAAATGGTTCCTTAATGCTCGAATACTGGTTTGACGCAGGGTATTAAACAATAGTCATGATTAAAATGGACGCAATATCTAATAAATAAGTGTAACACAATTTCAGTTTATAGTTATCATGAACAAACTTAGGTCTAGTCATTGGGAGTAGATCCAATTTATTATTTATATATAATACGGTTTTGCAAAATCTGACACTTATGGTTAAGCAGTTGAAAAATAAAACACTAAACGGGGTATTGGCAGTACCAGCAGTTGAAATATAACAGTAAACCAGTACCAGCAGTTGAAATATAAGAATAAACGGGGTGTTGCCAGTACCAGCAGTTGAAATATAACAGTAAACCAGTACCAGCAGTTGAAATATAAGAATAAACGGGGTGTTGCCAGTACCAGCAGTTGAAATATAACAGTAAACGGTGTATTGCCAGTACCAACAGTTAAAATATAACAGTAAACCAGTACCAGCAGTTGAAATATAACAGTAAACAGTTTATTGCCAGAACCAGCATGTGAAATATTTCAATAAACGGGGTGTTGCCAGTATCAGCAGTTGAAATATAACAGTGACCGGGCAGTTGAAATATAACAATAAACGGGCAGATGAAATATAACAGTAAACAGGGTGTTGCAAGTACCAGCAGTTGAAATATAAGAGTAAACCAGAACCAGCAGTTGAAATATAAGAATAAACGTGGTGTTGCAAGTACCAGCAGTTGAAATATAGCAGTAAACGGGCAGTTGAAATATAACAGTAAACAGGCAGTTGAAATATAATAGTAAACGGGGTGTTGCCAGTACCAGCAGTTGAAATATAACAGTAAACCAGTACCAGCAAATGAAATATAAGAATAAACGTGGTGTTGCCAGTACCAGCAGTTGAAATATAACAGTAAACTGGGTGTTGCCAGTACCAGCAGTTGAAATATAACAGTAAACCAGTATCAGCAGGTGAAATATAACAGTAAATAGGGTGTTGCCAGTAAAGGCAGTTGAAATATAACAGTAAACAGGGTGTTGCCAGTAAAAGCAGTTGAAATATAACCAGTAAAAGTAGTTGAAATATAACAGTAAACGGGGTGTTGCCAGTACCAGCAGTTGAAATATAACAGTAAACGGGCAGTTGAAATATAACAATAAACGGGCAGTTGAAATATAACAGTAAATGGGGTGTTGCCAGTAAATAACAGTAAACGGGGGACGGGGCGGGGATGGGGTGCCAATGAAACAGTTGAAATATAACAGTAAACAGGGTGTTGCCAGTACCAGCAGTTGAAATATAAGAGTAAACCAGAACCAGCAGTTGAAATATAAGAATAAACGTGGTGTTGCAAGTACCAGCAGTTGAAATATAACAGTAAACGGGCAGTTGAAATATAACAGTAAACAGGCAGTTGAAATATAATAGTAAACGGGGTGTTGCCAGTACCAGCAGTTGAAATATAACAGTAAACCAGTACCAGCAAATGAAATATAAGAATAAACGTGGTGTTGCAAGTACCAGCAGTTGAAATATAACAGTAAACTGGGTGTTGCCAGTACCAGCAGTTGAAATATAACAGTAAACCAGTATCAGCAGGTGAAATATAACAGTAAATGGGGTGTTGCCAGTAAAGGCAGTTGAAATATAACAGTAAACGGGGTGTTGCCAGTAAAAGCAGTTGAAATATAATCAGTAAAAGTAGTTGAAATATAACAGTAAACGGGGTGTTGCCAGTACCAGCAGTTGAAATATAACAGTAAACGGGCAGTTGAAATATAACAATAAACGGGCAGTTGAAATATAACAGTAAATGGGGTGTTGCCAGTAAATAACAGTAAACGGGGGACGGGGCGGGGGTGGGGTGCCAATGAAACAGTTGAAATATAACAGTAAACAGGGTATTGCCAGTACGTGCAGTTGGACTATAACAATAAACGGGGTGTTGCCAGAACCAGCAGTTGAAATATAACAGTAAACAGGCAGTTGAAATATAACAATAAACGGGCAGTTGAAATATAACAGTAAACGGGATATTGCCAGTACCAGCAGTTGAAATATAACAGTAAACGGGATGTTGCCAGTACCAGAGTTGAAATATAACAGTAAAAAATCAGTTTATATGTTACAGTAAACGTGGTGTTGCCAGTATCAGCAGTTGAAATATAACAATAAACGGGGTGTTGCCAGTACCAGCAGTTGAAATATAACAATAAACGGGGTGTTGCCAGTACCAGCAGTTGAAATATAACAATAAACGGGGTGTTGCCAGTATCAGCAGTTAAAATATAACAATAAACGGGGTGTTGCCAGTACCAGCTGTTGAAATATAACAATAAACGGGCAGTTTAAATATAACAGTAAACGGGGTGTTGCCAGTACAAGTAGTTGGAATATAACAGTAAACGGGGTATTGCCAGTACCAGCAGTTTAAATATAACAATAAGCAAGGTATTGCCAGTACATGTAGTTGGAATATAACAATAAGCGGGGTATTGCCAGTACCAACGACGACTTTACAACAGTTCGGGAACGATACATTTGGCGTGTCGATTGGCTGGCTGCCATCCTTACCACTTTCTCGACTTCAATCCGGCAAACCAATGTGTTTTATGTATTGTATACACAAATTGTTATTTATCTAAACTATTACAAATGTTATATTATTAGTCTTGTACCTAAAATCGATGAGTAACTACTTATACTGATATTGTTGTGTACATAATCTATTATATATTTGAGGACCTCATGGAAGATTGCCTTGTTCAACTTCATTTACATAGGTCATTTTGCATGTTATCTGTTACTAATAGTAATGCTTTATTATGACAACAGTTCTGTATGGTTACTTAGTGTGTACTGAGATTAAGTATGGTTACTTAGTGTGTACTGAGATTAAGTATGGTTACTTAGTGTGTGCTGAGATTAAGTATGGTTACATAGTGTGTGCTGAGATTAGGTATGGTTACTTAGTGTGTACTGAGATTAAGTATGGTTACTTAGTGTGTACTGAGATTAAGTATGGTTACTTAGTGTGAACTGTGATTAAGTAATCATTTCGAGAAATCTGAACTGAGGGAAATTTCAGCTTAATATGTTTAGCAAAACCGGTCCCTGCTGGTTCTCTGTGTTGGAAGTTGTTGTATTATTCCCAAACGAATTCTGACATAGAACAGAACATTTCTATTTCTATTATCTGACTGTAATAATTATGTTATTAACAAAAATATAACTGAGACTCTGAGTTTGATGATATGACTTTAAACGTAAAATTAATCACATTCGAAACATGAAGCGGAATAATTTGAAGCGACTATGAAGTGTCCGAGTATTTTTGTCCATTGTTTATATAAATTTAGCATAAGCACACCTATGGATGCTTTATATAAAATTTAGCATAAACACATCTATGGATGCTTTATATGAATTTAGAATAAGCACATCTATGGATGCTTTATATAAATTTAGCATAAGCACATCTATGGATGCTTTATATAAATTTAGCATAAGCACATCTATGGATGCTTTATATAAATTTAGCATAAGCACATCTATGGATGCTTTATATAAAATTTAGCATAAACACATCTATGGATGCTTTATATGAATTTAGCTTAAGCACATCTATGGACGCTTTATATAAATTTAGCATAAGCACATCTATGTATGCTTTATATAAATTTAGCATAAGCACATCTATGGATGCTTTATATAAATTTAGCATAAGCACATCTATGGATGCTTTATATAAATTTAGCATAAACACATATATGGATGCTTTATATAAATTTAGCATAAACACATCTATGAATGCTTTATATGAATTTAGAATAAGCACATCTATGGATGCTTTATATAAATTTAGCATAAACACATATATGGATGTTTTATATGAATTAAGCATAAGCACATCTATGGATGCTTTATATAAATTTAGCATACATATCTATGGATACTTTATATAAATTTAGCATAAGCAAATCTATGGATGCTTTATATGAATTTACCATAAGCACAGCTATGGATGCTTTATATAAATTTAGCATAAACACAGCTATGAATGCTTTATATGAATTTAGCATCAGCACATCTATGGATGCTTTATATGAATTTAGCATAAACACATCTATGGATGCTTTATATGAATTTAGGATAAGCACATCTATGGATGCTTTATATAAATTAAGCATAAGCACATCTGTGGATGCTTTATATGAATTTAGCATAAACACATCTATGGATGTTTATTTAGTTCATATTGGGTAATTGGCGTATTTGTCGCGTATAATTTTGAGAAGGCCATGTTTTGAACGCGAATGTCAAAGATGTTTCGATTGAAAAACCTTTCCATTAGCATGTGTAAGACCCAGGCCCGTACCCAAAGCATTAAGGTCACTCTTCGGGTTTGTTTGAAAACACTTTGAGTATTAAATTTTCGATATTTCGTGACCGGTCTGTAATTTTGTTAGTCATGGATGGATTTCAAAAACACTTGGCTCAAATGATCAACGTGGGATGACGAAAACCAAGATCCGTTCCTCAAAGGTCAAGGTCACCATTTTAAGATTGTCCGTCAACATGTTCAATCTATTTAAGATTTCATGTCCGAGCTGTTACTTTGTCATACAAGAATGGATAACAAAATCACGTGGCTTAATTGATCGACATGACATGACATGTTGCGTGTAAAACCAAGAATCGTACCTTACAGCAAGGACTTGTATAGATAATTCCTTGCAATATCACGTTCAGCTTGTTTGAGATTGTATGTCTGGTCTATAATTTCATTTTACACCGAGGAACTTTAAACTGACTCGGCATAAGTGATCAACATGTCATGATAATGTGTCACCAACAATACTCTGGCAGTACATCAGTTGTCAAGGTCAGTGTCACACAAAGGTCATTGTGACATTTTAAGGTAAATATGAAATTGCGTGCCAGACTATTTTTAAAATGGTTAAACTGGATTCAAATAAACAAAAGAGCGATATGGGTATCGTGTTTTAAACAATTTCTTTTCAATGGAGTTAATGCCATTTTCAACTCACAGATGGCATATCCGGGTTCATTGGGGGATGAAGACCTAAGAATGAAGCCTGGTCGAACCACCGCAAACTCTCTCTCATAATTTTTCTTGGCCCGAGCGGTACTCGAACATGGCGCCTAGGCAGTGAGAGGTGAGTGTTCCTGATACAGCACTTCTCGTCCACGTCCCATAGTTGTTATAAATATTTTACATAGAATCATTGCGGCCGCGTGCACAAAACCACCATGGTCTTGTCTAGCATGATCCAAAACTATATGAGAATGTGTGCAAAACACTTTGTCGGATTAAAGGTTGGTGTTCGATATAGCACAAGACGGATATACACCCACCCGTTTACTATTGTTGCCCGGAGATACACAATATACCTGTAAATTTGCATCGAATTATGTTCTCAAACTTGTTAACCATAACAGTCTATTATAACACCCGTATCGTTTATTAAGTGGCCGCCCAAGTAATAAGGTGATATACCAAACTTACGTTTACAAGTACTGATATATACGGTTTGTATTCTTAGTGTCTATGTTGATCTGTTCCAAAACTTCAGGACGGGCCTTTATACGACGAATCTAACAGTCTGGGCTTCTAGGAATATTGCATATCGGAGGAGACTATATTCATACGCACTGTCTTGGGTCATATTCGTCAGAATAAATAAAGCTGAGGTACACATGAATAAATACACGTACAGGAAATACGTTTATTTTTGTTTCGAAAAGTGATAACGACGTCTTGTTAAAGTTTTAATTTCTTATCGAGTGTGTTTTTATTTTATTCAAACGAGTGAGCCAGTGATTTAACTTGATTTAGGAAAACTTTCGATTCACCTGAAATAAAAAAAAAATACACGGACTATACGGTAAGTTCAATGAAGTGATAATACTTGCGATTCTCTTGGAATTATTTTCCGTAATCGGGCAATACAATGTTAGCTAAGTTTAAACATATTTTATTTCATAATTTACATGAAATGGGGTTGGGTCACAAGTTCTGCCAACATTAGATTTGGCCCTTCCCCTACAGATTACATAATCGTTTGTTTAACAATGGCATAAAATACATTACAAAACCAAAATCATCGACAAATATTATAGGAAAGATATTTAGTAGAGTTTTATTAGAGAGAAAGAGAAGAAGAAAGAAATAGAGCGAGTTAGTTGCTGCATTACAAAGTTTATATACAGTTATTTTGATAGTTCACTTATCATCTGTTTGGCACCTCCTGCTAACAACCAGCGGCTCGTGATAAGTAATTTCAACAGAAGCAGCAGTCAACCTGCATTGGCAACTTTTATTTTTTGCAAACATAATAAAAACAAGTATGTACAACGTAATCATTATCAATCATTACATCTCTTTGTTGTTTTAATAAAATGATGTACTGATAATTTTCCTATTTTCATTTAAAGATTTATTCTTATCTCCAAATAATTGTTTTTGAACATTAAGAGGGTGAAACAATATAGTTTATTTAAGAGTATAAGCCTTTGAATTCTATAAATGGGACATTTAAAGAAAAGGTGGTCTGCGTTCTCAATTGTATCGCTGCATTTACAGAATGGGCTGAATTTTAGATTGTTTATATAAAAGTCTTTATTTAAATTACTGCAGTAATTTCTTAAATTAGCATGCAAAACAGATAACTGCCGCTTGACATGAGAGAAATGATTACTGGTAGGGATGTGTATATTGTGGTATATGGCAATAAAATATGTTTTAACTAAGCTGGCTAATTGGTGCATGCGGATTGTATTACGGTAGTTAACAGCTTCACTAAATACTTGCACATGTATTCTTATCCAGATTTTTTTATCATTTTTATTTTTCTACGTTATGAATCACATCTTGTGAAGTTTATATTTATATAAAAAAAACTTTTATTCAAATTCACACTGCGGGTTAAGGAAAGATGTGTGGGAGTTTGTGTTAAAGACAAATGTCGCTTTTGTTATTAATAGAGAAATTAAAGTAAACCATGTTTGATTTGTGTCACTATTGCAATGCGCATCCAGTAAGTTGTTAATGCAAACCCTGTCAAAGAATGTAGTTACTTTGGTTATGAACAGCCAGTAAGCATTATCTGCAAGCTTTGTGAAAGACATTAGTTCGCTGTGTTATGGACAGCCAATTAGCTGCGCATGGGTCTCATACCTAAGGCAGATATGTTTGTGGTATTGGTGGCCAGGGTCTGATTTCCACGCCATTGTATATACTAACTTTTGTTGTGATTAGTTGGTAATTGATACTTGACTGATTTGTCAAACACGTTACTTTTGCTGTGATGAGCCAGTACAAGATGCCCGAATGCTGTTAAAGGCGCTTTTGCTGCATTTAGCCATTAAATAAACCAGTAAGTTATTCCTGCTATGTCAAAGATACTGTGATAAGCAAGTAGTTTATGCCTGATTTTGATGTCAAATATCAACGTTTATTAGCTGTGATAAGCTTGTTAGTTTTACCTGATGTCTGTGTCAAAGGGAAAAGTATATTTGCTATAATTAGCCAGTAAGCCATGTCAAATACTAAAGTAGCTATTGCTGATATTAGCGAGTAAGATAGCCGGTTAGTTATGCCTGATTGCTATGTCAGATACTAAAGTAGCTATTGCTGATATTAGCGAGTAAGTTAGCCGGTAAGTTATGCCTGATTGCTATGTCATATGCTAAAGTAGCTTGTGCTTATATTAGCGAGTAAGATAGCCGGTAAGTTATGCCTGATTGCTATGTCAGATACTAAAGAAACTATTGCTGTTATTAGCGAGTAAGTTAGCCGGTTAGCTATTTCTGATTGCTATGTCAAATACTAAAGTAGCTATTGCTGATATTAACGAGTAAGATAGCCGGTAAGGTATGCCTAACTGCTATGTCAGATACTAAAGTAGCTTTTGCTGATATTAGCGAGTAAGTTAGCCGGTAAGTTATGCCTGATTGCTATGTCAGATACTAAAGTAGCTATTGCTGATATTAGCGAGTAAGTTAGCCGGTAAGTTATGCCTGATTGCTATATCAAATACTAAAGTAGCTATTGCTGATATTAACGAGTAAGATAGCCGGTAAGGTATGCCTAACTGCTATGTCAGATACTAAAGTTGCTATTGCTGATATAAGCTTGTAAGTTAGCCGATAAGTTATGTCTGATTGCTATGTCAAATACTAAAGTAGCTATTGCTGATATTAACGAGTAAGATAGCCGGTAAGGTATGCCTAACTGCTATGTCAGATACTAAAGTTGCTATTGCTGATATAAGCTTGTAAGTTAGCCGATAAGTTATGTCTGATTGCTATGTCAAATACTAAAGTAGCTATTGCTGATATTAACGAGTAAGATAGCCTGTAAGGTATGCCTAATTGCTATGTCAGATTCTAAAGTTGCTATTGCTGATATTAGCTAGTAAGTTAGCCGTTAAGTTATGCCTGATTGCGATGTCAAATACTAAAGTTGCCAGGCTCGGTACAAAATTAAACTTTATGAAAGAAAGCACCCAACAGTTACTTGCAGGGAATAACGGGGATTCTGCTGGAAGTCATAGCTGCAACTGAGGTCTTCTTCCACAAAAACGTGGTTGTCATATGAAACATACTATGTTGCAATGTTTTCAGTAAATACGGTCATCCGTGGCCGAATGGTCTGAGATGCCGTCTCAAGATCATTGACCTCTCACCGCTTAGACCGTAGGTTCGAGTCGCGCTTGCTCCAAAATCTTTACTTGTTATAGTTTTCCGGTTATTTGTGGAAGGACATTGGCTCTACTCAGATTTCATTCTGAGGTCTTCCTCAACCAATAAAACTGGATATGCCATTTATGACCTGAATTATGTTGAAAATCGTTTTAACACCATTCATTTAAAAAAACAAGATCTGATACAACGGTATGACTACAGCAAATTGTGCCAACTTTAATATTTTTTGGGAATCGTAAAGCTAACAAAAAGTATATGTTTTAGCAGCTGTTGACAAACCAAATGTTCTTATACATGGATTTGTGTCGTTGAAAATCTTTCTTGAGGGATTGAGCCATTTCCGAGAACACCCCTTCCACGTAAGTAGCTGATCATTTTCTCACTTGAATCAGCGATAAACACTCTTTAAAGTGACAATACTCTTTTGCATTATAACCATGTGACTATAATCTGACGTTCTATCCTTGGGGTCGTGAGTTCGATGCCGCGCCTGACAACCGTCTCCGTGATGATGGAATAACGACATTGTTTCTCATTAACATTCGTCTCTCATCTTGATTCAACTGAGAAAATTATCAGTTACTTGCGTGGATGGGGGTGTTCTCGAATACTGGTTCCCAGGAAACAGGGGTTTAGTTAACTTGTCGTACGTTAGCCGTTGTATCTGAGTGTTCTCTAAACAGCTTATTTTTACTGTTTGGGGGTTAAATAAATATAATCATATAGTGAAGTGGTATTGCGTCGGAAACCAGATCGATGGCTTCGACCCCACATCCAGTACTATTATTGGACCGTGGGCTTGGTATTGAATATTTCATTCGCTTAATTCCAGTATTGGTTCTGTCCAAATAGAAAGCGATTTACATATAACGTTTTCAGAAAATGAATATAACAGCCCATTTGGAAACATGTCCATGTTACGTGTACTTTCAATATAAACTGAATCACGATGACGCCCATTACAAACCTTATCATATGTTTAACCCAAACTATACTGAATTAAAAAAAGAAGACAGATGAATCACAGCTTTTAAGGTTTTAATTGGTATGATTTAACCAGTGCTGGGTCCTCCGCGGCCGAGTCGTCTACGGCGCCGTCTCAAGATCACTTACCTCTAACCGATAAAGTCGTAGGTTCGAGTCCCTCTTGCTCCATAAATTTTATGTGAGAAAGTTTGCCAGTTACTTGCGGAATGACAGTGGTTCTACTCAGTCTGACTCAGTGATGGTTTTCCTCAACTAGTAAAACTGGATATGTCTTATTTAACCTGAAATGTGTTGAAAATGGCATTAAACCCATTTACCCGCACCCGCACCCCCCCCCCCCCCCTCTCCCCCCCTCCCCAAAAATCCAGTGCTCAATGAATTAAATTGATTTTTCCTGACCAATTCTGTCATATTAACTTAAAACTGTGGTCAGATAACATAAATGTAGGGATGAAGTGATGACCATTTTCACTTATGACTTAATACTTGCCTTTTAAAATTTGCTATGTTTACACTTAGCAATTAGTACTTAGTTCTTACCACTAATTATACATTTACCAAATGTAAAGACCGATAGGAAAATATCTGCGAACGACAAAGAATCACGAAATAAATGGAGATGCATATACTAAGTAAATATAACATTTTTATGAAGTTCCGGATCTGTTTTTTTATATTATTGTGTCCTGGCACCGGCTGATGCAGTTTTAAGCTCAGCTTTTTGAAAGTCAGTTTACTCGTTGAAGTTGGTTTTTCTGTTATAGTTTTAAGGCATTCTCATATATCTCAGTAACTACCACCCACATTCATGGATGTGTTCTTTTCCATTAAGGGGTTTAAATGCACCAAATGGGATAAATTCATTTCAAGCAGAATTATGACCCTTTTAACAATTAGAAAAAATCGAGGCAGGTACTACTAATGAAGTAAAGAAACTACGCACGTGTAATCATTATCATCATACGGACTATTTGGGAAAGTGATTTGTCTACTTATATTTTGTCGAGTCTGCTTGCGGTGAGCTCGATATAGTCGTCACAATGACGTTTCGTTGTATGTGCGTGCGTCCGTCCGTTAGTACGTCTGTGCTTTCAATATTGCCAGTGCTTTCTCATCTTTCTCATCCAAGTAGAGATTTTCTAATAACATTGCACAAACGTTCACCATAATGAAACAAAGTGGCATGCGTAAGACTCGTGTCCGTAGAATTGTTAGAAGTTAACTTAGAAGTTAAATGTCAGAAAAAGGTACAAAATTGCCTGTCCGCTCCATATATTGTAAACCACTTAATACTATACTTTGAAATAGCGTGTCCAATGTTTACCATAATCAGACGATTAGCACGCACAAGACCCAGGTTCTTAGGTCAAAAGTAAAGGTTCAAGGTAAAAAAGGGGTTCAGTATTTGTTGTCTACTCCATAGTTTGTAAAAACCATTTGACAGATTTTGAAATATTTTGCCGGGAAATGTTCACCGTATGATGTAATAACGTTCGATATCGATCACAAACCTGTGTTAGTGACCACCTCTATTAAGAAATCACTTGCACACAGTTTGTATCATTTCTCAATTTTTCGTTTTAATCACCCCGTATTAAGCAGCCATCTGCCTTTAAGGGGTCAGTTATATTTTGCTCTTTCACTTCAGTGGTTGATTAAGGCAGACTTGCCTGTACATTATTAAAGCGGTCCATTACTGACGTGTGTAGATTTTTCCGCTGAAAGCAACACATGATACGAATGAAGAAATTTAGTCGTAAATGGTATCCCCGATACACTTATCCCGATACACTTATCCCCGATACACTTTGGCACATAACTTTTTCACATATTTTAAACTATAAATTATAGCACATTAAGAAAGTTTACAAGTTCCTTTTTTTCTAAATGTACATGCGATAAAGGTGTGGTGTGGTAATGCGATATTTGCTTCATTGAATATGGGTGTGTGAACTGATAGACAGATTAGCCGTCTCATAGATTTTATTGATTAACTATCATAAAATGCAAAATACCAAACGTCTTGTTTTGTGGCGACATGCGTGCCTTCTTACAATTTTAATTGACGTTATCAAAATGATATGTTTTTTATACATAAAATAGCGGTTCATGTATAGACAGAAATACTGTATCAAGTGTATGAGTGTATGAATAAAGTAAAACGCACGGGTATTATTGACTTTATTTTAATCAGCCGGGTGTAGACTGATGAATGAGTGAATGAATGATGTAATCAATCACTAAGCAATTCATGATAACCATCCCCGGTCAATGGACACGTTATTAACTTGGGAATTCTTCTAGTTGACCCCGTACAAAGATTTGTCTGCAGTAATTTGTCACAGAATACTTGGGCGTGTTTACTTGTACTTGTTATAGACCTACCCAATGAGCAGTAAATTTAACTTTAATGCAAACAGGCAGACCTTACAAACACATTAAAACGCGTTTTTTTCGATACTCAAAGAGCTTAATAGCTGTGGTTAAATACGCCAAAGAATATTTATACTTATAATGCTTAATGTATGCATATCTGTCTTCATCAATTGCATATAAAACATACATGCTGGCGTTGGATTTTATCTTGATTCTCATTGCATGATGATGTTGCATGGTGTTTAGTGTCGTTTTCAACAATATTTCAGTCAAATCGCTTGAAACACTTTCCACACTGGAGTACCATGCCGCAGACACATTGCATGATTCACCACCCAGTCAAATTATACTGTCATGGGGCTGAAAAGACCTTGAACTATTCTCTAAATTTTAAGTGCCATGCGAGGAATCTTCTAGTACCAGTTTTTTTAGTCTTTGGTATGATCCGGCTGGGTGTTAAAACACGGGACCTTCCGCATATGAGGTAGAGGCTTTACCACTAGACCACCGCTGCGGTCTCATCGAATTATAATGATATAGTTAGTTACTAATTTATTTAAGCTCGGTTGTGAAGAACGCTCACAGCTTATACTATAAACCGGTCTTGAGTCCGCCTCCTGGGTAGGATCAGTACGGAGTGATGTTTAAGAGAGACATCGTATTGAGCTGGGGATCGAACTCGCAACCTCTGGCGTGAGCGGTCAATACTCTATCCACTACACTACCATCCTGCTCGCTTTCATGTAATTGATATATTGTCGACATTGTGTTAATGAAAATATTTACCATTATATTATTAAAAGTCAAAGGGTCCTCCATGGCCGAGTGGTCTAAGGCTCCGTCTCAAGACAACTTATCTATTACCGCTAAGGTTGTAGGTTTAAGTCCCGCTTGCTCCAAAAACTTTATGTGAGAAGGTTTACCAGTTATTTGCGAAAGGACAGTGGTTCTACTCAGATTCATTCTGAGGTCTAACTCCACCAAGAAAACTGAATATATCATATATAACCTAAATTGTATTGACCATGGAGTGAAACCACATTAAAAAAATAAGCAGGTCTTATTTCTTATTTTGTTATTGATTATGTAATGTGAACACGTAAGTAAACACAAATATAGAGCCCATGGGAATCAATCACGTGCACGTATTACATGTCCGGAAAGTCGTATTTAATTTATGTAACAACAAAGAGATCATACCCATGTTAAGTGTGCATACGATGTGAAAATACTACAGGCTAAAAGATTATATAACTTAACGAATACTTGTCACGAGTAGTTGCTCTATTGGGTTAAACATAGGATTGACAATTACGAATCTACGGTGGCTGTTTTCTGCCATGTCGTTTTGGCGGGGCGCCCACCCGACAACACGCCAAAACGACGTCATTCTGGCGGGGCGCCCACACGACAACACGCCAAAACGACATCGTGCTGGCGGGGTGCCGACACAAAAACACGACAGAATAGGACGCCAAAACGAAAACTCGCCGTGCGCCAAAACGACAACACGCCGTCGTGTTATCGCGTAAAATATATCGTTTTGTAGTTCTGTCGTTTGTGTTGTCGTTCTTTTGGGTTGGCGACCCGCCAAAACGGCATTTGTCGTATTTTCGTATTGTTGTCGGCGCCCTGACAAAACGAAAATACGACATCGCAGAAATCAGTCACCATACAAATCAAAGCATACGAACGAGAACGAGTCTTAGGCTTGGGATCTGACAAGCACGCGACTAAACAATGGTGTTAAATGAACCAGACCCGGAGCTATTTCCAGTCTTAATATTGAACATTAAACGAGAAAGCTTTAGGACTAACAGTTACTATAGTTCGACTATTCGACGAATAAGTTAACAAATGTATAAATACCGGCGTCGCCGTCGTGGCCTGTCTTGTAGGAAATATTACTTGAACCTTCTTTGAACTAGTATCTAAACAGTTGGTTAAATAAATTCAGTTCTTATACTTCATGGGCTCTCATTTATACTTCATGGGCTCTCATTTATACTTCATGGGCTCTCACTTATACTTCATGGGTTCTCACTTATACTTCATGGGCTCTCATTTATACTTCATGGGATCTCATTTATACTTCATGGGCTCTCACTTATACTTCATGGGCTTTCACTTATACTTCATGGGCTCTCACTTATACTTCATGGGCTCTCAATTATACTTCATGGGCTCTCAATTATACTTCATAGGATCTCACTTATACTTCATGGGCTCACTTATACTTCATAGGCTCTCAATTATACTTCATAGGATCTCACTTATACTTCATGGGCTCACTTATACTTCATAGGCTCTCAATTATACTTCATAGGATCTCACTTATACTTCATGGGCTCACTTATACTTCATAGGCTCTCAATTATACTTCATGAGCTCTCACTTATACTTCATGGGCTCTCATTTATACTTCATGGGCTCTCGCTTATACTTCATGGGCTCTCACTTATACGTCATGGGCTCTCACTTATACTTCATGGGCTCACTTATACTTCATGGGCTCTCACTTATACGTCATGGGCTCTCACTTATACTTCATGGGCTCACTTATACTTCATGGGCTCTCAATTATACTTCATAGGATCTCACTTATACTTCATAGGCTCACTTATACTTCATGGGCTCTCAATTATACTTCATGGGCTCTCACTTATACTTCATGGGCTCTCTTATACTTCTTGTGATCTCATTTATACTTCATGGGCTCTCACTTATACTTCATGTAATCTCATTTATACTTCATGGGCTTTCAATTATACTTCATTGGATCTCATTTATACTTCATGGGCTCTCAATTATACTTCATAGGCTCACTTATACTTCATGGGATCTCAATTATACATCATGGGCTCTCACTTATACTTCATGGGCTCACTTATACTTCATGGGCTCTCACTTATACTTCTTGTGATCTCAGTTATACTTCATGGGCTCTCACTTATACTTCATGGTATCTCATTTATACTTCATGGGCTCTCAATTATACATCATGGGCTCTCACTTATACCTTATGGGCTCACTTATACTTCATGGGATCTCATTTATATTTCCTGGACTGTCACTTATGCTCATGGGCTCTTATGTATACTTCATGGGCTCTCATGGAACCCAAACCGTAAAAGTATATTAATATTTCGGTTCGTGGACGAAAATTGAGTAAGTTAACATAAACATGTTAGCATTACAACTACTTACCCCGACATTTGATTCCGCGGAATTATCCTGTATAACAAAGCAATAATATTTTATAAGATAACAATAAACTTAAATAAACTAAGCAAGCTATAATAAAAAGGGAGTGTTCAAACATTTTTATTTTATTAACTTTAGAGTGTCATTAAAAATTAGATAAAAACGATAAAATTAACAGCGATATAAAATATATATACAATAGTGGAAGGTAATGTGATAGAAATATACAACAGTGGAAGCTAATATGATAGAAATAACGGTTTCACACGTGTGAGGAATTCGTGCGAATATTTCACAAAATATGCACGAATACGTCACAAATGAAAAATGTACGTTTAGCATCTCTTAGTCTAGGTCTGGTAGAGCGAAAACGAATTTTTCATATGTTAAAACAGTACGAAAATAATGCAACACACGATTATTAAGGGTGGTCTAACATCAAGAGCAATAACTCTAGGTTGAGATCTAACCAAAATTCGGTTTGCATTTTATAAACATCCACATTCTACCTAATGTTTATAAAATATGATTATGATTGGTAAAACATTTACCCTTTAACAAGGAAGAGTTTGACATTTATTCTTAATCAAGGGTCATAAAGCTGGTCGTACTTGCACATAATTGTCACCGTTTCGATTTGTGATATTTACGGCCGTATTTGTTAACCTATTTGTACAATGTAAAGAATTTGTTTCTGTGAAATTTACAAGTCAGTAGAACGAGCCCAGCTCTTCTGATAGGGCCCGTTAAATAGCAATGTTGAAAAGCCACATTTGGGCACGTTGATTGGTCAGTCACGTCACATTTTATCAAGCGTTCAATTGTAATGAAATATGGACATGGCATAGATGTCGTCCTTGCTGTTTTATTGGAGGTTAATAGGCCTGCATCGGGAGATATCAGGTTTTAGGATAGACTAGAAGTTTACGATTGACAAACGTATACTTAAAGTGAATGCCTCGTCATTTGATTCTATTTTGGGGACTGTAAAACTACATGATGCAAAATGATTTTGAAAATGATAAAGTTGCTTAATTTCGTTTTTATTTCAAAAGGGTGTTCCTCCGCGGCCAAGTGGTCTAATGTGTCGTCTCAAGATCACTTACCTCTCACCGATAAGGTTGTAGGTTCGAGTCCCGCTCTCTCCAGCAATTTTATATGAGAAAGTTTACCAGTTACTTGCGGAAGGACGGTGGTTCTATTCAGTGTGAGGTCTTCCTCCACCAGTAAAACTGGATATGCCATAATTATGTAACCTGAAATGTGTTGAAAATGGCGTAAATCTCCATTCAAAAAAAATTATTTCAAAGGGTTCATATATCCAAGGAATTATACACAAAGTGGCGTCCTTGCTCAAGACACTTTTTTCACATATGCTTGGTACTGATTTTACCCAGGAAGACTTCGAGGGTATTTTTCCGAGTTGTAATAACTTGTTTCTTCACAATCGAAGTAAGATAAATAACAGTCGAAGTAAAATAGATAAGTTTCACAATCGAAGTAAAATCAATAAGTTTCACAATCGGAGTAAAATAAAATTTAAACTAAGCTAAAAACGAAATTAAAATGAAAGTATTTTAAAATGTGCCTGTAACTCCTTTACGTCTCAAACAAGTTCTTGCACTGGTCAAAAGTACTAATAAGTCATACCCGAGTTATGGCCCTTGGATAGTTAACTATCAGTCTGATATTGCATGCATTATTTTATGACCCGCAGAAAATCGCGAAAAGTATATACTTGGTCCCATCCCCACCGCGATTTACACAACGTTAAATTAAATTGGGAACCCGCATCGAGTTGTAGAAGTAACTTGGCCTCCCTCCCCAAGTATAAACAACTTTTCAATATATTCGATGATGAATTTGAACCCTTACTAAAATTCCTCGATCAGCCTATGGCAACACAACACTTCGGTTGACTTTGATAGTTATTTGCTATTTAGTTTCGGTGCTCCTCACGTTCGTCACAGTACCCCACCTGTCTGGCGGCGATGTTCCAGCAGTGTTTTGAATGCTGGTACTTGTATCTAGTACGGTACGTCAAGATCTTGTAAAAACCGACGGTGCTAATATGTTACCAATTGCACATCTATGTTAAATGAAGTTACAGGGCTTGTATTCACCAACCATTCTTGAGAATATTCTTAGACTTGAGCTTGAAAACCCACATTTCAACTTTAGATATCTAGTTTACCGTGACAGATAGAATAATTGTGAGAGTGTATTTGACTATATATCAGGTGTCCCTACATGCTTAAAGTGTTTGGCCTCAAATAATTGTCTCTAAGTGTGTGGTTTTTTTTCAAAATTGAATTCAAGTCTAAGAATATTCTTGAGAATGGTTGGTGAAAACCACCCCTGATCATTATTTTCAGTATATTCCTACATAAATGTAACACATTCATGCATGTACCACAATTCCACTTGTTATTCTTTATGAAACTTATGTTTTGCAGATGGACCAAACGTAATAGAAAATCTAAAGATCACAGACGCACAAGTATCACGCACATGGGCTACTGGCGAGATCAATTGAGGGTAAGCATTCATACTATGTTAATTACGTCCCTGTATTGTTTAACTGCCATAATGTCTTAGATACGAACAAAAACATCGCATGTTATTATCTCCCGCTTTTCAAAGCACATTTGGGAATATTGTAATGGCGTCCGTCCATTCATCCGTCCGCCCGTTCATTCGTCCGTCCGTCCGGTATAAAATTGGTTTCCAAATAATAAATTTTACAGGATTAATTGTATTTATATCATATTATATACCTCTGTCACATTCTTTGTCCCAATTAAACTTTGTTGACGACCACCCCACTCCTCCCCTAACAAACCTCTGTTTTGTGTTAAATTTCAGCTTCATTACCGACCCGTGACGCCCTCGTCCCTGTTTTGTGTTAAATTTCAACTTCATTACCGATCCATGACACCCTGGTTTCTGTTTGTGTTCAATTTCAACTTCATTACCGTTCCATGACCCCTCGTCCCTGTTTTGTGTTAAATTTCAGCTTCATTACCGACCCGTGACGCCCTCGTCCCTGTTTTGTGTTAAATTTCAACTTCATTACCGATCCATGACACCCTCGTTTCTGTTTTGTGTTAAATTTCAACTTCATTACCGATCCATGACACCCTCATTTCTGTTTGTGTTAAATTTCAACTTCATTACCGATCCATGACCCCCCCCTCGTCCCTGTTTTGTGTTAAATTTCAACTTCATTACCGATCCATGACACCCTCGTTTCTGTTTGTGTTAAATTTCAGCTTCATTACCGATCCATGACGCCCTCGTCCCTGTTTTGTGTTAAATTTCAACTTCAATACCGATCCATGACCCCCTCGTTTCTGTTTGTGTTAAATTTCAACTTCATTACCGATCCATGATCCCCTCGTTTCTGTTTGTGTTAAATTTCAACTTCATTACCGATCCATGACCCATCGTTTCTGTTTGTGTTAAATTTCAACTTCATTACCGATCCATGACCCCCTCGTTTCTGTTTTTGTTAAATTTTATCTTCATTACCGACCCATGACCCCCTCGTTTCTGTTTGTGTTAAATTTCAACTTCATTACCGATCCATGACCCCCTCGTTTCTGTTTGTGTTAAATTTAAACTTCATTACCGATCCATGAGCTCCTCGTTTCTGTTTTGTGTTAAATTTCAACTTCATTACCGATCCATGACCCCTTGGTTTCTGTTTGTGTTAAATTTCAACTTATTGCCAATCCATGACCCCATTGTCTCTGTTTTTTGTATGATTTCAATTTTATTACAGACCCATGATCCCCTCGTCTCTGTTTTGTGTTAAATTTCAACTTAATTACCGACCCATGACCTCTCTCGTCTCTGTTTCTCTATTTTGTTTAAAATGTAAGCTCTATTACCGACCCATGACCCCCACCCTCGTCTCTGTTTTTATGTAAAATTTAACTTTATTACCGATCCATGACACCCTCGTCTCTGTTTTGTGTTAAATTTCAACTTTTTAACCGACCCATGACCCCACTCGTCTCTGTTTATGTTAAATTTCAACTTTATTACCGACCCATGATCCTGCCCTTTGTCTCTGTTTTGTGTTACCGATCCATGACCCCCCCCCCCCCCCCCCCCCCCCACCCCATCGTCTCTGTTTTGTGTTTAATTCAAATTTATTATCGACCCATTATCCCGACCCTCGTCTCCGTTTTGTGTTAAATTTCAGCTTTATTACCGACCCATGATCCCGCCCCGTGTCTTTATTTTGTGTCAAAATTCAGCTTTATTACAGACTCATGACCCCCTTTATCTCTGTTTTGTGTTAAATTTTAACTTTATTGCCGATCTCTGACCACCCACCCCCACCCCTTTGTTTCTGTTTTGTGTTAAATTTCAACTTCATTACCGATCCATGCCCCCCTTGTTCCCTTTTATGTTAAATTTCAACTTTATTTCCGATTTCTGACTCCCTTGTCTCTGTTTTGTGTTAAATTTCAACTTCATTACCGACCCATTATTCCCTTCGTCTCTGTATTATGTTCAGTTTCAACTTCATTACCGACCCATGATTCCCTTCGTCTCTGATTTGTGTTAAGTTTCAACTTCATTACCGACCCATGCTTCCCCTAGTCTCTGTATTGTGTTAAGTTTCAACTTTATTACAGACCAATGCTTCCTCTCGTCTCTGTATTGTGTTTAGTTTCAACTTCATTACAGACCCATGGTTCCCTTCGTCTCTTTATTGTGTTAAGTTTCAACTTCATTACCGACCCATGCTTCCCCTAGTCTCTGTATTGTGTTAAGTTTCAACTTTATTACAGACCAATGCTTCCTCTCGTCTCTGTATTGTGTTTAGTTTCAACTTCATTACCGACCCATGATTCCCCTCGTCTCTGTATTGTGTTAAGTTTCAACTTCATTACAGACCCATGCTTCCCCTCGTCTCTGTATTGTGTTTAATTTCAACTTCATTACCGACCCATGGTTCCCCTCGTCTCTGTATTGTGTTAAGTTTCAACTTCATTACCGACCCATGATTCCCCTCATCTCTGTTTTGTGTTAAATTTAGACTTCATTACCGACCCATGATTCCCCTCGTCTCTGCTTTGTGGTTAATTCCAACTTCATTATCGACCCATGCTTCCCCTCGTCTCTGTATTGTGTTAGGTTTCAACTTCATTACCGACCCATGCTTCCATTCGTCTCTGTATTGTGTTAAATTTCATCTTCATTACCGATCCATGATTCCCCTCGTCTCTATATTGTGTTAAGTTTCAGCTTCATAACCGAACCATGATTCCCCTCGTCTCTGTATTGTGTTAAGTTTCAACTTCATTACCGACCCATGATTCCCCATCGTCTCTGTATTGTGTTAAGCTTCAACTTCATTACCGACCCATGATTCCCTTCGTCTCTGTTTTGTGTTAAGTTTCAACTTCATTACCGACCCATGATTCCCCCGTATCTGCATTGTGTTAAGTTTCAACTTCATTACCGACCCATGATTCCCTTCGTCTCTGTTTTGTGTTAAGTTTCAACTTCATTACCGACCCATGATTCCCCTCGTCTCTGTATTGCGTTAAGTTTCAACTTCATTACCGACCAACACTTCCCCTCGTCTCTGTATTATGTTAAATTCCAACTTCATTACAGACCCATGCTTCCCCTTGTCTTTGTATTGTGTTAAGTTTCAACTTCATTACCAACCCATGATTCCCCTCTTCTCTGTATTGTGTTCAGTTTCAACTTCATTATTGACCCATGACTCCCCTCGTCTCTGTATTGTGTAAAGTTTCAAATTCATTATCGATCCAAGATTCCCTTCGTCTCTGTATTGTGTTAAGTTTCAACTTCATTACAGACTCATGTTTCCCCTCGTCTCTGTATTGTGTTAAGTTTCAACTTCATTACCGACCCATGCTTCCCTTCGTCTCTGTATTGTGTTAAGTTTCAACTTCATTACCGACCCATGATTCCCCTCGTCTCTGTATTGTGTTAAGTTTCAACTTCATTACCGACCCATGCTTCCCCTCGTCTCTGTATTTTTTTTAGTTTCAACTTCATTATCTACCCATGATTCCACTCGTCTCTGTATTATGTTATGTTTCAACTTCATTATCGACCCATGCTTCCCCTCGTCTCTCTATTGTGGTTAATTTCAACTTCATTATCGACCAGTGATTCCCCTCATCTATGTATTGTGGTTAATTTCAACTTCATTACCGACCCATGCTTCCCCTCGTCTATGTATTGTGTTTAGTTTCAACTTCATTACAGACCCATGATTTCCCTCGTCTCTGTATTGTGTTCAGTTTCAATTTCATTACAGACCCATGCTTCCCCTCGTCTCTGTATTGTGTTAAGTTTCAACTTCATTACCGACCCATGCTTCCCCTCGTCTCTGTATTTTTTTTAGTTTCAATTTCATTATCTACCCATGATTCCCCTCGTCCATGTATTGTGTTAAGTTTCAACTTCATTACCTACCCATGATTCACTTCGTCTCTGTATTGTGTTAAGTTTCAACTTCATTACCGACCCATGATTCCCTTCATCTCTGTATTGTGGTTAATTTCAACTTCATTACCGACCCATGATTCCCCTCGTCCATGTATTGTGTTAAGTTTCAACTTCATTACGGAATATGATTCCCCTTCGTCTCTGTATTGTGTTAAGTTTCAACTTCATTACCGTCCCATAATTTCCCTCGTCTCTGTATTGTGTTAAGTTTCAACTTCATTACCTACCCATGATTCCCCTCAACTCTGTATGTTGTTAAGTTTCAAATTCATTACCGTCCCATGATTCCCCTCGTCTCTGTATTGTGTTCAGTTTCAACTTCTTTACCGACCCATGCTTCCTCTCGTCTCTGTATTGTGTTCAGTTTCAACTTCATTACCGACCCATGATTCCCCTCGTCTCTGTATTGTGTTAAGTTTAAACTTCATTACAGACCCATGCCTCCACTCGTCTCTGTATTGTGTTAAGTTTCAATTTCATTACAGACCCATGCTTCCCCTCGGTTCTGTATTCTGTTAAGTGTCAACTTCATTACCGACCCATGATTCCCCTCGTTTCTGTATTGTGTTAAGTTTCAACTTCATTACCGACCAATGCTTTCCCTCGTCTCTGTAATGTGTTAAGTTTCAACTTCATTACCGACCCATGATTCCCCTCGTGTCTGTATTGTGTTAAGTTTCAGCTTCATAACCGACCCATGATTCCCCTCGTCTCTGTATTGTGTTAAGTTTCAACTTCATTACAGTCCCATGATTCCCTTCGTCCATGTATTGTGTTAAGTTTCAACTTCATTACCTACCCATGATTCCCTTCGTCCATGTATTGTGTTAAGTTTCAACTTCATTACAGACCCATGATTCCCTTCATCTCTGTTTTGTGGTTAATTTCAACTTCTTACCGACTCATGATTCCCCTTGTCTCTGTATTGTGTTGAGTTTCAACTTCATTACCGACCCATGATTCCCCTCGTCTCTGTATTGCGTTAAGTTTCAACTTCATTATCGACCCATGCTTCCCCTCGTCTCTTTATTGTGTTAAGTTTCAACTTTATTACCGACCCATGATTCCCCTCGTCTCTGTATTGTGTTAGGTTTCAACTTCATTACCGTCCCGTGATTCCCCTCGTCTCTGTATTGTGTTAAGTTTCAACTTCATTACCGACCCATGCTTCCCCTCGTCTCTGTATTTTTTTTTTAGTTTCAACTTCATTATCTACCCATGATTCCACTCGTCTCTGTATTATGTTATGTTTCAACTTCATTATCGACCCATGCTTCCCCTCGTCTCTCTATTGTGGTTAATTTCAACTTCATTATCGACCAGTGATTCCCCTCATCTATGTATTGTGGTTAATTTCAACTTCATTACCGACCCATGCTTCCCCTCGTCTTTGTAATGTGTTTAGTTTCAACTTCATTACAGACCCATGATTCCCCTCATGTCTGTATTGTGTTAAGTTTCAACTTCAATACCTACCCATGATTCCCTTCGTCTCTGTATTGTGTTAAGTTTCAACTTCATTACCGACCCATGATTTCCCTCGTCTCTGTATTGTGTTCAGTTTCAATTTCATTACAGACCCATGCTTCCACTCGTCTCTGTATTGTGTTCAGTGTCAACTTCATTACCGACCCATGATTCCCCTCGTTTCTGTATTGTGTTAAGTTTCAACTTCATTACCGACCCATGCTTTCCCTCGTCTCTTTAATGTGTTAAGTTTCAACTTCATTACCGACCCATGATTCCCCTCGTGTCTGTATTGTGTTAAGTTTAAGCTTCATAACCGACCCATGATTCCCCTTGTCTCTGTATTGTGTTAAGTTTCAACTTCATGACCGTCCCATGATTCCCTTCGTCCATGTATTGTGTTAAGTTTCAACTTCATTACCGACCCATGATTCCCTTCGTCCATGTATTGTGTTAAGTTTCATCTTCATTACCGACCCATGATTCCTCTCTTCTCTGTATTGTGTTCAGTTTCAACTTCATTACCGAACCATGATTACCCTCGTCTCTGTATTGCGTTTAGTTTCAACTTCATTATCGACCCATGCTTCCCCTCGTCTCTGTATTGTGTTAAGTTTCAACTTCATCACCGACCCATGATTCCCCTCGTCTCTGTATTGTGTTCAGTTTCAACTTCATTACCGTCCCATGATTCCCCTCGTCTCTGTATTGTGTTAAGTTTCAACTTCATTACCGACACATGCTTCCCCTCGTCTCTGTATTTTTTTTAGTTTCAATTTCATTATCTACCCATGATTCCCCTCGTCTCTGTATTATGTTAAGTTTCAACTTCATTATCGACCAATGATTTCCCTCATCTATGTATTGTGGTTAATATCAACTTCATTACCGACCCATGCTTCCCCTCGTCTATGTACTGTGTTTAGTTTCAACTTCATTACAGACCCATGATTCCCCTCATGTCTGTATTGTGTTAAGTTTCAACTTCATTATCGACCCATGCTTCCCCTCGTCCATGTATTGTGTTAAGTTTCAACTTCATTACCTACCCATGATTCACTTCGTCTCTGTATTGTGTTAAGTTTCAACTTCATTACAGACCCATGATTCCCTTCATCTCTGTATTGTGATTAATTTCAACTTCATTACCGACCCATGATTTCCCTCGTCTCTGTATTGTGTTCAGTTTCAATTTCATTACAGACCCATGCTTCCACTCGTCTCTGTATTGTGTTCAGTGTCAACTTCATTACCGACCCATGATTCCCCTCGTTTCTGTATTGTGTTAAGTTTCAACTTCATTACCGACCCATGATTCCCCTCGTCCATGTATTGTGTTAAGTTTCAACTTCATTACGGAATATGATTCCCCTTCGTCTCTGTATTGTGTTAAGTTTCAACTTCATTACCGTCCCATAATTCCCCTCGTCTCTGTATTGTGTTAAGTTTCAACTTCATTACCTACACATGATTCCCCTCATCTCTGTATGTTGTTAAGTTTCAAATTCATTACCGTCCCATGATTCCCCTCGTCTCTGTATTGTGTTCAGTTTCAACTTTATTACCGACCCATGATTCACCTCGTCTCTGTTTTGCGTTTAGTTTCAACTTCATTACCATCACATGATTCCCCCTGCTCTGTATTGTGTAAAGTTTCAACTTCATTACCGACCCATGATTTCCCTCGTCTCTGTATTGTGTTAAGTTTCAACTTCATTACCGACCCATGATTCCCCTCGTCTCTGTATTGTGTAAAATTTCAACTTCATTACCGTCCCATTATTCCCTTCGTCCATATATTGTATTACGTTTCAACTTCATTACCGACCTATGATTCAATTCGTCTCTGTATTGTGGTTAATTTCAACTTCATTACCGACATATGATTACCCTCGTCCATGTATTGTGTTAAGTTTCAACTTCATTACCGACACATGATTCCCTTCGTCCATGTATTGTGTTAAGTTTCAACTCCATTACCGACCCATGATTTCCCTCGTCTCTGTATTGTGTTAAGTTTCAACTTCATTACCGACCCATGCTTCCCCTCGTCTCTGTATTGTGTTCAATTTCAACTTCATTTCCGACACATGATTCCCCTCGTCTCTGTATTGTGTAAAGTTTCAACTTCATAACCGACCAATAATTCCCCTCGTCCATGTACTGTGTTCAGTTTCAACTTCATTACCGACCCATGATTCTTTCGTCTCTGTATTGTGTTAAGTTTCAACTTCATTACCGACCCATGATTCCCCTCGTCTCTGTATTGTAGTTAATTTCAACTTCATTACCAACCAATGATTCCCCTCGTCCATGTATTGTGTTAAGTTTCAATTTCATTACCGACCCATGATTCCCTTCGTCTCTGTATTGTGTTTAGTTTCAACTTCATTACTGACCAATGATTCCCTTCGTCCATGTATTGTGTTTAGTTTCAACTTTATTACCGACCCATGATTCCTTCGTCTCTGTATTGTGTTAAGTTTCAACTTCATTACCGACCCATGATTCCCCTCGTCTCTGTATTGTAGTTAATTTCAACTTCATTACCAACCAATGATTCCCCTCGTCCATGTATTGTGTTAAGTTTCAACTTCATTACCGACCCATGATTCCCTTCGTCTCTGTATTGTGTTAAGTTTCAGCTTCATTACCTACCAATGATTCCCTTCGTCTCTGTATTGTGGTTAATTTCAATTTCATTACCGACCCATGATTCCCCTAGTCCATGTATTGTGTTAAGTTTCAACTTCATTACCGACCCATGATTCCCCTCGTCCATGCATTGTGTTAAGTGTCAACTTCATTACCGACCAATGCTTCCCCTCGTCTCTGTATTATGTAAAGTTTAAACTTCATTGCCGACCCATGATTCCCCTCGTCTCTGTATTGTGTTAAGTTTCAACTTCATTATCGACCAATGCTTCCCCTCCTCTCTGTATTGTGGTTAATTTCAACTTCATTACCGACCAATGCTTCCCCTCGTCTCTGAACTGTGTTTAGTTTTTACTTCATTACCGACCCATGATTCCTCTCGTGTCTGTATTGTGTTTAGTTTCAATTTCATTATCGACCCACGATTTCCCTCGTCCATGTATTGTGTTAAGTTTCAACTTCATTATCGACCCATGATTCCCTTCGTCTCTGTATTGTGTTAAGTTCAAACTTCATTACCGACCCGTGATTCCCTTCGTCCATGTATTGTGTTTAGTTCCAACTTCATTACCGACCCATGATTCCCTTTGTCTCTGTATTGTGGTTAATTTCAACTTCATTACCGACCCATGATTCCCCTTTTTCTTTTGATTGTGTTAAGTTTCAACTTCATTATCGACCAATGATTCCCTTCGTCTCTGTTTTGTGTTAAGTTTCAACTTCATTACCGACCCATGATTCCCCTCGTCTCTGTATTGTGTTAAGTTTCAAATTCATTACCGTCCCATGATTCCCCTCGTCTCTGTATTGTGTTAAGTTTCAACTTCATTACCGACCGATGATTCACCTCGTCTCTGTATTGTGTTAAGTTTCAACTTCATTACAGACCCATGCTTCCCCCCGTCTCTGTATTGTGTTTAGTTTCAACTTCATTACCGACCCATGCTTCCCCCCGTCTCTGTATTGTGTTATGTTTCAATTTCATTACCGACCCATGCTTCCCTCCGTCTCTGTATTGTGTTAAGTTCAACTTCATGACCGACCCATGCTTCCCCCCGTCTCTGTATTGTGTTAATTTTCAATTTCATTATCGACCCATGATTCCCCTTTTTTCTCTGTATTGTGTTAAGTTTCAACTTCATTACCGACCCATGATTCACCTCGTCTCTGTATTATGTTAAGTTTCAACTTCATTACAGACCCATGCTTCCCCCTGTCTCTGTATTGTGTTAAGTTTCAACTTCATTACCGACCCATGCTTCCCCCCGTCTCTCTATTGTGTTAAGTTTCAACTTCATTACCGACCCATGCTTCCCCCCGTCTCTGTATTGTGTTAAGTTCAACTTCATGACCGACCCATGCTTCCCCCCGTCTTTGAATTTTGTTAAGTTTCAACTTCATTACCGACCCATGCTTCCCCCCGTCTCTGTATTGTGTTAAGTTTCAACTTCATTACCGACCCATGCTTTCCCCCGTATCTGTATTATGTTAAGTTTCAACTTCGTTACCGACCCATGCTTCCCCTCGTCTCTGTATTGTGTTAAGTTTCAACTTCATTGCCGACCCATGCTTCCCCTCGTCTCTGTATTGTGTTAAGTTTCAACTTCATTACCGACCCATGATTCCCCTCATCTCTGTATTGTGGTTAATTTCAACTTCATTACCGACCTGTGATTCCCCTCGTGTCTGTATTATGTTAAGTTTCAATTTCATTACCGACCCATGATTCCCCTCGTCTCTGTATTGTTTTAAGTTTCAAATTCATTACCGTCCCATGATTCCCCTCGTCTCTGTATTATGTTAAGTTTCAACTTCATTCCTACCCATGATTCACCTCGTCTCTGTATTTTGTTAAGTTTCAACTTCATTACAGACCCATGCTTCCCCCTGTCTCTGTATTGTGTTAAGTTTCAACTTCATTACCGACCCATGCTTTCCCCCGTCTCTGTATTGTGTTAAGTTTCAACTTCATTACCGACCCATGCTTCCCCCCGTCTCTGTATTGTGTTAAGTTCAACTTCATTACCGACCCATGCTTCCCCCCATCTCTGTATTTTGTTAAGTTTCAACTTCATTACCGACCCATGCTTCCCCCCGTCTCTGTATTGTGTTAAGTTTCAACTTCATTACGTCCCATGCTTTCCCCCGTATCTGTATTATGTTAAGTTTCAACTTCGTTACCGACCCATGCTTCCCCTCGTCTCTGTATTGTGTTAAGTTTCAACTTCATTGCCGACCCATGCTTCCCATCGTCTCTGTATTGTGTTAAGTTTCAACTTCATTACCGACCCATGATTCCCCTCGTCTCTGTATTGTGGTTAATTTCAACTTCATTACCGACCTGTGATTCCCCTCCTGTCTGTATTGTGTTAAGTTTCAACTTCATTACCGACCTATGATCTCTTCCTGCACCTTTTTTCTTTTATCTTTATTTTGATCGCATTAATATATATTCAGCCCTGTTTTAATTTATTAACTTCGGTGTCCGCCCTAGCGCTACACTCCACGTCACATCCTTCTTAAAGTTTGCTTTGTATAAGATTGAATACTTTATGTCAAGACCTTTCGTTTCCACCCCGGTTTATTTTATTAATACTATGTACTGTTTTAAAATACTCAACCCTGTTTCAAAAAAGTTAAAACTTTCGAACCTGCCGGAGTCCTCCCCCAACCGAATTTATTTTCAGCCCGAACCCTTGCTATATTTTTTATAAACTTTTATTGATGTAATTATTAAATACTCTGTCTCTTTTCAACTTTGGTTCTGGTCCAAGCCCCACAACCCTCAGCCCTGCCGACCACAACTCCACATCGATGTCAATATCATTTGGCTGATATTAAAGATGGTTTGGTTGATAATGATTATTACTGGGTTTTTTTCTGATGGTACACATTATGAATAATAAATACATGATGTTCTGTAGAAAGGCAAGTATAGTCGAATTAATGTTGTTCTCCGACAGCTCTCGTTTGTTTTTTACCGAATTGGGTTCGAATGTGGTTTCATTAAACTTACAAAATATATTTCTGATATTATGCTTTTTTCTCATGGATAAATATTTTGATATGTGCGTTGGGTGTGGATATAAATGTTTTATGATTTTTTTCATTTTTAGCTTGTCTATTCGAAGAATAAAGAGAGCTATTCTACTCACTCAGGAGTCGGAGTCAGTTTTGCATGCAAGTCCCTATCTCAGTAACCATTCCATGTATTGCCTTGAAACTTTACACAAGCCTGCCTAGTCATTATCCCTACTACAATAACTAAGTTAAATAACTGTTGCATGAATATAATACAAATTATTGCCCTTGTTTGACTTAGAAATTCTGGTTAAAGTTTTGCATGGAAATACCATCAAGTCTATATCTCACCAACCAACAACTCATTGTATTTGATTGAATCTTTGCACAAATCTTCCCAGTCATCAACCCTCCTGCAATAACTAAGTTACATAACTCTTGCATGAGTATAATGCAAAGTATTGCCCTTGTTTGACTAAAGAAAGCTTGTTAAAGTTTTGCGTGCAATTACCATCAATGCCATATCTCACCAACCACTCGATCTATTTCAGTAATCAATGCATGTATTGACTTAAAACTTTACAGAAGCCTTCCCAGCCACCAACTCTTCTACAATAACAAAGTTAGATAACTCTTGCACGAATATAAGGCAAAATATTGCCCTTCTTTGACTTAGAATTTTAAGTTTAAGTTCTGCATGCAAGTACTATCAAATTCATTTTACACAAGCTGCTCAATGTAATTGATTGAAACTTTACATTTGGATTTGTAATAATGAAATCAACTCAATTAATCAAGTCGGACAACTCTTGCCAGATTTTCTTGCAAATTAGGGCCTTTGTTTTACTTAGAAATTTTATTACTGGTTGAAAATTCAAACACGATATTGCAGTTATAAGACCTATTCAGTTTTGTCAATTTTGTAAGTTAATTATTTGCTTTGATTTGTCATTATTCTCAATCAAATTTGTACTTCTGTGACAAATAGTCGAGCGCGCTGTCCCTCCGACAGCTCTTGTTCAGTTTACGTTTTCGAAGTCTTAATGTTTTTTTTTTGGTTTTGCATGCAAGTGGAACTTTGTTCAGATATGTTAAGAAACTTTGTTATTTTAAAAACAAGAACAAATTTAACATCTTGTTAAGCAGACGGTACTTGGGCTTCAACATATTGATTTCGAAATCGATTCAGACGTCATTTCATTAAAGAAATACCTCTGAAGATTTCTTAATGATTGTTTATATAGCATGTAAAACGACAAAAAAATATTAAAGAAAATATCATTTTCAGTTAGATATCTATTTTTAAAAAATAGACGTCAAGTGAAAACTGAATAAAACTTCTGTTTGTCTCTTGAGCTTTTATATTTTAAATAAAGCACTGACACGTGGCCATATCAAAATTGCATGTTACATTTCGATATGTAAAATTTACATGTTACCTTTAATGTACGATGACTAATTGACACGCAAGAATGCAGGGGAGAAAAAACGCATAATTAAACGGTATTTACATCGGCCAATATCCTGTTTCCATGACGGATTGCATTAAATCATTTGCTTCCATTCAAACCCTTTATAGGTGTATGCACGATTCATTACTATGTATTCTATTCAAATGCCAGGGGATTGGTTTTTTCCCACCAGATCATTTACAATAAAAACGGATCTCAGACCATAAATATCTATTTTTATTTTTAAATATGCAGTTTATAATGAATCATAAGCCATACAGACGTGGGAAGCGCAAAGTACATCTGAATAAGTGTTTAATACTATGTATTTCGTTCACTAAAAGAACATTAATAATGATAATAATAATAAAGTCTTCATTTAACTAGAGAACTCATTTGAACAAGAACGCAATCTAACACGAGGCCCCTAAACATATTTACATTATTTACACTAATTACAAACAATAACAGCATAAGCAATATAATTATATACGCGTAATATCAATTTATATGTCAGATCTCGATTGCCAATTAAACTCCAAAGTTTTTGTTATATATACTCCTAAGTTCGATCCTGTGTGGATCCAATAGCGGGTATCACACCACCATCCGACGTATTTCACATTAATTGTATGAATATACAGATTATTGGGTGCCGCTGAAATTAAATAGAATCAATTGTTTAAAGGTAGTAAATCAAGAACAAAAACGCTATAAAATGTCTTAAAAATAAGTTAATTATTGAAATGGATCCGCAAACGCATCTCAGTATCATTATCAAATAAAACCCGAATTATTTGGTATGTCAAGTCCGCCAAAACGTGACAAAATCTTAAAACTTTAAACTTAAGTGAAAAACTTGAAACGAAATCCCCATTCTAGAAATAGAGGACACTTAAAAAGTGTTTGTCGACCTTAGAATCGTCATTCGGACCCTTTCATAGTTGAACTAGTTATAATACGTGTAAACCTGTATAACGGATCATAATTGAGATCCAAGTGAAATCATGTGACTCATTCAATACGTCAAAAGTGTGTTGCAATTTTAAGCAGGGAATCTATTTTATTCTAATCTAGGCGCGTAGCCCAAGTTAGGAAATCCCTTTTCAATGTATTACGTTTTCATGTTTAAACAGATATCCTTTCGGCAATACTGGGTCGGTGAATATTTATAGACCTGACATATTGGGGGAAAATGTTTGAAAAATCCTGATAAAAATACCTTTAAATCCATAATAATGTAACCTGCATACAGTAACCAGTCTACGTATCTTGAGTGTGACTCCTGCTTTAATTGGCTTCCATTTCCATTGGGCATACAATAATATTTGATTCACGTGTTAATCTGTGTATCATATTTCATTCTCACATATTATACACTAACATTAAATACATTAAAACCTGCAGCTATTCAAATTATTTAAATTATATAACAAAAACGTATGTGATGTTTATTAATGTATATATACACAGGAGAAACAGAGATGGGGAGGGACAACGACCCAGAACTCGACTCAAGCATGTCCAGTGTTAAAACTGCTGACCCCTCCGCGGACAGTGACCTTGAAACTACTGTTGCTGATCTTGTTGTTGCTGAGTATAATCGACTGTAGTAAGTAAATGATGCATGTCGGGAATAGGTTTACTTTGTACGGTAACGTTAGCTATGATGAAACTATGTTTCTCGCAGCATTCCAGTTTGACATTTTTCAGACTCAAACAATGCTACGTTACGTCAAATAAGAGAGTTCTCATAGCTAACGTTGTCGTTAATAGTCTTATGTACTGGGCTGAGTTGTTCAAAACCTTGTTAGTGAACTCTTGTATGTTCAATATATTTTCGTATTAAGTACAATAGGCTATAGAAGTAGAAGAACGGTATTTTGTTACGGTTGACACACATGTGTTAAATCTAATAAAAACAAAGTTAGAAAATTCATATAGATAACAGCGCTTTGAACAATTTGGCCCAGTATATCTCGTTTACCATGACATAGTAACCTTAGTATTTCTATAAGTCATATTTCTATCAATAGTCTTTTCTTTAGTACGGCATGCATTCATTAGATATAATGTGTGCTAATAAAGTATTCGCCCGTTTGTTAATGCTAGCCCCAAAAACATGCCATGGGCGGGATTACTTTACACGGTGACCAAAACGAGAGGTCAGCAAAAATTGCGAGCAAATCGCAAATCATCTGCTGACATAATAGCTACATACAATTCGACTCCTGGAGCACTGAAGTGATTTGTGCCTTCGTGTTTATATACCCAGTCTTTCCCAGAACCTGACAGTTCCCGTGTCCGGTCTATTAACCCCTAATGAAAAAGCAGGGAATTCTATACCTGCCCCACAATTCATAGCAATTGAACGCCATTCTAACTTTTAGTTGACGCAACTGACCAATCAACGTGCTCAAATATGGCTTTCCCAACATTGCTATTTAAGGACCTAATCGGGAGGCTGGGTTCGTTCTACAGACTAGTATACAACTATAATTGCACCTGACTGCTCCTGGAGGTCGATATATATCTTGTTCTTTCATTGCATGTAAAGTTATAGGTAGTTCGCTTTCTCTTATTAAAACTGGTTTTCAATATAATGTTATGAAGGTTCATGCATTGGTAATCAAAAACATACAAAATAAAATTATAATTATAATTATTATTGTTAAGGACGTTTATTAATGAGAGAACTCATTTGAATAAATAAAATCTTTCATGAGGCCCTAAACATATTTTACTATTTTACAAAGCACAACATTACTTTAACATATAAACAAATGTTACTGCTACATCTCCTGTAACATGATATTGAAAATCAGATTTTATGAAAAATACTGGGAACAGGGTTTTATACTTAACATTGTGCAAACATTTTAAAAACCTTTACTATGTAGTGGAAAACATAGTGGGCTATCGGCGTGAACAATTACCTGCTAAAAATGGCAAACGGTATTTCGTGACAGTGAAACATAAAACACAATTACGTTTTGCGTATCAACGGAGATACATTAAATGTTTGCTCAATACTGTTATATATTACTTTAAACTAACACATTTCTCACTGCACATTCTATTTCTTTTTTTTTTTCAAAAACAGAAAAAAACCTACTTTATGAAAATCTGGAAGAACATTTAAAATAATGACGAAAAAAGTATATTTCATCTTATGCTATATTATGCCTGTATTTATTTCAGCTCCACGATAGTATTTTGATCACGTGGCAAATCACCACGTGATCCCAGATGCGTTAATAAACGCTACATTTTATTTTGGAAGCAAGCGTTATATATCAATACTGGTAGAACAATTTCAGAATTTTGAAGAACTTAGACCGCGGCGTGGTCTAGTGGTAGAGCGTCTACCTCGCATGCGGAAGGTCGTGGGTTTAATCCCCGGTCGGGTCATACCAAAGACTTTAAAAATGGTACTAGAAGCTTCCTCGCTTGACACTCAGCATTTAGAGGAGAGTTCTAGGTCTGGTCGACCCGGTGTCAGTATAATGTGACTGGGTGGGATATCATACTATGTGTCTGCGACATGAAACCCCAGTGTGACAGCGCTTAGAATACTGTCTCAAGTAGACACCGTCGCGATATGAATGAAACAATGTTGAAAGCGACGTTAAACACCATACAACTACAACAACAACAATTGAAGAACTTGTTTATACCTTTCAGTTTTTAACAACATTATAATGCGACAAATGTAACATTTTTATCAACCAAACTGATATGGACTATTCCTTGGAAGTGCGTCCTTGTGCCGTTCATCCCTGTTGATAACATGCTAAATGTAGTCAAGAAATAATACAGGGATGCCAGCACGAGACATCTCTTTAACGTCAAGTAAAAAGAGTTATGTTTCTTTCAATCACCCGTATTTTATCCGCCGTCGTCTCACATTGTATCACCATATATAGCCCTGCTTATATCGTTGTGATCAAGCGATGCATTCTTGATCATACGCGATTGGGACTATTTTTTATTCGTCGAATTTTAAATTTTCTTGTAAATCATATATGCAACAAACCAAACAATAAAGCTGTATTGTGAACATTGCAGTATTATGTAATTTTGAAAAAACTAAACCAGACGCTAAATTAGGAAGGCGTGTCATAGTTGTTGAAGCTCGGCAGGTAGTACTTTGATTAAAATGCGAGCCTTGCATACATGTATGTACTAGAATAGTATATAATGGAGGACTAGAATGGTTTTCGATACATGATGTGTAATTTCTAAAAATATATTTGAACCCCAATACCATAAACAAACTTATATACATAAACATGCATATTCGTCGCAATACTCGCAAATTAAAAGTACCTGGGGGTGTGTTTGGGTAGGGGGCAGACGCTGGTTCTAGCGCAGGATTTACACTCAGTTTAGCAATAGCTTCTTCCATCACTTATTCTATTACATGGATCCGCTGGTGTTGATGACGTATATCTACAGCGTGATTTTACACACTGGTATATCATAAAGAACCAAATGTACATACTCGGGCAAATCCGATTAGGACAGGCACCTCCGATGTAGTCCAATCGGCAGTGAAACGATTGGTTTTATGTCGATCATAACCAACACGCATATGCTGCCGTATTTTCGCGATATATTTATGCAAAAAACACGAACTGGAATCGACATTTTCTCTTCTGAGGATGACCGACAAAAGACTTCTGGTTAAACGTTATTCTTATCACTTTACTGGTAGTCTATCCCAGAACCTGATATCTCCCGAATCAGGTCTATTAACAACCCCAATGAAAATGCAGGGAATTATATGCATGTCACATAGCAATTGAACGCTAAACTAAACGTTGACGTCATTCCAACTTTCAGTTGAAGCAACTGACCAATCAACGTGCAAAACTGGCTTTCCGAACATTGCTATTTGATGGAAGACCGCGGCGTGGTCTAGTGGTAGAGCGTCCGCCTCGCATGCGGAAGGTCGTGGGTTCAATCCCCGGCCAGGTCATACCAAATACTTTAAAAATGGTACAAGAAGCTTCCTCGCTTGACGCTAAGCATTTAGAGGAGAGTTCTAGGTCTGGTCGGCCCGGTGTCAGTATAATGTGACTGGGTGGGGTATCATACCATGTGTCTGCGGCATGATACTCCAGTGTGACAGCGCTACAATACTGTCTCAAGTAGACACCGTCGCGATATGACTGAAAAATTGTTGAAAGCGACGCTAAATTCCATACAACAACTATTTAATGGACCCAACCAGGAGAGCTGGGTCCGTTATACAGGCTACTTCAGTGGGCCCGGAGCTCTGATGATTATACACAAACCCCGACTAGAAACAAAGTATTTCCGTAAGTAACTGGCACAATTCATCACATAAGGTATTTGGACCATAGTGATCTCGAACTCATGTCCTAGCTAAGAGAAGGAATTGATCTTGAGACACTGCGTGCGGCAATTTGTGAATGTAAATATATGATACGCACGTAGTCATTTTTGTCGGCGTCAGCATGCAAAGAATGCATGCGGCAACCTGTCTGTTCGTGTGCATGTGTGTGCGTTTCTGGGTGTATTTGTTTATACACGAAGCATGCCTTTAAAGGTGGAAAAGGTTTTGATTGGGACACCTGAGTAAAATGAACATTCTTATCAGACTAGCAGACGTCCGTAGTTGTCATTCACACCGCTCGGATGACATACGAGCACGGCTGAGAAGCGAGTGAGCCCGGCTGGGAATGAACAGCATAGAGCGTTGTTTATGGTGTTTCTGCTGACTTTATATACAATACAGGTGAGGTCTGTTGAATTTTTCTTTGTACTACATAAAATCAACACTGTCACTGTCGTATATCAGGGAGTATATCAGGACAAAACGATATTAATGTCTTAAAAAACAAAAATATTTTTAAATTGAAAAAAAAAGCATCTTATTATCATTAATAAATAAAACACGAATGTCAAATCCACCAAAACGTGATAAAATAGATATTTAAATTGAAGTGGTAAACTTAAAGCGAAATGCTCATTCTAAAAGTAGACAACACTTAAATACTGCTTGACGACATTCAGTGGTATTCGGATTTTTTCTAAGATGATTTTAACGTGTAAACTTCTAACACAAATCAAATTAAAATCTAAAGGAAATCTCGTTGTCCATTTAATACGTCACAAAATATGTTAACATATTAAGCGGGAAATCTATCTTAGGCTGACTTAGGCGCTTAGCCCAAGTTCTTTTTGGCATGTTTAAATATACTTTTGGCAATACGGGGTCATAAAGTATATATAGGCGTAATATATTGGAAACATATGTTTATAGTCAAATTTAGAAAAATGAAAAATCCTGATAAATTCCCTTTAACGCCTCAATAATGTAACCTGCATACAGTAACCATTCTACTCTTGCTGCAATTGGCGTCTATTTCTATGAGCATACAATATTTTTTGATGAACGTATTAATCTTTTAGCACGTCTTAAAATTGCTTTATGTGCGTCTTATTAGCTCGACTATTCGGAGAATAAAGAGAACTATTCTACTCACACAGGAGTCGGCGTCGGCGTCGGCGTCACCTTGGTTAAAGTTTTGCATGTAAGTCCCTATCTCAGTTACCATTGCATGTGTTGCCTTGAAACTTTACACAAGCCTTCCTAGTCATAAACCCTACTACAATAACTAAGTAAGATAACTCTTGCATGAATGCAAATTATTGCCTTTGTTTGACTAAGAAATTCTGGTTTAAGTTTTGCGTGCAAGTACCATCAAGTATATATCTCCTCAACCACTCAATGTATTTGATTGAAACTTTACACAAGCCTTCCCAGTCATCAACCCTTCAATAGAAACCAAGTAAGCTAACTCTTGCATGAATATAATGCAAATTATTGCACTTGTTTGACTTAGAAAATTCTGGTTAAAATTTTGCCTATAAGTACCATCAAGTCCATATCTCAGTAATGAATGCATGTATTGACACAGGCCTTCCTAGTCATCAAACATACTACAGTAACTTAATTAGATAACTCTTGCATGAATATAATACAAATTATTGCCTGTTTGACTTATCAAGTCCATATCTCACCAACTACACAATGTATTTGGTTGAAACTTTACACAAGTCTTTCCAGTCATAAACCCTGCTACAATAGCTAAGTTAGATAAGTCTTTTAGATAAGTTATTGCCCTTGTTTGACTTAGAAATTCTGGTTAAAGTTTTGCGTGCAAGTCCGTATCTCGGTAACCATTGAATGCATTGCCTTGGAACTTTAAAACAAGCCTTCCTAGTCATCAACCCTACTACAATAACTAAGTTAGATAACTCTTGCATGATATAATACAAATTATGGCCCTTGTTTGACTTAAACAATCTGATTAAAGTTGTGCATGCAAGTCTCTACCTCAGTAACCATTGCATGTTTTGCCTTGAAGCTTTACACAAACCTTCCTGGTCATCAACCCTTCAACAGTAACTAAGTTAGATAACTCTTGCATGAATATAATGCTAATAATTGCCCTTGTTTGACTTAGAAATGCTGGTTAAAGTTTTGGATGCAAGTACCATCAAGTATATATCTCACCAACCACTCAATGTATTTGATTGAAACTTTACACAAGCATTCCTAGTCATCAACCCTACTACAATAACTAAGTAAGATAACTCTTGCATGAATATAGTGCAAATTATTGCCTTTGTTTGACTGAGAAATTCTGGTTAAAGTTCTGCGTGCAAGTATCATTAAGTCCATATCTCAGTAACCAATGCATGTGTTGACTTGAAACTTTACACAAGCCTTCCTATTCATCAACCCTTATACAATAACTAAGTAAGATAACTCTTGCATAAAGATAATGCAAATTATAGCCCTTGTTTGACTTAAAAATTCCAGTTAAAGTTTTGCATGCAAATACCATCAAGTTCATATCTCACCAACCACTCAATGTATTTGATTGAAACTTTACACAAGCCTTCCCAGTCACCAACTCTACTACATTAACTAAGGTAAATAACTCTTGCATGATTGTAATGCAAAGTATATCCCTTGTTTAACTTAAAATTTCTGGTTAAAGTTTTGGATGCAAGTACCATCAAGTTTATATCTCAACAACAACTCCATACATTTGATTGAAACTTTACACAAGTCTTCCCAGTCATCAACCCTACTACAATAACTTAGTTAGATAACTCTTGCATGAATATAATGCAAAGTATTGTCCTTTTGTGACTTAGAAAATCTGGTTAAAATTATGCGTGCAAGTACCATCAAGTCCATATCTCAGTAACCATTGCATCTATTGACTTGACACTTTACACAAGCCTTCTCAGTCACCAACCCTACTGCAATAACTAAGTTACATAACTCTTACCTGAATTTTATGTAAATTATTGCCCTTGTTTGACTTAGAAAATCTGGTTTAAGTTTTGCGTGCAAATACCATCAAGTCCATATCCCAGTAACCAATGCTTGTATTAACTTGAAACATTACACAAGCCTTCCCAGTAGCCAACCCTGATACAATAATCAAGTTACATAACTCTTGCCTTAATATTATGCAAATTATTGCCCTTGTTTGACTTAAAAATCTGGTTAAAGATTTGCATGCAAGTACCATCAAGTTCATATCTTATCATCCACTCAATGTATTTGATCGAAACTTTACACAAGCCTTCCAAGTCATTAACTCTACTGCAATAACCAAGTTGGATAACTCTTGCACGAATATAATGTAAATTATTGCCCTCCTTTGACTCAGAATTTTGGTTAAAGTTTTGCATGCAAGTACAATCAAGTCCATATTACACCAACCGCTCAATGTATTTGATTGAAACTTTACATATGGGTTTGTTGTCATGAGCTTAACTAAATTAATCAGGTTGGATAACTCTTACCAGATTTTTTGCAAATTAGGGCCTTTCTTTTACTTAGAAATTTATAACATAGCAGTCACTGCATGTATTTGATTGATACTTCATGCAAGATTTTGCAGTTATAAGACCTATTCAATTTTGTCAATTTTGTAAGTTAGATAACTCTTATTTGTTTGGATTTGTCATCAGTCTCAATTTTGTACTTCTGTGACAAATATTCGAATAGTCGATTGCGCTGTACCTCCGGCAGTTCTAATTTTTAAAAAGTACTTAAATAAAACAATGCAGTTTATTTAAGAATGTCAGTATGTGGGCCGGAAATTCAGCACGTTTGATTTTCATTGGTTACAGCATAGCGTTCAAGATAACGGTTAGCTTAGCGAAGCCTTGCGAAAACATTTTCCATATATTGCACGGAATTAGCAACAAGGATCCATTTACTCCGTAACAGAGTAAACAAAATGGTAGTCAAATGCAGGAATTTTCACTTTCTCCGAACCGGAAGTAGAATGAACCAGTCAGTGGAGTTTTTCTATAATGCAGGTCCGAACGTTAGTTACAGTAGCTTACGTACAGCAGGAGGAAGTACCACGAAATTAAAAATAAATTTTGAAAAGTGAATCGAGTTCAGTGATAATGAAAAAACATATACTTGGAGACTTTCCTTATATTTGGGTATCTCTTGAGATTTTTACAGACTAATAGAAATACCTGTCAACCCAATAGAATTGACCTGACGCGTGAACGACTATCGCTCCGCCCACTGGCCACGTGGCAGTGTATGTGTCCAAGTAAATACAATGTAGTGTTTATTTAGACAGGGTCGCGTAGCAACCAACATCGATCGCTGCTAGGATTATCGACTTATTATATTGACAGCCCACGTCATGACTCCGCTTTTATACCGAGGCATATCAGTTTATTTAAACATTTTTTTCCTACCAAAAATGGGTTGGTTAACAGGTTCTTTCAACATTAGGTTCGGTCCGTCTTCCTAAATGTCTAAATAAACCCAAAATTAATTGTTTCAAAGCCTGCATGTTATTTAATATGCATTATTAGCCTTTTTTTATTTTATAGACAATGGTATCAAGGTTATTAATATCATTAATAAACACTTTTAACTAAACCAAAATATGAATCATGGATTCAACAATAACAAGCGTTTAATTAATATGGATGATCTGTCGATCGCGGTGGTTTCTACAATTGACACATCATTTTGTCATTGTCAAGTTTATAGCCCTGTGTGATATTGAGCTGTCGCTCCCATTTCATTACAGTATTAACGGAAGGATTATTTCACTTTTTTCTTGTTGGGACTAACTTCCATTCGTCGGGTTAATGGAGAAAAAGTGCCACTATAACAGCTGACAAAATATGTAAACAATAAATTTGACGGGTTTCACCTTTACTTTTATTTTACAGAGTGAGTGCGCAATCGATCAAACTAGACACAGTCTACTCATTATGTTGTTGACGGGTGTTAACTTTACTTCCTTTTTGCAGAATGAACTTGAGATCAAAAACAATTGGACGCAGTCTACACATACAAATATTTAATACATGTCATTGACAATCTTGCTACTAGTGGGTAATTTGGCGCGAGAAGCAAAAGAAATTTGGTAAAATTGACAAGAACTCGTTATTTTTACCAGGATAATACTTGTTTATTTTGAAAAATCAAGAAAATGAATGCTATAAGTAATTTTCTCAACTTGAAATCCACTCGCAAAAAAATGCCAGCTTAAGTAATTTCAACTCGCATTTTCAAAATACAGCTCGCATTTTGCGAGTGGCAAGTGCTTAAATTCGAGCCCTGGACATTCCCTATATATTGGTTAGTACATATGTGTCATCGTTCTGACCTCTCTAAATAGAGATTTTACCCCTATTTATTTTGTATACGATATAGAGCTTTGACCCTCCTTTCTTTCTGGACACATTATGTAGATTTTTGACCCCTTGTTCAATCCAGGGTTCAATCCCCTCCTGCCTAGAAATTCCAGGCTAGGAAACACATGTATTTTGTTCTTAATGAAATTCAAGAGCTTATGTCATTGTGTAGACAAAGTTTTATTTAGATTAAATGTAGAGTTTTGACTCATATTACAGAGTTTCGACAATCAAATTTTAGGCTGCAATGTTTGTGCCTATGTTTTGAAGTTTACAGGGCACCTGTGTAACCATTTTCAGGTCAAGTCCCCCCCCCCCTCCCTCCACTCCACACATGCATACCTGGGTCTGTAGATCAAAGGTCACAGTCACACTTCACACGATTTCAAGGTCAGAAATAGATTTTTGTATAAAATTTTGTGTGCACTCCATAAATTTATCTGTAAACCACAAGGAAAATCCTTTGAAATAGTCTTAACATTGCACAAATGGCCACCATAGTCAGATGATGTGTAGCGCACAGGACCCAGGCCAGTAGCACTAAGGTCAATGTCACACTTGGATGTTCAAGGCCAGAAGTATGTATAAAATTTCGTGTCCACTCCCATTTCTTGTAAACCACATGACATATTATAAAATGACATGGCACAAATGTTCACAATAAACAGATGATGTGTCTTGGGTAAGAATCAGGGTTTAAGTTCAAAAGTAAAGGATAAATTTATGGGGTTCAAGATCAGAATTAGGTATTAAGTTGTCTTGTAACATGCCATAAATATTGATCATTATGAGACAACTTTGATCATAGGCCTGCACTGCATAGTTTATTTATTTGCTTACCTAGCGCGAAAAACAAAGCTTGAGATTAGTTTTGAGCTCAGGTAACGTTAATATTCCTTTAAAATATTTCACTGAATTTTGTTCATAGGTCCCAAACATCAACTGAATCCTGGATTGAGGATAAATGGTCATGGTCATCATTGATACTAAATTAGAAAATCCTTAATAACTTAAAGCACTATTCCGTTTACAAATATCATTAATATGGCTTTAGGTCAGCTTATTACTATGCTTTACATGCTTGTTTTAATTTTACAAGAGTTATGCCTCTTTGTAACATAGGATTATATTTGGATTAGTGTTCCCTTAATAATTTGAACTAATATTCTTATCAAACATTAAATGCTTTGCACTTTAGAATAGTCAAGCATTCTGTCCATTCAACAGTCTTCTTTTAAAGTATCTGCACATATATGACACACCTTTGTTGTTGTTGTATGGTGTTTAGCATTGCTTTCAACATTTTTTTGAAGTTTTATCGCGACAGTGTCTACTAGAGACAGTATTCAGAGTGCTGCCACACTCGAATTTCATGCCACAAACACATGGTATGATACCCAACCAGTCACATTATACTGACAACAGGCCGATCAGACCTGGAACTCTCCTCTTGGTGCTTAGCGCCAAGCGAGGAAACTTCTAGTACCATTTTTAGCTCGTCTTTTTGAAAAAAACGAAGAGCTATTGTCATGACCCTTGCGGCGTCAGCATGGTTGTTGTCATTGTCCCCTGCTTAAAGTTTTATGTTTAGCTCAGCTTTTTCTCTGTTTCTGAACAAACAGCTTAGTAAATTATATCACAGATCCTGTTCAGAGTTTTTTCATCAAGAAATGTAATATATTTAATTAAACACAAGGTTTAAATAAAAAAAATTGGAATATGTTTTGAAAACATTCAAAACATAGTAATCAATGCTTTTATTAAGGTAAGAATAAGTCCTAATATATTTTTGTTTTAAACTAATTTGTTATCACTTGATTTAGAAGTATGAATCGTTACCAATAAACATTTTTGTGTTAGCCTTATTGAGGAAATGATGACGTGATATGACGCTAATTTGGCCAACACGAACGGAACTGCTCCAATACGGCAGGGAAAATACCAAGTCAATTATGAACTCGAACTCGGCTAGCTTGGAAGCTTCTAGGTCTCACTGAACAATTACCTCCCTTATATGACGGTAGCAAGATTATTACGCCCAAGAAATTAGAGCTGTGTAAAGCGGTTGGGTAATTTTTTTTTTAAAAATGCATAAAATGTCATATTTCTTTGTGCATATGGGAACATTGGAACATTTTCATGATTTCTGCAAAGTTTGGGTGACCCTGGGAACTGTTTGATGATGCTATAACAGTTTAAAGATGCGTAGTGATACACTGCAACAAATGGGCAGAATTGTCAAAAATGAAGGGGTGCCATCAAACCATCGAAATTGTGAAAAAGCAACCTGGTCAACCCCATGTTTTTTTCTGCATATTTGGACCAACAGAGGACTATCTATGGGAATAAGGCACTTTTAGAACCATTGGTAATGTATCCAGTGTTCCAGAAGTGCATGTCTCTATATGTAGAACAGTACAAAATTAATTGGTGTGTGAGACGTTCAAGAACCAGATCATTTTCGGTAGACGCTGGGAAGAAACTGCATCTTTGTGATTCAGATTTACTTTCTTTTTCAAAATATGTCACTTTCTATGGGAAATACTGTATTTGAAACTTCTAAATGGAAAAATAAATGTATTTTTGTGAAAAATGGATGACTTTGAGTGAAATAGAGAAGTGTCACACAGGCAAAACCAAACTTGAAGCTAAAACAGTAAAGCAAATAGGGCAATGAGACTGAGCAGCTGAAAATTTGTCATGGAAATGTTGGAATCAGGATTTATTCAATTCAATGGAAGGAACACAAAGTGAGATCATCTATTTAACTGAAAAAGAAATGATCATGTATGCAAATATGCTTTGCTTCATCATGTGATAAGACTTGATTTTAGCCATCTGTCTCAAAATCCTGGCTAAAATGAATAGAAGTTTGCACTTAAAAACACTTGAAAGTCACACAGAGAGACAGTGATGCTAATATATCACAACAAAAGCATGTCTAGAGCATTCACTGCATCCAGATTTCATGATTCATGTAAGTTAAACCATTTTTTTTGTGTTAGAAACTCATTATTTATGTATAATTCATACCCCACCTACATAAAAATGGTAACATTTGTCACGATACTGTTTAAACTCTTTAGCGCATGCTTTTTGGCAATACGGTTTGCTCGCGTATGAGCAATATTGTTTTTATGTCGCTGTTTATCAATTAATATTATATTGATCATGAATTATGGAGAAATTTCCTGTTTCATTATTTTGTCATTGATATTTGTTATCAACAGCTCTGTATCCAGTTTTCGATATACCGACCGCCAAACTGTCGCGTTTCATTTTAATGGTATGGCGTATGACTGCCATTTTTGTTTTACTGTCATTTTTTTCTCCTCAGTGTTGATATTTATGCGGCTGGGTCTGGCTTATACACAGTATTTACCTACTCTTGGACATTCAGTTAAATTGTAAAATGCGACATCTTTGAAATGACGCGAAACAGATTCGCGTAACAATTTCTCAGCGTTTAGTTAACCTGTGCTTGAAACTTTTGTACCATCATCTGATTTCTTTCGGTTGTTCTTCTTACTTTTTTTTCAAATAAAAATACATGATGCTTGCTATAGAATATAGATTTTTCTCATTGAAGATGATGTTTTTTCACTGTCTGTTATTGAATGTGTACAATATTTTTCTCCACATTCAACAGTTTAGCATTCTCCAATATGACAATTTCTAATTTTCATATAATTATTGCAACAACTCTATTTTAACTGCCCATTTTTTATGCCAGTTTTGGAAAATCTGTAAAGTAACGAGTCATCTCGCGACAAGTATTTCTTAGCGTGATATTCTTTGATATATTTATTTCAAACTAATTTGTGGTAAAGAGATGCGCTTTAGCAAACCGTCTTTTTGCAATGAGCTTATCGGTCCAGCCAAATATGCTGTATCCATATTTTGTCTCATTTTCATTCATCATTTCATTTCTTGCTTTAAAGTGACTTTCATGCACACTTTACTTTCATTTGCTATTTTTATTGATAAAATAAACAAAATAGTATTGGAATTTAATATATGCCTAATAGATACCTCAATTGGTAAGGGAAATATTCATAGTTGATAATGAATCTAATGCATGTACACAAGTATGTTATTAATTCATGTATTGAAAAAGGGGGCATGGTTAGTGTCAGTGTCATGCAAATTATTGCTGGGCACCTTCAAACATTAATATTTGTTTGTTATAAATATAAAAAAATAGTCAAATATATAGTTTTGCAACAAAACAGAGCATTATTTGAAGCAAAAACAACTATTTATCCATATATGGTCATGTATTTTGACACTTAAGTTATGTAATGTTGCATAGACAATAAAATGAATATGCAGTCAGATAGATACACTATAGGAGCCAATACAAGGACATTTTCAAAGTATTTCTTTTTCTAGAATTATTTTTATTAAGGTACAATGGCTAAAAAATTTTGGCAGTTTTTCCTGTTTTCGAGTCGTCCGAAACTGATTAATGCATGTGTGACTGCCATCTTATTTTGGTGCATGAATTCGAAAACAGTTGCAGGATGAATTCAAAAGGCGTATTTTTATATTTAGAAATGGTAAAGGTTTGTTCGACAAAAATTTCAGTCAAATGTCGTGACAATTTCTACTCTTCAAGGTCTCACTGAACAATTACCTCCCTTACATGACGGTAGCAAGATTATTACGCCCAAGAAATTAGAGCTGTGTAAAGCGGTTGGGTAATTTTTTTTATAAAAATGCATAAAATGTCATATTTCTTTGTGCATATGGGAACATTGGAACATTTTCATGATTTCTGCAAAGTTTGGGTAACCCTGGGAACTGTTTGATGATGCTATAACAGTTTAAAGATGCGTAGTGATACACTGCAACAAATGGGCAGAATTGTCAAAAATGAAGGGGTGCCATCAAACCATCGAAATTGTGAAAAAGCAACCTGGTCAACCCCATGTTTTTTTCTGCATATTTGGACCAACAGAGGACTATCTATGGGAATAAGGCACTTTTAGAACCATTGGTAATGTATCCAGTGTTCCGGAAGTGCATGTCTCTATATGTAGAACAGTACAAAATTAATTGGTGTGTGAGATGTTCAAGTACCATTTTTCATGTCTGGTTGGTATGACCCAGCCATGGAACGACCTCATGACCTTTCGTATGTGAGGCAGGTGCTCAGTTATCTTTACAACTTGCGCTGTTTGTGTTTTTATTAGTACATGGTAAGACACTTAAAGGGAGTATATTGGCATTTACCTCTCAATATGGTGTCGTAAATAAACATTACAAAGATATTCATAAAACTTGCATTTTTATGAGTGCAAGGTATACAATTATATATATTGTCACTTTATTATATCTGTCGGTTTTCAGAAGCTAAATCATTTGATTTGTTTACCTATCCATATTGAATGAGCTGCCTTCAGAATTCCGATCAACCATTGTAAGCCATGACATTGTAAATCATTGTGTACAAATGCACAGTTAACTACTGATGTAAACACTCACACTTAGGTAATGGTCAAACTTATTTACTAGTATATAATTCCTGTAAAAGGGTGACATACTGGTAGCCAGTAAGTCACGGAGAAAATGTCTACAACTGAACGAAATAAGGTCAGATCACTTAACATAACAGTTCGAAAGTTCTCAATTGTGTGCACCTATTGCATAATGCTATTAGTCCATTCATTATAACATATTTCACCCTTGCTTCATTTCACCCAAGGCCATAACATGTGGAGAAGGTCTCCATTTGCAGCTCGTGTATAATTTGCCAATATAATTCCTTCAGTCTTGAACTATTACTGACCAATAGAGCTACCCAAAGCGAAATTCCACTTGCTTGACAGAAAGTCTGCTGGGCTGAACCATATGCATTAAAGAGGGGTCTGCATGTTACATTGTGATACTTTAGAAACCGAAAATAGAAAACCGTTGAAAGTTTATATACCTTGTTCGGTTGAAATTTATGTACACAGTGTTCAGAATTATTACATCTTAACTATATCCTTTTGTCATCAACACTTTGTGTTATTTTTTGGTGTTCTGGTGTCTATTGGTTTGAATCTTATTGATATCACCTTTTGTATCATCTTCAAGGCCATTTCGATACCAAGCCAAAACAGATATATAACTCAAATTGTGATTTACTGCAGTGTTTAAACTATTGACCAATGGCATATATTGTTCAGTCTGTTAAGATTGTCATCTGTCAATTAATATTTACTATGGTAGAACAGCTTCTAAGTAGAATGACCAGGGCTAATTTTGACTGTGGAACACAGGCTGAATCAGTCCTATAAATGAACAGAGCAAAGGTAAAAAAATATGAAATTGATGGTCATACATTTTTTTCCTTCAGGTACTACATCTGCCGTTGCATCGGCAATTACAAGCAGTACAGCATTTCCATCAACAACTACTACAGCAGCTCCTATAACAACTAGTACAGCAGCACCTACAACTAGTACAGCAGCTTCTATAACAACTAGTTCAGCAGCTCAAACAACAACTAGTACAGCAACTCCAACAACAACTAGAACAGCAGCTCCTACAACAACTAGTACCAGAGCTCCAATAACAACTAGTACAGTAGCGCCAACTAGTACAGCAGCTCCTACAACAAATAGTACAGCAGCTTCTACAACAACTGGTACAGCAGCTCCTACAACAACTAGTACCGCTGCTCCAACAACAACTAGTAATGCAGGTCCTACAACAACTAGTACAGCAGCTCCTACAACAAATAGTACAGCAGCTCCTACAACAACTAGTACAGCAGCTACAACAACTAGTACAGCAGCTCCTACAACAACTAGTACAGCAGCTCCTACAACAACTAGTACAGTAGCTCCTACCACAACTAGTACTGCAGCTCCAATAACAAATGGTACAGCAGCTCCAACAACAATTAGTACAGCTGCTCCAACAACAACTAGTACTGCTGCTCCAACAACTAATACGGCTGCTCCTACCACAACTAGTACAGCAGCTCCAACAATAATTAGTACAGCAGCTCCAACAACAACTAGTACTGTTTCTTCTGCCACAACTAGTACAGCAGCTCCAACAACAACTAGTACAGCAGCTCCAACAACAACTAGTACAGAAGCTCCAACAACAACTAGTACAGCTGCACCACCAACAACTAGTACAGCTGACCAAACCACAACTAGTACAGCAGCTCCTACAACTAGTACATCAGCTCCAACAACAACTAGTACTGCTTCTCATACCACAACTAGTACAGAAGCTCCCACAACAACTAGTACAGCAGCTCCTACATTATCTAGTACAGCAGCTTCAACAACAACTAGTACTGCTGCTTCTACCACAACTAGTACAGCAGCTCCAACAACAACTAGTACAGCTGCTCCAACCACAACTAGTACAGCAGCTGCAACAACAACTAGTACAGCAGCTCCAACAACAACTACTACAGCTGCTCCAACCACAACTAGTACAGCAGCTCCAATAATATCTCATACAGCCGCTCTAACAACAACTAGTACAACTGTTCCAACAACAACTAGTACTGCTGCTCCTACCACAACTAGTACATCAGCTCCAACAACAACTGGTAGAGCAGCTCCAACAACAACTAGTACAGCTGCTCCAACAACAACTTATCCAGCAGCTCCAACCACAACTAGTACAGCAGCTCCAACAACAACTAGTATAGCAGCTCTAACAACAACTAGTACATCTGCTCCAATAACAACTAGTACTGCTTCTCCTGCCACAACTAGTATAGCAGCTACAACAACAACTAGTACTGCTTCTCCTGCCAGAACTAGTACAGCAGCTCCAACAACAACTAGTACACCAGCTCCAACAACAACTAGTACAGCAGCTCCAACAACAACTAGTACTACTGCTCCTACCACAACTAGTACATCAGCTCCAACAACAACTGGTACAGCAGCTCCTACCACAACAAGTACAGCAGGTCCAACAACAACTAGTACAGCAACTACAACAACAACTAGTACAGCAGCTCCAACCACAACTAGTACACCAGCTCCAACAACAACTAGTACTGCTTCTCCTGCCACAACTAGTACAGCAGCTCCAACAACAACTAGTACAGCAGCTCCTACAGCAACTAGTACAGCAGCTCCAACAACAACTAGTACAGCAGCTTCAACAACAACTAGTACATCTGCTCCAGCAACCACTAGTACTGCTTCTCCTGCCACAACTAGTACAGCAGCTCCAACAACAACTAGTTCTACTTCTACTGCCAGAACTAGTACAGCAGCTCCAACAACAACTAGTACAATAGCTCCAACAACAACTAGTACTGCTTCTCCTGCCAGAACTAGTACAGCAGCTCCAACAACAACTAGTACATCCGCTCCAACAACAACTAGTACTGTTGCTCCTATCACAACTAGTACAGTAGCTCCAACAACAACTAGTACAGCAGCTCCTATATTATCTAGTACAGCAGCTCCACAAACAACTAGTACAGTTACTCCACCAACAACTAGCACAGCTGCTCCTACCGCAACGAGTACAGCAGCTCCTACAACAACTAGTATTGCTGCTCCTACCACAACTAGTACAGCAGCTCCAACAACAACTGGTACAGCTGCTCCAACAACAACTGGTACAGCAGCCCCAACAACAACTAGTTCAGCAGCTCCTACAACCACTAGTACAGCTCCTACAACAACTAGTACAGCAGCTCCAACAACAACTAATACTGCTACTCCTGCCACAACTAGTTCAGCAGCTCCTACAACCACTAGTACAGCAGCTCCTACAACAACTAGTACAGCAGCTCCAACAACAACTAGTACATCGGCTCCACCATCAACTAGTACAGCTGCTCCTACCACAACTAGTACAGAAGCTCCTACAACAACTAGTACAACTGCTCCAACATCAACTAGTACTGCTGCTCCTACCACAACTAGTACAGCAGCTCCAACAACAACTAGTACAGCAGCGCCAACAACAACTAGTGCAGCTTCCCCAACCACAACTAGTACAGCAGCTCCAACAACAACTAGTACAACAGCTCCAACAACAACTAGTACAGCAGCTCCAACAACAACTAGTTCATCTGCTCTTACAGCAACTAGTACTGTTTCTACTGCCACAACTAGAACAGCAGCTCAAACAACAACTAGTACAGCAACTCCTACAACAAAAAGTACAGCAGCTCCAACAACAAGTAGTACAACTGCTCCACAAACAACTATTACAGCTGCCCCAACCACAACGAGTACAGCAGCTCCTACAACAACTAGTACATCAGCTCCAACAACAACTAGTACTGCTGCTCATACCAGAACTAGTACAGCATCTCCATTAACAACTAGTACAGAAGCTCATACAACAAGTAGTGCAGCAGCTCCAACGACAACTAGTACAGCTGCTCCACAAACAACTAATACAGCTGCTTCTACCACAACTAGTACAGCAGCTCCTACAACAACTAGTACATCAGCTCCAACAACAACTAGTAATGCTGCTCCTACCACAACTAGTACAGCAGCTCCAACAACAACTAGTACAGCAGTTCCAGCAACAACTAGTACAGCTTCCCCAACCCTAACTAGTACAGCAGCTACAACAACATCTAGTACAGCAGCTTCAACAACAACTAGTACAGCAGCTCCAACAACAACTAGTACAGCTGCTCCAACCACAACTAGTACATCAGCTCCAACAACAACTAATACAGCAGCTCCAACAACAAATAGTACAGCTGCTCCAACAACAAGTACTGCTGCTCCTACCACAACTAGTACAGCAGCTCCAACAACAACTAGTTCTAGTTCTTCTACCACACTTAGTACAGCTTCCCCAACCCTAACTAGTACAGCAGCTACAACAACATCTAGTACAGCAGCTTCAACAACAACTAGTACAGCAGCTCCAACAACAACTAGTACAGCTGCTCCAACCACAACTAGTACATCAGCTCCAACAACAACTAATACAGCAGCTCCAACAACAAATAGTACAGCTGCTCCAACAACGACAAGTACTGCTGCTCCTACCACAACTAGTACAGCAGCTCCAACAACAACTAGTTCTAGTTCTTCTACCACACTTAGTACAGCAGCTCCAACAACAACTAATACAGCAGCTCCAACAACAACTAGTACAGCAGCTCCAACAACAACTGGTTCATCTGCTCCAACCAAAACTAGTACAGCAGCTCCAACAACAAGTAGTACAGCAGCTCCAACAACAAGTAGTACAGCACCTCCAACAACAACTAGTACAGCAGCTCAAACAACAACTAGTACAGCTGCTCCACCAACAACTAGCTCTGCTGCTCCTACCACAACTAGTACATCTGCTCCAACCATAACTAGTACAGCAGATCCAACAATAACTACTACAGCAGCTCAAACAACAATTAGTACAGCCGCTCCAACAACAACTAGTACTGCTGCTCCTACCACAACTAGTACAGCAGCTCCAACAATAACTGGTACAGCAGCTCAAACAACAACTAGTACAGCTGCTCCAACAACAACTAATATAGAAGCTCGAACAACAACAAGTACAGCAGCTCCAACAACAACTAGTACATCTGCTCCTACAAAAACTATTTCTGCTTCCACTGCCACAACTAGTACAGCAGCTCAAACAACAACTAGTTCTGCTTCTCCTGCCACAACTAGTACAGCATCTCCAACAACAACTAGTACAGCAGCTCCAACAACTACTGGTACAGCACCTCCAACAAGAATTAGTACAGCTGCTCCACAATCAACTAGTTCTGCAGCTGCAACAAGAACTAGTGCAGGAGCTCCAACAACAACTACTACATCTGCTCCAACAGCAACTAGTACAGCAGCTTCAACAACTAGTACAGCAGCTCCAACAACAACTAGTACAGCAGATCCACCAACAACTAGTACAGCTGTTCTAACCACAACTAGTACAGCAGCTCTAACAACAACTAGTACAGCAGCTCCAACAACAACTAGTACTACTGCTCCTACCACAACTAGTACATCAGCTCCAACAACAACTGGTACAGCAGCTCCTACCACAACAATTACAGCAGCTCCAACAACAACTAGTACAGCAACTACAACAACAACTAGTACAGCAGCTCCAACCACAACTAGTACATCAGCTGCAACAACAACTAGTACTGCTTCTCCTGCGACAACTAGTACAGCAGCTCCAACAACAACTAGTACAGCAGCTCCTACAGCAACTAGTACAGCAGCTCCAACAACAACTAGTACAGCAGCTTCAACAACAACTAGTACAGTTGCTCCAACAACAACTAGTACAGCAGCTCCAACAACAACTAGTACTGCTGCTCCTACCAAAAAAAGTACAGCAACTCCAACTACAACTACTTCTGCTTCTCCTGCCACAACTAGTACAGCATCTCCAACAACAACTAGTACAGCAGCTCCAACAACTACTGATACAGCAGCTACAACAACAACTAGTACAACTGGTCCACAATCAACTAGTTCTGCTGCTCATACCACAACTAGTACAGCAGCTCCAACAACAACTAGTACAGCAGCTCCAACAACAAATAGTACATCTGCTCCAACAACAACTAGTACAGCAGCTCCAACAACAACTAGTACAGCAGATCCACCAACAACTAGTACAGCTGTTCCAACCACAACTAGTACAGCAGCTCCTATAACAACTAGTACAGCAGCTCCATCAACTAGTACAGCAGCTCCAACAACAACTAGTACTGCTGCTCCTACCACAACTAGTACATCAGCTCCAACAGCAACTGGTACAGCATCTCCTACCACAACTAGTACAGCAGCTCCAACAACAACTAGTACAGCAACTACAACAACAACTAGTTCAGCAGCTCCAACAACAACTAGTCCATCTGCTCCAAAAACAACTAGTACTGCTTCTCCTGCCACAATTAGTACAGCAGCTCTAACAACAACTAGTACAGCAGCTCCTACAACAACTAGTACAGCAGCTCCAACAACAACTAGTACAGCTGCTCCACCAACAACTAGTACAGCTGCCACAACCAAAACTAGTATATCAGCTCCAACAACAACTAGTACAGCAGCTCCTACCACAACTAGTACAGCAGCTCCAACAACAACTAGTACAGCAGCTCCAACAAAAACTAGTACATCTGCTCCAACAGCAACTAGTACTGCTTCTCCTGCCACACCTAGTACAGCAGCTCCAACAACAACTAGTACATCAGCTCCAAAAACAACTAATACAGCTGCTTCAACAACAACTAGTACTGCTGCTCATACCACAACTAGTACAGCAGCTCCAACAACAACTAGTACAGCAACTCCATCAACAACTAGTACATCTGCTCCAACAACAACTAGTTCTGCTTCTCCTGCCACAACTAGTACAGCAGCTCCAACAACAACTAGTACATCTGCTCCAGCAACAACTAGTACTGCTTCTTCTGCCACAACTAGTATAGCATCTCCAACAACAACTAGTTCTACTTCTACTGCCACAACTAGTACATCAGCTACAATAACAACTAGTACATCAGCTCCAACAACAACTAGTACTGCTGCTACTACCACAACTAGTACAGCAGCTCCAACAACAACTAGTACAGCTGCTCCACAAACAAGTACTACAGCAGCTCTAACAACAACTAGTACATCTGGTCAAACAAAAACTAGTTCTGCTTCTCCTGCCACAACTAGTACAGCAGCTCCTTCAACAATTAGTGCATCAGCTCCAACAACAACTAGTACAGCAGCTCCAACAACATCTAGTACAGCAGCTCCAAAAACAACTAGTAAATCTTCTCCAACAACAACTACTACAGCAGATCAACAAACAACTAGTACAGCTGCTCCAACCACAACTAGTACAGCAGCTCCTACAACATCTAGTACAGCAGCTCCAACAACAATTAGTACAGCTGCTTCACCAAGAACTAGTACAGCTGCTACAACCACAACTAGTACATCAGCTCCAACAACAACCAGTACTGCTTCTCCTGCCACAACTAGTACAGCAGATCCAACAACAACTAGTTCTGCTTCTCCTGCCACAACAAGTACAGCAGCTCCAACAACAACTAGTACAGCAGCTCCAACAACAACTAGTACAGCAGTTCCTACAACAACTAGTACAGGAGCTCAAACAACAACTAGTACAGCTGCTCCACCAACAAGTAATACAGCAGCTACAACAACTAGTACATCTGCTCCAACAACAACTAGTACTGCTTCTCCTGCCACAACTAGTACAGCAGCTCCAACAACAACTAGTTCTACTTCTACTGCCACAACTAGTACAGCAGCTACAACAACAACTAGTACAATAGCTCCAACAACAACTAGTACAGCTGCTCCAACAACAACTAGTACAACAGCTCCAACAACAACTAGTACAGCAGCTCCAACAACAACTAGGTCATCAGATCCAACAACAACTATTACTGGTGCTACTACAACAACTAGTACAGCAGCTCCACCAACAAGTAGTACAGCAGCTACAACAACAACTAGTACATCTGCTCCAACAACAACTAGTACTGCTTCTCCTGCCACAACTAGTACAGCAGCTCCAACAACAACTAGTACATCTGCTCCAATAACAACTAGTACAGCAGCTCCTACAACAACTAGTACAGTTGCTCCACCCACAACTAGTACAGCTGCTCCTACCACAACTAGTACAGCAGCTCATACATCAACTAGTACATCAGCTACAACAACAACTAGTACTGATGCTCCTACTACAACTAGTACAGCAGCTCCAACAACAACTAGTACAGCAGCTCCAACAACAACTAGTACATCTGCTCCAGTAACAACTAGTACTGCTTCTCCTGCCACAACTAGTACAGCAGCTCCAACAATAACTAGTACTACTTCTACTGCCACAACTAGTACAGCAGCTCCAACAACAACTGGTACAGCAGCTCCACCAACAACTAGTACTGATGCTCCTACTATATCTAATACAGCAGCTCCAACAACAACTAGTACAGCATCTTCAACAACAACTAGTACATCTGCTCCAGCACCCACTAGTACTGTTTCTCCTGCCACAACTAGTACAGCAGCTCCAACAACAACTAGTACTACTTCTACTGCCACAACCAGTACAGCAGCTCCAACAACAACTAGTATAGCAGCTCCACTAACAACTACTACTGATGCTCCTACTACAACAAGTACAGCAGTTCCAATTATAACTAGTACAGCAACTCCAACAACAACTAGTACAGATGCCCCAACCACAACTAGTACAGCAGCTCCAACAACAACTAGTACAGCAGCTCGTGCAACTAGTACATCAGCTCCACTAACAACTAGTACAGCTGCTCCAATCACAACTAGTACAGCAGGTCCACCAACAACTAGTACAGCTGTTTCAACCACAATAAGTACAGCAGCTCCTATAACAACTAGTACAGCAGCTCCAACAACAACTAGTACAGCAGCTCCAACAACAACTAGTACTGCTGCTCCAACCACAACTAGTACAGCAGCTCTTACAAAAACTAGTACAGCAGCTCCTACAACAACTAGTACAGCTGCTCAAACAACAACTAGTACAACATCTCCAAGAACAACTAGTACTGCTGCTCCTACCACAACTAGTACAGCAGCTGCAACAACAACGGGTACAGCCGCTCCAACAACAACCAGTACTGCTTCCCCAACCACAACTAGTACAGTAACTCCAACAACAACTAGTACAGCAGCTCCAACAACAACTAGTACAGCAGCTCCAACAACAACTAGTACAACTGCTCAAAACACAACTAGTACAGCCGCTCCAACAACAACTAGTACAGCAGCTCCAACAACAACTAGTACATCTGCTCCAGCAACAACAAGTACTGCTTCTTCTGCCACAACTAGTACAGCAGCTCCAACAACAACTAGTTCTACTTCTACTGCCACAACTATTACAGCAGCTACAGCAACAACTATTACAGAAGCTCCTACAACAACTAGTACAATAGCTCCAACAACAACTAGTACAGCTGCTCCACCAACAACTAGTACAGCTGCCCCAACCACAACTAGTACAGCAGCTGCAACAACAACTAGTACATCAGCTCCAATAAAAACTAGTACAGCAGCTCCTACAACAACTAGTACAGTTGCACCACCCACAACTAGCACATCTGCTCCTACCACAACTAGTACAGCAGCTCATACATCAACTAGTACATCAGCTCCAACAACAACTAGTACTGATGCTCCTACTACAACTAGTACAGCAGCTCCAACATCAACTAGTACAGCAGCTCCAACAACAACTAGTACATCTGCTCCAGCAACAACTAATACTACTTCTACTGCCACAACTAGTACAGCAGCTCCAACAACAACTAGTACAGCAGCTCCACCAACAACTAGTACTGATGCTCCTACTACAACTAGTACAGCAGCTCCAACATCAACTAGTACAGCAGCTCCAACAACAACTAGTACAGCAGCTCCTACAGCAACTAGTACAGCAGCTCCAACAACAACTAGTACAGCAGCTTCAACAACAACTAGTACAGTTGCTCCGACAACAACTAGTACAGCAGCTTCAACAACAACTAGTACTACTGCTCCTACCAAAACAAGTACAGCAACTCCAACTACAACTACTTCTGCTTCTCCTGCCACAACTAGTACAGCATCTCCAAAAACAACTAGTACAGCAGCTCCAACAACTACTGATACAGCAGCTACAACAACAACTAGTACAACTGGTCCACAATCAACTAGTTCTGCTGCTCATACCACAACTAGTACAGCAGCTCCAACAACAACTAGTACAGCAGCTCCAACAACAAATAGTACATCTGCTCCAACAACAACTAGTACAACAGCTCCAACAACTAGTACAGCAGCTCCAACAACAACTAGTACAGCAGATCCACCAACAACTAGTACAGCTGTTCTAACCACAACTAGTACAGCAGCTCCTATAACAACTAGTACAGCAGCTCCATCAACTAGTACAGCAGCTCCAACAACAACTAGTACTGCTGCTCCTACCACAACTAGTACATCAGCTCCAACAGCAACTGGTACAGCATCTCCTACCACAACTAGTACAGCAGCTCCAACAACAGCTAGTACAGCAACTACAACAACAACTAATACAGCAGCTCCAACAACAACTAGTTCATCTGCTCCAAAAACAACTAGTACTGCTTCTCCTGCCACAGCTAGTACAGCAGCTCCAACAACAACTAGTACAGCTGCTCCACCAACAACTAGTACAGCTGCCACAACCAAAACTAGTATATCAGCTCCAACAACAACTGGTACAGCAGCTCCTACCACAACTAGTACAGCAGCTCCAACAACAACTAGTACAGCAGCTCCAACAAAAACTAGTACATCTGCTCCAACAGCAACTAGTACTACTTCTCCTGCCACAACTAGTACAGCAGTTCCAACAACAACTAGTACATCAGCTCCAACAACAACTAATACAGCTGCTTCAACAACAACTAGTACTGCTGCTCCTACCACAACTAGTACAGCAGCTCCAACAACAACTAGTACAGCATCTCCAACACCAACTAGTACATCTGTTCCAATCACAACTAGTACAGCAGCTCCTACAACAACTAGTACAGCTGCTCCTACAACAACTAGTACAACATCTCCAAAAACAACTAGTACTACTGCTCCTACCACAACTAGTACAGCAGATCCAACAACAACTAGTTCTGCTTCTCCTGCCACAACAAGTACAGCAGCTCCAACAACAACTAGTACAGCAGCTCCAACAACAACTAGTACAGCAGCTCCTACAACAACTAGTACAGGAGCTCAAATAACAACTAGTACAGCTGCTCCACCAACAAGTAGTACAGCAGCTACAACAACAACTAGTACATCTGCTCCAACAACAACTAGTACTGCTTCTCCTGCCACAACTAGTACAGCAGCTCCAACAACAACTAGTTCTACTTCTACTGCCACAACTAGTACAGCAGCTACAACAACAACTAGTACAATAGCTCCAACAACAACTAGTACAGCTGCTCCACCAACAACTAGTACAGCTGCACAAACCACAACTAGTACAGCAGCTCCAACAACAACTAGTACATCTGCTCCAATAACAACTAGTTCAGCAGCTCCTACAACAACTAGTACAGTTGCTCCACTCACAACTAGTACAGCTGCTCCTACCACAACTAGTACAGCAGCTCATACATCAACTAGTACATCAGCTCCAACAACAACTAGTACTGATGCTTCTACTACAACTAGTACAGCAGCTGTAACAACAACTAGTACAGCAGCTCCAACAACAACTAGTACATCTGTTCCAGCAACAACTAGTACTGCTTCTCCTGCCACAACTAGTACAACAGCTCCAACAACAACTAGTACTACTTCTACTGCCACAACTAGTATAGCAGCTCCAACAACAACTAGTATAGCAGCTCCACCAACAACTACTACTGATGCTCCTACTACAACAAGTACAGCAGTTCCAACAATAACTAGTACAGCAGCTCCAACAACAGCTAGTACATATGCCCCAACCACAACTAGTACAGCAGCTCCAACAACAACTAGTACAGCAGCTCCAACACCTAGTACAGCAGCTCCACTTACAACTAGTACAGCTGCTCCAATCACAACTAGTACAGCAGCTCCAACAACTAGTACAGCAGCTCCACTTACAACTAGTACAGCTGCTCCAATCACAACTAGTACAGCAGATCTACCAACAACTAGTACAGCTGTTCCAACCACAACTAGTACAGCAGCTCCTATAACAACTAGTACAGCAGCTCCAACAAAAACTAGTACAGCAGCTCCAACAACAACTAGTACTACTGCTCCTACCACAACTAGTACAGCATCTCTAACAAAAACTAGTACAGCAGCTCCTACAACAACTAGTACAGCTGCTCCTACAACAACTAGTACAACATCTCCAACAACAACTAGTACTGCTGCTCCTACCACATCTAGTACAGCAGCTCCAACAACAACTGGTACAGCTGCTCCAACAACAACCAGTACTGCTTCCCCAACCACAACTAGTACAGCAGCTCCAACAACAACTAGTACAGCAGCTCCAACAACAACTAGTACAGCAGCTCCAACAACAACTAGTACAACTGCTCCAACCACAACTAGTACAGCCGCTCCAACAACAACTAGTACAGCTTCCCCAACCACAACTAGTACAGCAGCTCCAACAACAACTAGTACAACAGCTCCAACAACAACTAGTACAGCAGCTCCAACAACAACTAGGTCATCAGATCCAACAACAACTAGTACTGCTGCTACTACAACAACTAGTACAGCAGCTCCACCAACAACTAGTTATGCTTCTCTTGCCACAACAAGTACAGCAGCTCCAACAACAACTAGTACAGCAGCTCAAACAACAACTGGTACAGCAGCTCCAACAACAACTAGTACAGCAGCTCCAAGAACAACTAGTACAGCAGCTCCTACAACAACTAGTACAGCTGCTCCACCAACAAATAGTACAGCAGCTACAACAACAACTAGTACATCTGCTCCAACAACAACTAGTACTGCTTCTCCTGCCACAACTAGTACAGCAACTCCAACAACAACTAGTGCGTCTGCTCCAATAACAACCAGTACAGCAGCTCCTACAACAACTAGTACAGTTGCTCCACCCACAACTAGTACAGCTGCTCCTACCACAACTAGTACAGCAGCTCATACATCAACTAGTACATCAGCTACAACAACAACTAGTACTGATGCTCCTACTACAACTAGTACAGCAGCTCCAACAACAACTAGTACAGCACCTCCAACAACAACTAGTACATCTGCTCCAGCAACAACTAGTACTGCTTCTCCTGCCACAACTAGTACAGCAGCTCCAACAACAACTAGTACAGCAGCTCCACCAACAACTAGTACTGATGCTCCTACTACAACTAGTACAGCAGCTCCAACATCAACTAGTACAGCAGCTCCAACAACAACTAGTACAGCAGCTCCTACAGCAACTAGTACAGCAGCTCCAACAACAACTAGTAAATCTTCTCCAACAACAACTACTACAGCAGATCAACAAACAACTAGTACAGCTGCTCCAACCACAACTAGTACAGCAGCTCCTACAACATCTAGTACAGCAGCTCCAACAACAATTAGTACAGCTGCTTCACCAAGAACTAGTACAGCTGCTACAACCACAACTAGTACATCAGCTCCAACAACAACCAGTACTGCTTCTCCTGCCACAACTAGTACAGCAGATCCAACAACAACTAGTTCTGCTTCTCCTGCCACAACAAGTACAGCAGCTCCAACAACAACTAGTACAGCAGCTCCAGCAACAACTAGTACAGCAGTTCCTACAACAACTAGTACAGGAGCTCAAACAACAACTAGTACAGCTGCTCCACCAACAAGTAATACAGCAGCTACAACAACTAGTACATCTGCTCCAACAACAACTAGTACTGCTTCTCCTGCCACAACTAGTACAGCAGCTCCAACAACAACTAGTTCTACTTCTACTGCCACAACTAGTACAGCAGCTACAACAACAACTAGTACAATAGCTCCAACAACAACTAGTACAGCTGCTCCAACAACAACTAGTACAACAGCTCCAACAACAACTAGTACAGCAGCTCCAACAACAACTAGGTCATCAGATCCAACAACAACTATTACTGGTGCTACTACAACAACTAGTACAGCAGCTCCACCAACAAGTAGTACAGCAGCTACAACAACAACTAGTACATCTGCTCCAACAACAACTAGTACTGCTTCTCCTGCCACAACTAGTACAGCAGCTCCAACAACAACTAGTACATCTGCTCCAATAACAACTAGTACAGCAGCTCCTACAACAACTAGTACAGTTGCTCCACCCACAACTAGTACAGCTGCTCCTACCACAACTAGTACAGCAGCTCATACATCAACTAGTACATCAGCTACAACAACAACTAGTACTGATGCTCCTACTACAACTAGTACAGCAGCTCCAACAACAACTAGTACAGCAGCTCCAACAACAACTAGTACATCTGCTCCAGTAACAACTAGTACTGCTTCTCCTGCCACAACTAGTACAGCAGCTCCAACAATAACTAGTACTACTTCTACTGCCACAACTAGTACAACAGCTCCAACAACAACTGGTACAGCAGCTCCACCAACAACTAGTACTGATGCTCCTACTATATCTAATACAGCAGCTCCAACAACAACTAGTACAGCATCTTCAACAACAACTAGTACATCTGCTCCAGCACCCACTAGTACTGTTTCTCCTGCCACAACTAGTACAGCAGCTCCAACAACAACTAGTACTACTTCTACTGCCACAACCAGTACAGCAGCTCCAACAACAACTAGTATAGCAGCTCCACTAACAACTACTACTGATGCTCCTACTACAACAAGTACAGCAGTTCCAATTATAACTAGTACAGCAACTCCAACAACAACTAGTACAGATGCCCCAACCACAACTAGTACAGCAGCTCCAACAACAACTAGTACAGCAGCTCGTGCAACTAGTACATCAGCTCCACTAACAACTAGTACAGCTGCTCCAATCACAACTAGTACAGCAGGTCCACCAACAACTAGTACAGCTGTTCCAACCACAATAAGTACAGCAGCTCCTATAACAACTAGTACAGCAGCTCCAACAACAACTAGTACAGCAGCTCCAACAACAACTAGTACTGCTGCTCCAACCACAACTAGTACAGCAGCTCTTACAAAAACTAGTACAGCAGCTCCTACAACAACTAGTACAGCTGCTCAAACAACAACTAGTACAACATCTCCAAGAACAACTAGTACTGCTGCTCCTACCACAACTAGTACAGCAGCTGCAACAACACCGGGTACAGCCGCTCCAACAACAACCAGTACTGCTTCCCCAACCACAACTAGTACAGTAACTCCAACAACAACTAGTACAGCAGCTCCAACAACAACTAGTACAGCAGCTCCAACAACAACTAGTACAACTGCTCAAAACACAACTAGTACAGCCGCTCCAACAACAACTAGTACAGCAGCTCCAACAACAACTAGTACATCTGCTCCAGCAACAACAAGTACTGCTTCTTCTGCCACAACTAGTACAGCAGCTCCAACAACAACTAGTTCTACTTCTACTGCCACAACTATTACAGCAGCTACAGCAACAACTATTACAGAAGCTCCTACAACAACTAGTACAATAGCTCCAACAACAACTAGTACAGCTGCTCCACCAACAACTAGTACAGCTGCCCCAACCACAACTAGTACAGCAGCTGCAACAACAACTAGTACATCAGCTCCAATAAAAACTAGTACAGCAGCTCCTACAACAACTAGTACAGTTGCACCACCCACAACTAGCACATCTGCTCCTACCACAACTAGTACAGCAGCTCATACATCAACTAGTACATCAGCTCCAACAACAACTAGTACTGATGCTCCTACTACAACTAGTACAGCAGCTCCAACATCAACTAGTACAGCAGCTCCAACAACAACTAGTACATCTGCTCCAGCAACAACTAGTACTACTTCTACTGCCACAACTAGTACAGCAGCTCCAACAACAACTAGTACAGCAGCTCCACCAACAACTAGTACTGATGGTCCTACTACAACTAGTACAGCAGCTCCAACATCAACTAGTACAGCAGCTCCAACAACAACTAGTACAGCAGCTCCTACAGCAACTAGTACAGCAGCTCCAACAACAACTAGTACAGCAGCTTCAACAACAACTAGTACAGTTGCTCCGACAACAACTAGTACAGCAGCTTCAACAACAACTAGTACTACTGCTCCTACCAAAACAAGTACAGCAACTCCAACTACAAGTACTTCTGCTTCTCCTGCCACAACTAGTACAGCATCTCCAAAAACAACTAGTACAGCAGCTCCAACAACTACTGATACAGCAGCTACAACAACAACTAGTACAACTGGTCCACAATCAACTAGTTCTGCTGCTCATACCACAACTAGTACAGCAGCTCCAACAACAACTAGTACAGCAGCTCCAACAACAAATAGTACATCTGCTCCAACAACAACTAGTACAACAGCTCCAACAACTAGTACAGCAGCTCCAACAACAACTAGTACAGCAGATCCACCAACAACTAGTACAGCTGTTCTAACCACAACTAGTACAGCAGCTCCTATAACAACTAGTACAGCAGCTCCATCAACTAGTACAGCAGCTCCAACAACAACTAGTACTGCTGCTCCTACCACAACTAGTACATCAGCTCCAACAGCAACTGGTACAGCATTTCCTACCACAACTAGTACAGCAGCTCCAACAACAGCTAGTACAGCAACTACAACAACAACTAGTACAGCAGCTCCAACAACAACTAGTTCATCTAATCCAAAAACAACTAGTACTGCTTCTCCTGCCACAGCTAGTACAGCAGCTCCAACAACAACTAGTACAGCAGCTCCTACAACAACTAGTACAGCAGCTCCAACAACAACTAGTACAGCTGCTCCACCAACAACTAGTACAGCTGCCACAACCAAAACTAGTATATCAGCTCCAACAACAACTGGTACAGCAGCTCCTACCACAACTAGTACAGCAGCTCCAACAACAACTAGTACAGCAGCTCCAACAAAAACTAGTACATCTGCTCCAACAGCAACTAGTACTACTTCTCCTGCCACAACTAGTACAGCAGCTCCAACAACAACTAGTACATCAGCTCCAACAACAACTAATACAGCTGCTTCAACAACAACTAGTACTGCTGCTCCTACCACAACTAGTACAGCAGCTCCAACAACAACTAGTACAGCATCTCCAACACCAACTAGTACATCTGCTCCAATCACAACTAGTACAGCAGCTCCTACAACAACTAGTACAGCTGCTCCTACAACAACTAGTACAACATCTCCAAAAACTAGTACTACTGCTCCTACCACAACTAGTACAGCAGCTCCAACAACAACTAGTACATCAGCTCCAACAACAACTAATACAGCTGCTTCAACAACAACTAGTACTGCTGCTCCTACCACAACTAGTACAGCAGCTCCAACAACAACTAGTACAGCATCTCCAACACCAACTAGTACATCTGCTCCAATCACAACTAGTACAGCAGCTCCTACAACAACTAGTACAGCAGATCCAACAACAACTAGTTCTGCTTCTCCTGCCACAACAAGTACAGCAGCTCCAACAACAACTAGTACAGCAGCTCCGACAACAACTAGTACAGCAGCTCCTACAACAACTAGTACAGGAGCTCAAATAACAACTAGTACAGCTGCTCCACCAACAAGTAGTACAGCAGCTACAACAACAACTAGTACATCTGCTCCAACAACAACTAGTACTGCTTCTCCTGCCACAACTAGTACAGCAGCTCCAACAACAACTAGTTCTACTTCTACTGCCACAACTAGTACAGCAGCTACAACAACAACTAGTACAATAGCTCCAACAACAACTAGTACAGCTGCTCCACCAACAACTAGTACAGCTGCACAAACCACAACTAGTACAGCAGCTCCAACAACAACTAGTACATCAGCTCCAATAACAACTAGTTCAGCAGCTCCTACAACAACTAGTACAGTTGCTCCACTCACAACTAGTACAGCTGCTCCTACCACAACTAGTACAGCAGCTCATACATCAACTAGTACATCAGCTCCAACAACAACTAGTACTGATGCTCCTACTACAACTAGTACAGCAGCTGTAACAACAACTAGTACAGCAGCTCCAACAACAACTAGTACATCTGTTCCAGCAACAACTAGTACTGCTTCTCCTGCCACAACTAGTACAACAGCTCCAACAACAACTAGTACTACTTCTACTGCCACAACTAGTATAGCAGCTCCAACAACAACTAGTATAGCAGCTCCACCAACAACTACTACTGATGCTCCTACTACAACAAGTACAGCAGTTCCAACAATAACTAGTACAGCAGCTCCAACAACAGCTAGTACATATGCCCCAACCACAACTAGTACAGCAGCTCCAACAACAACTAGTACAGCAGCTCCAACACCTAGTACAGCAGCTCCACTTACAACTAGTACAGCTGCTCCAATCACAACTAGTACAGCAGCTCCAACAACTAGTACAGCAGCTCCACTTACAACTAGTACAGCTGCTCCAATCACAACTAGTACAGCAGATCTACCAACAACTAGTACAGCTGTTCCAACCACAACTAGTACAGCAGCTCCTATAACAACTAGTACAGCAGCTCCAACAAACACTAGTACAGCAGCTCCAACAACAACTAGTACTACTGCTCCTACCACAACTAGTACAGCATCTCTAACAAAAACTAGTACAGCAGCTCCTACAACAACTAGTACAGCTGCTCCTACAACAACTAGTACAACATCTCCAACAACAACTAGTACTGCTGCTCCTACCACATCTAGTACAGCAGCTCCAACAACAACTAGTTCAGCAGCTCCTACAACAACTAGTACAGTTGCTCCACTCACAACTAGTACAGCTGCTCCTACCACAACTAGTACAGCAGCTCATACATCAACTAGTACATCAGCTCCAACAACAACTAGTACTGATGCTCCTACTACAACTAGTACAGCAGCTGTAACAACAACTAGTACAGCAGCTCCAACAACAACTAGTACATCTGTTCCAGCAACAACTAGTACTGCTTCTCCTGCCACAACTAGTACAACAGCTCCAACAACAACTAGTACTACTTCTACTGCCACAACTAGTATAGCAGCTCCAACAACAACTAGTATAGCAGCTCCACCAACAACTACTACTGATGCTCCTACTACAACAAGTACAGCAGTTCCAACAATAACTAGTACAGCAGCTCCAACAACAGCTAGTACATATGCCCCAACCACAACTAGTACAGCAGCTCCAACAACAACTAGTACAGCAGCTCCAACACCTAGTACAGCAGCTCCACTTACAACTAGTACAGCTGCTCCAATCACAACTAGTACAGCAGCTCCAACAACTAGTACAGCAGCTCCACTTACAACTAGTACAGCTGCTCCAATCACAACTAGTACAGCAGATCTACCAAAAACTAGTACAGCTGTTCCAACCACAACTAGTACAGCAGCTCCTATAACAACTAGTACAGCAGCTCCAACAAAAACTAGTACAGCAGCTCCAACAACAACTAGTACTACTGCTCCTACCACAACTAGTACAGCATCTCTAACAAAAACTAGTACAGCAGCTCCTACAACAACTAGTACAGCTGCTCCTACAACAACTAGTACAACATCTCCAACAACAACTAGTACTGCTGCTCCTACCACATCTAGTACAGCAGCTCCAACAACAACTGGTACAGCTGCTCCAACAACAACCAGTACTGCTTCCCCAACCACAACTAGTACAGCAGCTCCAACAACAACTAGTACAGCAGCTCCAACAACAACTAGTACAGCAGCTCCAACAACAACTAGTACAACTGCTCCAACCACAACTAGTACAGCCGCTCCAACAACAACTAGTACAGCTTCCCCAACCACAACTAGTACAGCAGCTCCAACAACAACTAGTACAACAGCTCCAACAACAACTAGTACAGCAGCTCCAACAACAACTAGGTCATCAGATCCAACAACAACTAGTACTGCTGCTACTACAACAACTAGTACAGCAGCTCCACCAACAACTAGTTATACTTCTCTTGCCACAACAAGTACAGCAGCTCCAACAACAACTAGTACAGTAGCTCAAACAACAACTGGTACAGCAGCTCCAACAACAACTAGTACAGCAGCTCCAAGAACAACTAGTACAGCAGCTCCTACAACAACTAGTACAGCTGCTCCACCAACAAATAGTACAGCAGCTACAACAACAACTAGTACATCTGCTCCAACAACAACTAGTACTGCTTCTCCTGCCACAACTAGTACAGCAACTCCAACAACAACTAGTGCGTCTGCTCCAATAACAACTAGTACAGCAGCTCCTACAACAACTAGTATAGTTGCTCCACCCACAACTAGTACAGCTGCTCCTACCACAACTAGTACAGCAGCTCATACATCAACTAGTACATCAGCTACAACAACAACTAGTACTGATGCTCCTACTACAACTAGTACAGCAGCTCCAACAGCAACTAGTACAGCACCTCCAACAACAACTAGTACATCTGCTCCAGCAACAACTAGTACTGCTTCTCCTGCCACAACTAGTACAGCAGCTCCAACAACAACTAGTACTACTTCTACTGCCACAACTAGTACAGCAGCTCCAACAACAACTAGTACAGCAGCTCCACCAACAACTAGTACTGATGCTCCTACTATATCTAGTACAGCAGCTCAAACAACAACTAGTACAGCAGCACCAACAACAACTAGTACATCTGCTCCAGCAACAACTAGTACTGCTTCTACTGCCACAACTAGTTCAGCAGCTCCAACAACAACTAGTACTACTTCTACTGCCACAACTAGCACAGCAGCTCCAACAACAACTAGTATAGCAGCTCCACTAACAACTACTACTGATGCTCCTACTACAACAAGTACAACAGTTCCAACAATAACTAGTACAGCAACTCCAACAACAACTAGTACAGATGCCCCAACCACAACTAGTACAGTAGCTCCAACAACAACTAGTACAGCAGCTCCTACAACTAGTACAGCAGCTCCACTAACAACTAGTACATCTGCTCCAATCACAACTAGTACAGCAGCTCCTACAACAACTAGTACAGCTGCTCCTACAAAAACTAGTACAACATCTCCAAAAACAACTAGTACTACTGCTCCTACCACAACTAGTACAGCAGCTCCAACAACAACGGGTTCAGCCGCTCCAACAACAACCAGTACTGCTTCCCCAACCACAACTAGTACAGCAGCTCCAACAACAACTAGTACAGCAGCTCCAACAACAACTAGTACAGCAGCTCCAACAACAACTAGTACAGCAGCTCCAACAACAACTAGTACAACTGCTCCAACCACAACTAGTACAGCCGCTCCAACAACAACTAGTACAGCTTCCCCAACCACAACTAGTACAGCAGCTCCAACACCTAGTACAGCAGCTCCACTTACAACTAGTACAGCTGCTCCAATCACAACTAGTACAGCAGCTCCAACAACTAGTACAGCAGCTCCACTTACAACTAGTACAGCTGCTCCAATCACAACTAGTACAGCAGATCTACCAACAACTAGTACAGCTGTTCCAACCACAACTAGTACAGCAGCTCCTATAACAACTAGTACAGCAGCTCCAACAAAAACTAGTACAGCAGCTCCAACAACAACTAGTACTACTGCTCCTACCACAACTAGTACAGCATCTCTAACAAAAACTAGTACAGCAGCTCCTACAACAACTAGTACAGCTGCTCCTACAACAACTAGTACAACATCTCCAACAACAACTAGTACTGCTGCTCCTACCACATCTAGTACAGCAGCTCCAACAACAACTGGTACAGCTGCTCCAACAACAACCAGTACTGCTTCCCCAACCACAACTAGTACAGCAGCTCCAACAACAACTAGTACAGCAGCTCCAACAACAACTAGTACAGCAGCTCCAACAACAACTAGTACAACTGCTCCAACCACAACTAGTACAGCCGCTCCAACAACAACTAGTACAGCTTCCCCAACCACAACTAGTACAGCAGCTCCAACAACAACTAGTACAACAGCTCCAACAACAACTAGTACAGCAGCTCCAACAACAACTAGGTCATCAGATCCAACAACAACTAGTACTGCTGCTACTACAACAACTAGTACAGCAGCTCCACCAACAACTAGTTATACTTCTCTTGCCACAACAAGTACAGCAGCTCCAACAACAACTAGTACAGTAGCTCAAACAACAACTGGTACAGCAGCTCCAACAACAACTAGTACAGCAGCTCCAAGAACAACTAGTACAGCAGCTCCTACAACAACTAGTACAGCTGCTCCACCAACAAATAGTACAGCAGCTACAACAACAACTAGTACATCTGCTCCAACAACAACTAGTACTGCTTCTCCTGCCACAACTAGTACAGCAACTCCAACAACAACTAGTGCGTCTGCTCCAATAACAACTAGTACAGCAGCTCCTACAACAACTAGTACAGTTGCTCCACCCACAACTAGTACAGCTGCTCCTACCACAACTAGTACAGCAGCTCATACATCAACTAGTACATCAGCTACAACAACAACTAGTACTGATGCTCCTACTACAACTAGTACAGCAGCTCCAACAACAACTAGTACAGCACCTCCAACAACAACTAGTACATCTGCTCCAGCAACAACTAGTACTGCTTCTCCTGCCACAACTAGTACAGCAGCTCCAACAACAACTAGTACTACTTCTACTGCCACAACTAGTACAGCAGCTCCAACAACAACTAGTACAGCAGCTCCACCAACAACTAGTACTGATGCTCCTACTATATCTAGTACAGCAGCTCAAACAACAACTAGTACAGCAGCACCAACAACAACTAGTACATCTGCTCCAGCAACAACTAGTACTGCTTCTACTGCCACAACTAGTTCAGCAGCTCCAACAACAACTAGTACTACTTCTACTGCCACAACTAGCACAGCAGCTCCAACAACAACTAGTATAGCAGCTCCACTAACAACTACTACTGATGCTCCTACTACAACAAGTACAACAGTTCCAACAATAACTAGTACAGCAACTCCAACAACAACTAGTACAGATGCCCCAACCACAACTAGTACAGTAGCTCCAACAACAACTAGTACAGCAGCTCCTACAACTAGTACAGCAGCTCCACTAACAACTAGTACATCTGCTCCAATCACAACTAGTACAGCAGCTCCTACAACAACTAGTACAGCTGCTCCTACAAAAACTAGTACAACATCTCCAAAAACAACTAGTACTACTGCTCCTACCACAACTAGTACAGCAGCTCCAACAACAACGGGTTCAGCCGCTCCAACAACAACCAGTACTGCTTCCCCAACCACAACTAGTACAGCAGCTCCAACAACAACTAGTACAGCAGCTCCAACAACAACTAGTACAGCAGCTCCAACAACAACTAGTACAGCAGCTCCAACAACAACTAGTACAACTGCTCCAACCACAACTAGTACAGCCGCTCCAACAACAACTAGTACAGCTTCCCCAACCACAACTAGTACAGCAGCTCCAACAACATATAGTACAGCAGCTCCAACAACAACTAGTACAGCAGCTCCAACAACAACTAGGTCATCATATCCAACAACAACTAGTACAGCAGCTCAACCCACAACTAGTTCTGCTTCTCCTGCCACAAAAAGTACAGCAGCTCCAACAACAACTAGTACAGCAGCTCCTACAACAACTAGTACAGTTGCTCCACCCACAACTAGCACAGCTGCTCCTACCACAACTAGTACAGCAGCTCATACATCAACTAGTACTTCAGCTCCAACAACAACTAGTATTGATGCTCCTACTACAACTAGTACAGCAGCTCCAACATCAACTAGTACAGCAGCTCCAACAACAACTAGTACATCTGCTCCAGCAACAACTAGTACTACTTCTACTGCCACAACTAGTACAGCAGCTCCAACAACAACTAGTACAGCAGCTCCACCAACAACTAGTACTGATGCTCCTACTACAACTAGTACAGCAGCTCCAACATCAACTAGTACAGCAGCTCCAACAACAACTAGTTCATCTACTCCAGCAACAACTAGTACTGCTTCTACTGCCACAACTAGTACAGCAGCTCCAATAACAACTAGTACAGCAGCTCCACCAACAACTAGTACTGATGCTCCTACTACAAGTAGTACAGCATCTCCAACAACAACTAGTACAGCAGCTCCAACAACAACTAGTACATCTGCTCCAGCAACAACTAGTACTGCTTCTCCTGCCACAACTAGTACAGCAGCTCCAACAACAACTAGTACTACTTCTACTGCCACAACTAGTACAGCAGCTCCAACAACAACTAGTACAGCAGCTCCAACAACAACTAGGTCATCAGACCCAACAACAACTAGGTCATCAGATCCAACAACAACTAATACTGCTTCTACTACAACAACTAGTACAGCAACTCCACCAACAACTAGTTCTGTTTCTCCTGCCACAACAAGTACAGCAGCTCCAATAACAACTAGTTCAGCAGCTCCAACAACAACTAGTACAGCAACTCCATCAACAACTAGTACAGCAGCTCCAACAGCAACTAGTACAGCAGCTCCTACAACAACTGGTACAGGAGCTTTAACAACAACTAGTACAGCTGCTCCACCAACAAGTAGTACAGCAGCTACAACAACAACTAGTACATCTGCTCCAACAACAACTAGTACTGCTTCTCCTGCCACAACTAGTACAGCAGCTCCAACAACAACTAGTACATCTACTCCAGCAACAACTAGTACTGCTTCTCCTGCCACAACTAGTACAGCAGCTCCAACAACAACTAGTTCTACTTCAACTGTCACAACTAGTACAGCAGCTACAACAACAACTAGTACAGAAGCTCCTACAACAACTAGTACAATAGATCCAACAATAACTAGTACAGCTGCCCCAACCACAACTAGTACATCAGCTCCAACAACAACTAGTACATCAGCTCCAATAACAACTAGTACAGCAGCTCCTACAACAACTAGTACAGTTGCTCCACCCACAATTAGTACAGCTGCTCCTACCACAACTAGTACAGCAGCTCATACATCAACCAGTACATCAGCTCCAACAACAACTAGTACTGATGCTCCTACTACATCTAGTACAGCAGCTCCAACATCAACTAGTACAGCAGCTCCAACAACAACTAGTACATCTGCTCCAGCAACAACTAGTACTGCTTCTCCTGCCACAACTAGTATAGCAGCTGCAACAACAACTAGTACTACTTCCACTGCCACAACTAGTACAGCAGCTCCAACAACAACTAGTACAGCAGCTCCACCAACAACTAGTACTGATGCTGCTACTACAACTAGTACAGCAGCTCCAACAACAACTAGTACAGCAGCTCCAACAACAACTAGTACATCTGCTCCAGCAACAACTAGTACTGCCTCTCCTGCCACAACTAGTACAGCAGCTCCAACAAGAACTAGTACTACTTCTACTGCCACAACTAGTACAGCAGCTCCAACAACAACTAGTATAGCAGCTCCACCAACAACTACTACTGATGCTCCTACTACAACAAGTACAGCAGTTCCAACAATAACTAGTACAGCAGCTCCAACAACAACTAGTACAGATGCCCCAACCACAACTAGTACAGCAGCTCCAACAACAACTAGTACAGCAGCTCCAACAACTAGTACAGCAGCTCCACTAACAACTAGTACAACTGCTCCAACCACAACTAGTACAGCCGCTCAAACAACAACTAGTACAGCTTTCCCAACCACAACTAGTACAGCAGCTCCAACAACAACTAGTACAGCAGCTCCAACAACAACTAAGTTATCAGATCCAACAACAACTAGTACTGCTGCTACTCTAACAACTAGTACAGCAGCTCCATCAACAACTAGTACAGCTGCCTTAACCACAACTAGTACAGCAGCTCCTACAACACCTATTACATCAGCTCCAACAACAACTAGTACTGCTGCTACTACAACAACTAGTACAGCAGCTCCAACAACAACTAGTACAGCAGCTCCAACAACAACTAGTACAGCAGCTCAAACAACAACTAGTACAGCTGCTCCAACCACAACTAGTACTGCCGCTCCAACAACAACTAGTACATCTTCCCCAACCACAACAAGTACAGCAGCTCCAACAACAACTAGTACAGCAGCTTCAACAACAACTAGTACAGCTGCTCCAACAACAACTAGTACAACTGCTCCAACCACAACTAGTACAGCCCCTCCAACAACAACTAGTACAGCTTCCCCAACCACAACTAGTACAGCAGCTCCAACAACAACTAGTACAGCAGCTCCAACAACAACTAGTACAGCAGCTCCAACAACAACTAGGTCATCAGATCCAACAACAACTAGTACTGCTGCTACTACAACAACTAGTACAGCAGCTCCACCAATAACTAGTACAGCTGCCCCAACCACAACTAGTAGAGCAGCTCTTACAACACCTAGTACATCAGCTCCAACAACAACTAGTACTGCTGCTACTACAACAACTATTACAGCAGCTCCAACAACAACTAGTACAGCAGCTCCAACAACTAGTACAGCAGCTCCAACAACAACTAGTACAGCTGCTCCAACCATTACTATTACAGCAGCTCCAACAACAATAAGTACATATTCCCCAACCACATCTAGTACAGCAGCTCCAACAACAACTAGTACAGCAGCTTCAACAACAACTAGTACAGCTGCTCCAACCACAACTAGTACAACAGCTCCACCAACAACTAGTACTGCAGATCCAACAACAACTAGTACAGCAGATCCAACAACAACTAGTACAGCAGCTTCTACAACAACAAGTACAACTGCTCCACGAACAACTAGTACTGCTTCTCCTACCACAACTAGTACAGCTGCTCCAACAACTAGTACTGCTGCTCCTACCACAACTAGTACAGCTGCTCCAATAACAACTAGTACAGCAGCTCCTACAACATCTAGTACAGCTGCTCCACCAACAACTAGTACTGCTGCTCCTACCACAACTAGTACAGCTACTCCAACAACAACTGGTACAGCAGCTCCTACATCATCTAGTACAGCTGCTCCACCAACAACTATTATTGCTGCTCCTACCACAACTAGTACAGCTTCTCCAACAACAACTAGTACACCAGCTCCAACAACAACTACTACAGCTGCTCCAACAACAACTAATACAGCAACTCCAACAACAACTAGTACATCAGCAGCTACAACAATCAGTATAGCAGCAGTTACAACTAGCAGTACAGCAGGTTACACTAGTATTGTGTCAGGTAATCAAATCGATATCTTATTTTTAATTAGAAATTGTTTTGAAATATACTTTTTTCATCATTACAAAATGTTTGCAAACCATTTTCCCAAAGTTGTTGGTTTCTTTATAATTTGCACTTTTCATTGAAATGTTCACTTTATGCTTTTTTCACACATGTTAATTAACTGCTATGATTAATAATGTAATATGCACATCTATAGTTATTTTATTCACATATAATACCTCCTGTTAGTAGGAGTATGCACTTTTCAGACTTTGTATACATATTGCAGAGCGAAAGAGACCTAGGTTGAGATTTGTATTCTGATTAAAGTAGTTTTGGTAAATTCTTTATTACAGTCTACCAGTATTCCCATTTTTGCACCTCTTACTGTTAAGAACACTCTGACTGATTGTGTCGACTTTACTCCAATGTTAGAAAAGTAGTACAAGGCCAAATGTATGAAAGAGCTTTTTGACAAAAATGATGTAACACATTGTTCAAGTTTTTATAAGACTTTTAACTTTTTAATCATTTTTAGTTGAAAACCAGTTGATGAATTAAAACATTTTTAGTACTATTGTATGATATCATTTATTATTATATACTTCATTGATTTCATTGATATGTTTTACCATATCTATTTAATTTATTATTGTCCTCATCACATTTGTTAATCTTTGCTTTCTCAAAATGACGTATTTACTTGTTGCTATGCCGTAAAACACCATTCATTCATTTTTACAGTATACCACTGATTTTAGATTTTAATAGAGCTATAGGATCAGGCATATGACATCCATTCATAGTTACAATCACCCGGTGTCCATCCTCCATTTGCCCGTTATCTTTTGTTTAATACGACTTCTTGTCTGAAACATCCCTGTTGACAGGGATTAAAATTTACCCACTACTTGTTCCAAGAAGAAGGGTATGATCCTACCCAAAAAGGAATCCACCTGTTGACATGGTGGCCCATGTGGTTAGATGAAGGAGTCCTGGTGGTTGTGTGATGCAGGCATCTGATACAACTTGTGTGACGCAACACACCACTTTGGTCCTGATTTGAAGTCAAGACAGGAGGCCGGGTGGGCCTGGTTTTTATCAGTTGGTCTTTTGTGATATTTTTCTTGGAATATATTTTATCATATATCCCCCTTTCTCAATTTATTTCATCACAATTAACTTTTTTCATAATCATTGACTTGGTATGTTCATATTATTTTCTATACATATACTTCTAATAATCTTCCACTCAAATCCTTGATAACTGTCATGGCTTATGGGCTAATCTTGTGAAGTAAAAATACAATATGGTTATACGTATGCCACTAAGATGGATGTTGGTGCAGCTCTTGTCTTGTCTGGACTTACATCCATCGGGTGGTATGCGGGAACTGATGTATTACTTTACTTGAGTATATTGTCCACGTATTCCTGGCATCATGTTTGTCGGATATCCACAGCATGATGGGCTCCGAGGTGGAGGAGAAACGTGGACAACGAATCAAACACCAACTAAGTATGGCTTCAAATAATGCACACAAAATTACTACACGACATGGACCTGCTCAGTCTTTGCACAAGCGTGCTCGACACGAAATACTGAATCAAATGATGATATTCTTATAACAAATTGACCACCCTTGGTCATAATCATATCTACTGACAAGAAACATCCGATAAACTTGCACCTTTCACTTTCACGATTCACAAGGCAATCCTTGGGTTTGTAAGTGAGGCAATCCTTCGGTTTGTCGGTGAGGCAATCCTTGGGTTTGTCAGTGAGGCAATCCTTGGGTTTGTCAGTGAGGCAATCCTTGGGTTTGTCAGTGAGGCAATCCATCGGATTGTTGGTGAGGCAATCCTTGGGTTTGTCGGTGAGGCAATCCTTGGATTCGGTGAACCATGTGAGGTGAAAATATTCAAATCCATTAAGGGCCAAGTTGATTGTCAGAAAAAGAGTCCCTCTGACTATCTTCTCTCTCCTTTAAGACTTTTATCCATATTCCAGAGGAACCTCTCTAAAGATGTTATTTGCTCCAGAGAACTTGAGTAATGCATACATTGCGGAGGAAATGACAATAAATTAAAAAGTTAAGGAGTAGCAGAAGTTTTCTGTATAAAATCAAAAAGAGATGAAAAAATTATACTTACCAAAAACATAGAAATAGGTTCTTTCTGTACCAATAGACCAATATTTTTACAAATCCTCCTCGATATTTTATTGCGAAGAATTTGGATATCTTCGAGAAAGATGCAAGCAAAATGCAGTTTGTGCATGTGTGTGCTAAAGTACGGCATTGCGACTTTTATGCTTGCAAAAAAACACCTCCTGTGTTAACTGCAAAGGGAACCACGGGGCTTTCTTGAAGGATTGTCAAAAATGGAAAGTTAAACGAGAGATACGAGATGAAGTTGGAAAAAATTATAGCCTCCCCTGAAGCTAGATGTCTTGTTAATGCTTCTTCTCCAACTGCTCCATCACTTAAATCAAATGCTGATGTGAGGAAAGTTGCTGAGAAGAGAACAAGATCAATAGAAGTTCAGAATGTGGTTACCTGGATTTCCAGTCAGCCTACCAAATATATCGTTCCAAAAACTTCAACTTTGAGTGTTACAACAGAGACTCAAACTGCTGTTTCAAGTTCAAAACATGTCATTAAACCAAAACCTACTTTATCTAATAACAACTATTCTCAGAAACCAATGACTCCTGGTCCTGACCAGAAATCATCAAAACCTGTCAGTTCTGGAGAAATTCAGGACTTGCAAAAGGCAATGATGCTACCAAATGCCCAACTTTTCCGCATATAACTGATCAAATGAGTTTACCAGCTGCTAAATTAAATGTTTCAGAGAGGCTGTCTAGAGAATCAGAGGATTCTGTTAGGCTGCACAAGTTTTCAAACCTTGATATGGAAGTTGACGATCCTTTAAATCAGTCCAGTATAAAGGTTGTGAAATTGTCAACCTGTTGGAATCAATACTTCCACCAGATAAATAAACAGTTCAAACTATGTAAATCATACAATGGAACTGTTGGTTTAAAATCATATTATGATAAGATCATCTTACTTTTAAATAAACGTAACCCTTTGGTATATTGTCTTCTTGAAAATGTTTTTGAAGTGAAATGATAAAACTGCTTTTTACACTTTTTTCTATATATTTTTTTTTTTGAAACTGGCAAAAGAGCATCTGAAGGCAAATCTATTTGTGTTAATATAAACGTCTCACACAACACTATCACACTGAACTTTAACCTTCAAGCAATTGCAGTTAGTGTTACAATGCATAGAGTTATTAAAATTTGTTCTTTATATTTTCCACAAAGTGCAATCATTGATCCGAAGGACCTTAATAATCTCATTGCACCATCTCTCTTTATGATTTTGGGTGATTTCAGTGCCCATTACATATGGGGTTGTAAAGGCATAGATGCTGATGGTAATAAGGTTTAAAAAAATAACCTATGTCTTTATAATGACAATAAATATCATACATATTTACATCCTGCTAACAGAATAGTTAAGCATGTCAAATCTACCAAATTGTGATAAAATGGATATGGAAATTGGAGTGGTAAACTTGATTAACTGTTTGACGGCCTTCGTATCGTGATTCTGTTGCCATTTTTAAGCAAGAAATCTATTTAAATCTAAGCTAGATGTGTAGCCAAAGTTGGGAAATCCCTTTCAATATATCATTTTGGCATGTTTGAATAAATATATTTTTGGCAATACATGATACGTGAAAATATACATGCATGGTATATTGGAAAAAAATATGTTTTTAGCCAATTTCAAAATTTTAAAAAATGCTTATATATTGCTTTTAATACCCGCAAATCTTAGAGCAACAACCAATCAAATCACAGGAAATTTCTGAAGGGTGTTAGCATTTATATTATGTATTGGAGAAGTGAAAATGGTATAAAAATGAATCATTTTGTTTTCCTAGCTGTTTAACACAGTCATATTACAATCAAGAAGTATCGGTCCGGTTGCTCCAGTAACTGTCTGTAGTTATGGCCCTCTGATTGTTTAACATTTGCAAAATTGGCTATATACTCATTTTTTTTTAACAAACTTGGTTAAAATGTTTATTGGAAGAATATTGATGGCTGTTAAATTTGAGAACCAGCCCAACAACCCCAGTAGCTCTGGAATAATCATCTTTGCTTTATTCAAGATGTGTTCTTAAGCTTAGGTTTAGAAAATAAAAATCAATTATTTTGTGCTTCATATTATATGCTTGCCCAAAAATTATTGAAATATGCTTATATTCTTCGTGTGTACGTTCTATCAATTTTTGTATTACTATAATTATTTAAAAACACATGAATTGACATAATGGATATTTTAATGTCATTGTGACCTGTAGCTCTGTTTTGATGGTTGGGTGGGTAGTGGGGCTACCTCTTTATTCCTTTAATTATATTAATTGATTTTACTAAGGACAATCCTATTTTGCATATAATTTATTATATAAGAGTTTTATAAAACGGGTATAGAACTTTATTCTACACACCTTACACACACTCATCCAACCCTGCTGTGACGTTTAAACATTTCATGGCGCGTCATATTAAAACATATAATGTAATATATCTAGTTTGACTTCTTAAAAGTCAGCATAATAAAATATAATAATAATATAAATTAAAATAAGTATTCAATGCATTTGGTATGCGGGAAAAATAATCTTTCATGGCTTTTTCTGTTAGATAGAAAATTCCGTCCTTTGGGATAACTGGCATAGCCACGTTCCCGCCAAAACGGTTATCTCTCGGGACTCAATTTTCTATCTGAACCTTTAATCCATATAAAATTCTTATAATGTTTTTTTGCAAATATTCCTATCATTATCTGGCATGCACATACACTAAACAATTTATTTTTACCAAAGGTGAAATTTAGATTTACATTGCCGTTGCACATTTGCAATATTTATAGGCAGTAAAATATAAGCATCTGCACCCCACTTGCGATGGGTGCTCTTGTTTAAGACTATTTTTATATAAGAAATATAACTGCATATTTATAAAGAAAAAAGCCTGTGTGGTTCCGGCTAAGAATAGAATCACTGCCAATCTCTGCAGAGGGGTAGGAATCCTCCGAATGGGTGTCCTGTTCATTTTATCATTTTTTGTCATGTTCACTATTGTGGTTAAATTATCAACCCCTGTGTGGTTCCAGGGAGCCATGAGTGATGGCAAGAATAGGATCACCGTGGCTTATGCATTGAGTAATACGATTGAGTAATACGATATAATTTGCTGAAACTCTGCAGTTCTGTAGGTATCAAGGTTCTAGGTTCATTCTGCATATTCATTTGTTGATGTATTTTTTTTTTTTTTTTTAATCTGTATGTTAATTTGTTGTATTTGTACATATAGAGTGAACCTGGAGTCTTCCTTCCTGTTTGCGTCAAATAACCTATAATGTGTTGGTAGGCCGTAAAACCCTATTCATTCATTATTCATTATATATAATAATTGTATCTTATAGGGATTCTGCTTTTATTCTCTGTAATGTAAAACTCCTGATGCAATTAGAGCAAACAGTAAATCATGACTCCTGATTGTATCTCTGGTACAGCTCTAGAAAAAGGCTTAACAAATAAAGCAAAACAAACCCATACAATCATAACCTGTTCATGTATAATTATCTCATACAGAACATTAACTACATTTGTGTAGCAAGTGACCGTATATCTTTATAACATCACTTGGTTCTTCTTTTTAATATTTTCCAATATATATTTTGTTTCGTCAGTTTAATTTTTTAAGTAAATAATTTTTATTTACAATAAATTATTATCATTATTATTATCATTGTCATCGTGACATCTCTTTATGCATACAAGATAACTACTATACATGTGTACATACTGTTAAAACATTTATTCATTTAATCATTTATTTTCATGATAGCTCCTGCAACTAGTACAGCAGCTCCTACAACAACTATTACAGCAACTCCAACAACAACTAGTACAGAAGATACGACAACAACTAGTACAGCAGCTCCTACAACAACTAGTACAGCAGCTCCTACAACAACAAGTAAAGAAGCTCCTACAACAACTAGTTCTGCAGCTCCTACAACAACTAGTACAGCAGCTCCTACAACAACTAGTACAGCAGCTCCTACAACAACTAGTACAGAAGCTCCTACAACAACTAGTACAGCAGCTCCTACAACAACCAGTAAAGCAGCTCCAACAACAACTAGTACAGAAGCTCCTACAACAACTAGTACAGCAGCTCCAACAACAACTAGTACAGAAGCTCCTACAACAACTAGTACAGCAGCTCATACAACAACTAGTACAGCAACTCCAACAACAACTAGTACAGAAGCTCCTACAACAACTAGTACAGCAGCTCCTACAACAACTAGTACAGCAGCTCCTACAACAATTAGTACAGCAGCTCCAACAACAACTAGTACAGAAGCACCTACAACAACTAGTACAGCAGCTCCTACAACAACTAGTACAGCAGCTCCTACAACAACTAGTACAGCAGCTCCTACAACAATTAGTACAGCAGCTCCAACAACAACTAGTACAGCAGCTCCTACAACAACTAGTACAGCAGCTCCTACAACAATTAGTACAGCAGCTCCAACAACAACTAGTACAGAAGCTCCTACAACAATTAGTACAGCAGCTCCAACAACAACTAGTACAGAAGCTCCTACAACAACTAGTACAGAAGCTCCTACAACAACTAGTACAGCAGCTCCAACAACAACAAGTACAGCAGCTCCTACAACATCTAGTACAGCAGCTCCAACAACAACGAGTACAGCAGCTCCAACAACAACTACTACAGCAGATCCTACATCAACTAGTACAGCAGCTCCAACAACAACTAGTACAGCAGCTCCTACAACAACTAGTACAGAAGCTCCTACAACAACTAGTACAGAAGCTCCTACAACAACTAGTACAGCAGCTCCAACAACAACTAGTACAGAAGCTCCTACAACAACTAGTACAGCAGCTCCTACAACAACTAGTACAGCAGCTCATACAACAACTAGTACAGCAGCTCCTACAACAACTAGTACTGACGCTCCTTCAACAACTACTACAGCAGCTCCTACAACAACTACTACAGCAGCTCTTACAACAACTAGTACAGCAGTTCCAACAACAACTAGTACAGAAGCTCCTACAACAACTAGTACAGCAGCTCCAACAACAACTAGTACTGAAGCTCCTACAACAACTAGTACAGCAGCTCCTACAACAACTAGTACAGCAGCTCCTACAACAACTAGTACAGAAGCTCCTACAACAACTAGTACAGCAGCTCCAACAACAACTAGTACAGAAGCTCCTACAACAAATAGTACAGCAGCTCCTACAGCAACTAGTACAGCAGCTCCTACAACAATTAGTACAGCAGCTCCAACAACAACTAGTACAGAAGCTCCAACAACAACTAGTACTGCAGCTCCTACAACAACTAGTACAGCAGCTCCTACAACAACTAGTACAGCAGCTCCTACAACAACTAGTACAGAAGCTCCAACAACAACTAGTACAGCAGCTCCTATTACAACTAGTACAGCAGCTCCTACAACAACTAGTACAGCAGCTCCTACAACAACTAGTACAGAAGCTCCTACAACAACTAGTACTGCAGCTCCTACAACAACTAGTACAGCAGCTCCTACAACAACTAGTACAGCAGCTCATACAACAACTAGTACAGCAACTCCAACAACAACTAGTACAGCAACTCCAACAACAACTAGTACAGAAGCTCCAACAACAACTAGTACAGAAGCTCCTACAACAACTAGTACAGCAGCTCCTATTGCAACTAGTACAGCAGCTCCTACAACAATTAGTACAGCAGCTCCAACAACAACTAGTACAGAAGCTCCTACAACAACTAGTACTGCAGCTCCTACAACAACTAGTACAGCAGCTCCTACAACAACTAGTACAGCAGCTCCTACAACAACTAGTACAGAAGCTCCTACAACAACTAGTACAGCAGCTCCTACAACAACCAGTAAAGCAACTCCAACAACAACTAGTACAGAAGCTCCAACAACAACTAGTACAGCAGCTCCAACAACAACTAGTACAGAAGCTCCTACAACAACTAGTACAGCAGCTCAATCAACAACTAGTACAGCAACTCCAACAACAACTATTACAGAAGCTCTTACAACAACTAGTACAGCAGCTCCTACAACAACTAGTACAGCAGCTCCTACAACAATTAGTACAGCAGCTCCAACAACAACTAGTACAGAAGCTCCTACAACAACTAGTACAGCAGCTCCAACAACAACTAGTACAGCAACTCCAACAACAACTAGTACAGAAGCTCCAACAACAACTAGTACAGAAGCTCCTACAACAACTAGTACAGCAGCTCCTATTGCAACTAGTACAGCAGCTCCTACAACAATTAGTACAGCAGCTCCAACAACAACTAGTACAGAAGCTCCTACAACAACTAGTACAGCAGCTCCAACAACAACTAGTACAGAAGCTCCTACAACATCTAGTACAGCAGCTCCAACAACAACTAGTACAGCAGCTCCAACAACAACTACTACAGCAGATCCTACATCAACTAGTACAGCAGCTCCAACAACAACTAGTACAGAAGCTCCTACAACAACTAGTACAGAAGCTCCTACAACAACTAGTACAGCAGCTCCAACAACAACTAGTACAGAAGCTCCTACAACAACTAGTACAGCAGCTCCTATTACAACTAGTACAGCAGCTCCTACAACAACTAGTACAGCAGCTCCTACAACAACTAGTACAGAAGCTCCTACAACAACTAGTACTGCAGCTCCTACAACAACTAGTACAGCAGCTCCTACAACAGCTAGTACAGCAGCTCATACAACAACTAGTACAGCAACTCCAACAACAACTAGTACAGAAGCTCCAACAACAACTAGTACAGAAGCTCCTACAACAACTAGTACAGCAGCTCCTATTACAACTAGTACAGCAGCTCCTACAACAATTAGTACAGCAGCTCCAACAACAACTAGTACAGAAGCTCCTACAACAACTAGTACTGCAGCTCCAACAACAACTAGTACAGCAGCTCCTACAACAACTAGTACAAAAGCTCCTACAACAATTAGTACAGCAGCTCCAACAACAACTAGTACAGAAGCTCCTACAACAATTAGTACAGCAGCTCCAACAACAACTAGTACAGAAGCTCCTACAACAACTAGTACAGCAGCTCCAACAACAACTAGTACAGCAGCTCCTACAACATCTAGTACAGCAGCTCCAACAACAACGAGTACAGCAGCTTCAACAACAACTACTACAGCAGATCCTACATCAACTAGTACAGCAGCTCCAACAACAACTAGTACAGCAGCTCCTACAACAACTAGTACAGAAGCTCCTACAACAACTAGTACAGAAGCTCCTACAACAACTAGTACAGAAGCTCCTACAACAACTATTACAGCAGCTCCAACAACAACTAGTACAGAAGCTCCTACAACAACTAGTACAGCAGCTCCTATTACAACTAGTACAGCAGCTCCTACAACAACTAGTACAGCAGCTCCTACAACAACTAGTACAGAAGCTCCTACAACAACTAGTACTGCAGCTCCTACAACAACTAGTACAGCAGCTCCAACAACAACTAGTACAGAAGCTCCAACAACAACTAGTACAGAAGCTACTACAACAACTAGTACAGCAGCTCCTATTACAACTAGTACAGCAGCTCCTACAACAATTAGTACAGCAGCTCCAACAACAACGAGTAAAGAAGCTCCTACAACAACTAGTACTGCAGCTCCTACAACAACTAGTACAGCAGATCCTACAACAACTACTACAGCAGCTCCAACAACAACTAGTACAGAAGCTCCAACAACAACTAGTACAGAAGCTCCTACAACAACTAGTACAGCAGCTCCTATTACAACTAGTACAGCAGCTCGTACAACAATTAGTACAGCAGCTCCAACAACAACTAGTACAGAAGCTCCTACATCAACTAGTACTGCAGCTCCAACAACAACTAGTACAGCAGCTCCTACAACAACTAGTACAGCAGCTCCTACAACAATTAGTACAGCAGCTCCAACAACAACTAGTACAGAAGCTCCTACAACAATTAGTACAGCAGCTCCAACAACAACTAGTACAGAAGCTCCTACAACAACTAGTACAGCAGCTCCAACAACAACTAGTACAGAAGCTCCTACAACAACTAGTACAGCAGCTCCAACAACAACAAGTACAGCAGCTCCTACAACATCTAGTACAGCAGCTCCAACAACAACGAGTACAGCAGCTCCAACAACAACTACTACAGCAGATCCTACATCAACTAGTACAGCAGTTCCAACAACAACTAGTACAGCAGCTCCTACAACAACTAGTACAGAAGCTCCTACAACAACTAGTACAGAAGCTCCTACAACAATTAGTACAGCAGCTCCAACAACAACTAGTACAGAAGCTCCTACAACAACTAGTACAGCAGCTCCTACTACAACTAGTACAGCAGCTCCTACAACAACTAGTACAGCAGCTCCTACAACAACTAGTACAGAAGCTCCTACAACAACTAGTACTGCAGCTCCTACAACAACTAGTACAGCAGCTCCTACAACAACTAGTACAGCAGCTCCTACAACAACTAGTACAGCAGCTCCAACAACAACTAGTACAGAAGCTCCAACAACAACTAGTACAGAAGCTCCAACAACAACTAGTACAGAAACTCCTACAACAACTATTACAGCAGCTCCTATTACAACTAGTACAGCAGCTCCTACAACAATTAGTACAGCAGCTCCAACAACAACTAGTACAGAAGCTCCTACAACATCTAGTACTGCAGCTCCTACAACAACTAGTACAGCAGCTCCTACAACAACTAGTACAGCAGCTCCTACAACAACTAGTACAGAAGCTCCTACAACAACTAGTACAGCAGCTCCTACAACAACCAGTAAAGCAGCTCCAACAACAACTAGTACAGAAGCTCCTACAACAACTAGTACAGCAGATCCAACAATAACTAGTACAGAAGCTCCTACAACAACTAGTACAGCAGCTCATACAACAACTAGTACAGCAACTCCAACAACAACTAGTACAAAAGCTCCTACAACAACTAGTACAGAAGCTCCTACAACAACTAGTACAGCAGCTCCAAAAACAACCAGTACAGAAGCTCCTACAACAACTAGTACATCAGCTCCTACAACAACTAGTACAGAAGCTCCTACAACAACTAGTACAGAAGTTCCTACAACAACTAGTACAGCAGCTCTTACAACAACTAGTACAGCAGCTCCTACAACAACTAGTACAGAAGCTCGTACAACAACTAGTACAGCAGCTCCAACAACAACTAGTACAGAAGCTCCTACAAGAACTAGTACAGCAGCTCCTACAACAACTAGTACAGCAGCTCCTACAACAATTAGTACAGCAGCTCCAACAACAACTAGTACCGAAGCTCCTACAACAATTAGTACCACAGCTCCAACAACAACTAGTATAGAAGCTCCTACAACAGTTAGTACAGCAGCTCCAACAACAACTAGTACAGAAGCTCCTACAACAACTAGTACAGCAGCTCCAACAACAACTAGTACAGAAGCTCCTACAACAACTAGTACAGCAGCTCCAACAACAACTAGTACAGCAGCTCCTACAACATCTAGTACAGCATCTCCAACAACAACGAGTACAGCAGCTCCAACAACAACTACTACAGCAGATCCTACATCAACTAGTACAGCAGCTCCTACAACAACTAGTACAGAAGCTCCTACAACAACTAGTACAGCAGCTCCAACAACAACTAGTACAGCAGCTCCTACAACATCTAGTACAGCAGCTCCAACAACAACGAGTACAGCAGCTCCAACAACAACTAGTACAGCAGCTCCTACATCAACTAGTACAGCAGCTCCAACAACAACTACTACAGCAGCTCCAACAACAACTAGTACAGAAGCTCCTACAACAACTAGTACAGCAGCTCCTACAACAACTAGTACAGCAGCTCCTACAACAACTAGTACAGAAGCTCCTACAACAACAAGTACAGCAGCTCCTATTACAACTAGTACAGCAGCTCATACAACAATTAGTACAGCAGCTCCAACAACAACTAGTACAGAAGCTCCTACAACAACTAGTACAGCAGCTCCTACAACAACTAGTACAGCAGCTCCTACAACAATTAGTACAGCAGCTCCAACAACAACTAGTACAGAAGCTCCTACAACAATTAGTACAGCAGCTCCAACAACAACTAGTACAGAAGCTCCTACAACAACTAGTACAGCAGCTCCAACAACAACTAGTACAGAAGCTCCTACATCAACTAGTACAGCCGCTCCAACAACAACTAGTACAGCAGCTCCTACAACATCTAGTACAGCAGCTCCAACAACAACTAGTACAGCAGCTCCAATAACAACTACTACAGCAGATCCTACATCAAATAGTACAGCAGCTCCAACAACAACTAGTACAGCAGCTCCTACAACAACTAGTACAGAAGCTCCTACAACAACTAGTACAGAAGCTCCTACAACAACTAGTACAGCAGCTCCAACAACAACTAGTACAGAAGCTCCAACAACAACTAGTACAGCAGCTCCTATTACAACTAGTACAGCAGCTCCTACAACAACTAGTACAGCAGCTCCTACAACAACTAGTACAGAAGCTCCTACAACAACTAGTACTGCAGCTCCTACAACAACTAGTACAGCAGCTCCTACAATAACTAGTACAGCAACTCCAACAACAACTAGTACAGAAGCTCCTACAACAACTAGTACAGCAGCTCCTATTACAACTAGTACAGCAGCTCCTACAACAATTAGTACAGCAGCTCCAACAACAACTAGTACAGAAGCTCCTACAACAACTAGTACTGCAGCTGCTACAACAACTAGTACAGCAGCTCCTACAACAACTACTACAGCAGCTCCAACAACAACTAGTACAGAAGCTCCAACAACAACTAGTACAGAAGCTCCTACAACAACTAGTACAGCAGCTCCTATTACAACTAGTACAGCAGCTCCTACAACAACTAGTATAGCAGCTCCAACAACAACTAGTACAGAAGCTCCTACAACAACTAGTACAGCAGCTCCTACAACAACTAGTACAGCAGCTCCAACAACAACGAGTACAGCAGCTCCATCAACAACTACTACAGCAGATCCTACATCAACTAGTACAGCAGCTCCAACAACAACTAGTACAGCAGCTCCTACAACAACTAGTACAGAAGCTCCTACAACAACTAGTACAGAAGCTCCTACAACAACTAGTACAGCAGCTCCAACAACAACTAGTACAGAAGCTCCTACAACAACTAGTACAGCAGCTCCTATTACAACTAGTACAGCAGCTCCTACAACAACTAGTACAGCAGCTCCTACAACAACTAGTACAGAAGCTCCTACAACAACTAGTACTGCAGCTCCTACAACAACTAGTACAGCAGCTCCTACAACAACTAGTACAGCAGCTCATACAACAACTAGTACAGCAACTCCAACAACAACTAGTACAGAAGCTCCAACAACAACTAGTACAGAAGCTCCAACAACAGCTAGTACAGAAGCTCCTACAACAACTAGTACAGCAGCTCCTATTACAACTAGTACAGCAGCTCCTACAACAATTAGTACAACAGCTCCAACAACAACTAGTACAGAAGCTCCTACAACAACTAGTACTGCAGCTCCAACAACAACTAGTACAGCAGCTCCTACAACAACTAGTACAGCAGCTCCTACAACAACTAGTACAGAAGCTCCTACAACAACTAGTACAGCAGCTCCTACAACAACCAGTAAAGCAGCTCCAACAACAACTAGTACAGAAGCTCCTACAACAACTAGTACAGCAGCTCCAACAATAACTAGTACAGAAGCTCCTACAACAACTAGTACAGCAGCTCATACAACAACTAGTACAGCAACTCCAACAACAACTAGTACAGAAGCTCCTACAACAACTAGTACAGCAGCTCCTACAACAACTAGTGCATCAGCTCCTACAACAACTAGTACAGAAGCTCCTACAACAACTAGTACAGAAGTTCCTACAACAACTAGTGCAGGAGCTCCTACAACAACTAGTACAGCAGCTCCTACAACAACTAGTACAGAAGCTCCTACAAGAACTAGTACAGCAGCTCCAAGAACAACTAGTACAGAAGCTCCTACAAGAACTAGTACAGCAGCTCCTACAACAACTAGTACAGCAGCTCCTACAACAATTAGTACAGCTGCTCCAACAACAACTAGTACCGAAGGTCCTACAGCAATTAGTACAGCAGCTCCAACAACAACTAATACAGAAGCTCCTACAACAGTTAGTACAGCAGCTCCAACAACAACTAGTACAGAAGCTCCTACAACAACTAGTACAGCAGCTCCAACAACAACTAGTACAGAAGCTCCTGCAACAACTAGTACAGCAGTTCCAACAACAACTAGTACAGCAGCTCCTACAACATCTAGTACAGCAGCTCCAACAACAACGAGTACAGCAGCTCCAACAACAACTACTACAGCAGATCCTACATCAACTAGTACAGCAGCTCCTACAACAACTAGTACAGAAGCTCCTACAACAACTAGTACAGCAGCTCCAACAACAACTAGTACAGCAGCTCCTACAACATCTAGTACAGCAGCTCCAACAACAACGAGTACAGCAGCCCCAACAACAACTACTACAGCAGATCCTACATCAACTAGTACAGCAGCTCCAACAACAACTACTACAGCAGCTCCAACAACAACTAGTACAGAAGCTCCTACAAGAACTAGTACAGCAGCTCCTACAACAACTAGTACAGCAGCTCCTACAACAACTAGTACTGCAGCTCCAACAACAACTAGTACAGAAGCTCCTACAACAACTAGTACAGCAGCTCCTATTACAACTAGTACAGCAGCTCCTACAACAACTAGTACAGCAGCTCCTACAACAACTAGTACAGAAGCTCCTACAACAACTAGTACTGCAGCTCCTACAACAACTAGTACAGCAGCTCCTACAACAACTAGTACAGCAGCTCATACAATAACTAGTACAGCAACTCCAACAACAACTAGTACAGCAACTCCAACAACAACTGGTACAGAAACTCCAACAACAACTAGTACAGAAGCTCCTACAACAACTAGTACAGCAGCTCCTACTACAACTAGTACAGCAGCTCCTACAACAATTAGTACAGCAGCTCCAACAACAACTAGTACAGAAGCTCCTACAACAACTAGTACTGCAGCTCCTACAACAACTAGTACAGCAGCTCCTACAACAACTAGTACAGCAGCTCCAACAACAACTAGTACAGAAGCTCCAACAACAACTAGTACAGAAGCTCCTACAACAACTAGTACAGCAGCTCCTATTACAACTAGTACAGCAGCTCCTACAACAATTAGTACAGCAGCTCCTACAACATCTAGTACAGCAGCTCCAACAACAACGAGTACAGCAGCCCCAACAACAACTACTACAGCAGATCCTACATCAACTAGTACAGCAGCTCCAACAACAACTACTACAGCAGCTCCAACAACAACTAGTACAGAAGCTCCTACAAGAACTAGTACAGCAGCTCCTACAACAACTAGTACAGCAGCTCCTACAACAACTAGTACAGAAGCTCCAACAACAACTAATACAGAAGCTCCTACAACAACTAGTACAGCAGCTCCTATTACAACTAGTACAGCAGCTCCTACAACAACTAGTACAGCAGCTCCTACAACAACTAGTACAGAAGCTCCTACAACAACTAGTACTGCAGCTCCTACAACAACTAGTACAGCAGCTCCTACAACAACTAGTACAGCAGCTCATACAACAACTAGTACAGCAACTCCAACAACAACAGGTACAGAAGCTCCAACAACAACTAGTACAGAAGCTCCTACAACAACTAGTACAGCAGCTCCTATTACAACTAGTACAGCAGCTCCTACAACAATTAGTACAGCAGCTCCAACAACAACTAGTACAGCAGCTCCTACAACATCTAGTACAGCAGCTCCAACAACAACGAGTACAGCAGCTCCAACAACAACTAGTACAGCAGCTCCAACAACAACTAGTACAGAAGCTCCTACAACAACTAGTACAGCATCAACTACAACAACCAGTAAAGCAGCTACAACAACAACTAGTACAGAAGCTCCTACAACTAGTACAGCAGCTCCAACAACAACTAGTACAGAAGCTCCTACAACAACTAGTATAGCAGCTCATACAACAACTAGTACAGCAACTCCAACAACAACTAGTACAGAAGCTCCTACAACTACTAGTACAGCAGCTCCTACAACAACTAGTACAGCAGCTCCTACAACAATTAGTACAGCAGCTCCAACAACAACTAGTACAGAAGCTCCTACAACAACTACTACAGCAGCTCCTACATCAACTAGTACAGCAGCTCCTACAACAACTAGTACAGCAGCTCCTACAACAATTAGTACAGCAGCTCCAACAACAACTAGTACAGCAGCTCCTACAACAACTAGTACAGCAGCTCCTACAACAATTAGTACAGCAGCTCCAACAACAACTAGTACAGAAGCTCCTACAACAATTAGTACAGCAGCTCCAACAACAACTAGTACAGAAGCTCCTACAACAACTAGTACAGCAGCTCCAACAACAACTAGTACAGAAGCTCCAATAACAACTAGTACAGAAGCTCCAACAACAGCTAGTACAGAAGCTCCTACAACAACTAGTACAGCAGCTTCTACTACAACTAGTACAGCCGCTCCTACAACAATTAGTATAACAGCTCCAACAACAACTAGTACAGAAGCTCCTACAACAACTAGTACTGCAGCTCCTACAACAACTAGTACAGCAGCTCCTACAACAACTAGTACAGCAGCTCCTACAACAACTAGTACAGAAGCTCCTACAACAACTAGTACAGCAGCTCCTACAACAACCAGTAAAGCAGCTCCAACAACAACTAGTACAGAAGCTCCTACAACAACTAGTACAGCAGCTCCAACAGTAACTAGTACAGAAGCTCCTACAACAACTAGTACAGCAGCTCATACAACAACTAGTACAGCAACTCCAACAACAACTAGTACAGAAGCTCCTACAACAACTAGTACAGAAGCTCCTACAACAACTAGTACAGCAGCTCCAAAAACAACTAGTACAGAAGCTCCTACAACAACTAGTACATCAGCTCCTACAACAACTAGTACAGAAGCTCCTACAACAACTAGTACAGAAGTTCCTACAACAACTAGTGCAGGAGCTCCAACAACAACTAGTACAGCAGCTCCTACAACAACTAGTACAGAAGCTCCTACAACAACTAGTTCAGCAGCTCCAACAACAACTAGTACAGAAGCTCCTACAAGAACTAGTACAGCAGCTCCTACAACAACTAGTACAGCAGCTCCTACAACAATTAGTACAGCAGCTCCAACAACAACTAGTACCGAAGCTCCTACAACAATTAGTACAGCAGCTCCAACAACAACTAATACAGAAGCTCCTACAACAGTTAGTACAGCAGCTCCAACAACAACTAGTACAGAAGCTCCTACAACAACTAGTACAGCAGCTCCAACAACAACTAGTACAGAAGCTCCTACAACAACTAGTACAGCAGCTCCAACAACAACTAGTACAGCAGCTCCTACAACATCTAGTACAGCAGCTCCAACAACAAAGAGTACAGCAGCTCCAACAACAACTACTACAGCAGATCCTACATCAACTAGTACAGCAGCTCCTACAACAACTAGTACAGAAGCTCCTACAACAACTAGTACAGCAGCTCCTATTACAACTAGTACAGCAGCTCCTACAACAATTAGTACAGCAGCTCCAACAACAACTAGTACAGAAGCTCCTACAACAACTAGTACTGCAGCTCCAACAACAACTAGTACAGCAGCTCCTATAACAACTAGTACAGCAGCTCCTACAACAACTAGTACAGCAGCTCCAACAACAACTAGTACAGAAGCTCCTACAACAATTAGTACAGCAGCTCCAACAACAACTACTACAGCAGCTCCAACAACAACTAGTACAGCAGCTCCAACAACATCTAGTACAGCAGCTCCAACAACAACGAGTACAGCAGCTCCAACAACAACTACTACAGCAGATCCTACATCAACTAGTACAGCAGCTCCTACAACAACTAGTACAGAAGCTCCTACAACAACTAGTACAGCAGCTCCTATTACAACTAGTACAGCAGCTCCTACAGCAATTAGTACAGCAGCTCCAACAACAACTAGTACAGAAGCTCCTACAACAACTAGTACTGCAGCTCCAACAACAACTAGTACAGCAGCTCCTACAACAACTAGTACAGCAGCTCTTACAACAACTAGTACAGCAGCTCAAACAACAACTAGTACAGAAGCACCTACAACAACTAGTACAGCAGCTCCAACAACAACTAGTACAGCAGCTCATACAACAACTAGTACAGCAACTCCAACAACAACTAGTACAGAAGCTCCTACATCTATTAGTACAGCAGCTCCTACAACAACTAGTACAGCAGCTCCTACAACAATTAGTACAGCTGCTCTAACAACAACTAGTACAGAAGCTCCTACAACAACTACTACAGCAGCTCCTACATCAACTAGTACAGCTGCTCCTACAACATTTAGTACAGCAGCTCCTACAACAATTAGTACAGCAGCTCCAACAACAACTAGTACAGCAGCTCCTACAACAACTAGTACAGCAGCTCCTACAACAATTAGTACAGCAGCTCCAACAACAACTAGTACAGAAGCTCCTGCAACAATTAGTACAGCAGCTCCAACAACAACTAGTACAGAATCTCCTACAACAAGTACAGCAGCTCCATCAACAACTAGTACAGAAGCTCCTACAACAACTAGTACAGCAGCTCCAACAACAACTAGTACAGCAGCTCCTACAACATCTAGTACAGCAGCTCCAACAACAACGAGTACAGCAGCTCCAACAACAACTACTACAGCAGATCCTACATCAACTAGTACAGCAGCTCCAACAACAACTAGTACAGCAGCTCCTACAACAACTAGTACAGAAGCTCGTACAACAACTAGTACAGAAGTTCCTACAACAACTAGTACAGCAGCTCCAACAACAACTAGTACAGAAGCTCCTACAACAACTAGTACAGCAGCTCTTATTACAACTAGTACAGCAGCTCCTACAACAACTAGTACAGCAGCTCCTACAACAACTAGTACAGAAGCTCCTACAACAACTAGTACAGCAGCTCCTACAACAACTAGTACAGCAGCTCCTACAACAACTAGTACAGCAGCTCCTACAACAACTAGTACAGCAGCTCATACAACAACTAGTACAGCAACTCCAACAACAACTAGTACAGCAACTCCAACAACAACTAGTACAGAAGCTCCAACAACAACTAGTACAGAAGCTCCTACAACAACTAGTACAGCAGCTCCTAGTACAGCAGCTCCTACAACAATTATTACAGCAGCTCCAACAACAACTAGTACAGCAGCTCCTACAACAACTAGTACTGCATCTCCAACAACAACTAGTACAGCAGCTCCTACAACAACTAGTACAGCAGCTCCTACAACAATTAGTACAGCAGCTCCAACAACAACTAGTACAGAAGCTCCTACAACAATTAGTACAGAAGCTCCTACAACAATTAGTACAGCAGCTCCAACAACAACTAGTACAGAAGCTCCTACAACAGTTAGTACAGCAGCTCCAACAACAACTAGTACAGAAGCTCCTACAACAACTAGTACAGCAGATCCTACATCAACTAGTACAGCAGCTCCAACAACAACTAGTACATAAGCTCCAACAACAACTAGTACAGCAGCTCCTACAACATCTAGTACAGCAGCTCCAACAACAACGAGTACAGCAGCTCCAACAACAACTACTACAGCAGCTCCAACATCAACTAGTACAGCAGCTCCAACAACAACTACTACAGCAGCTCCAACAACAACTAGTACAGAAGCTCCTACAAGAACTAGTACAGCAGCTCATACAACAAGTAGTACAGCAGCTCCTACAACAACTAGTACAGAAGCTCCTACAACAACTAGTACAGAAGCTCCTACAACAACCAGTAAAGCAGCTCCAACAACAACTAGTACAGAAGCTCCTACAACAACTAGTACAGCAGCTCCAACAACAACTAGTACAGAAGCTCCTACAACAACTAGTACAGCAGCTCATACAACAACTAGTACAGCAAGCTCCAACAACAACTAGTACAGAAGCTCCTACAACTATTAGTACAGCAGCTCCTACAACAACTAGTACAGCAGCTCCTACAACAATTAGTACAGCAGCTTCTAACAACAACTAGTACAGAAGCTCCTACAACAACTACTACAGCAGCTCCTACATCAACTAGTACAGCTGCTCCTACAACAACTAGTACAGCAGCTCCTACAACAATTAGTACAGCAGCTCCAACAACAACTAGTACATGCAGCTCCTACAACAACTAGTACAGCAGCTCCTACAACAATTAATACAGCAGCTCCAACAACAACTAGTACAGAAGCTCCTACAACAATTAGTACAGCAGCTCCAACAACAACTAGTACAGAATCTCCTACAACAAGTACAGCAGCTCCATCAACAACTAGTACAGAAGCTCCTACAACAATTAGTACAGCAGCTCCAACAACAACTAGTACAGAAGCTCCTACAACAACTAGTACAGCAGCTCCAACAACATCTACTACAGCAGCTCCTACAACAACTAGAACAACAACTCCTACAACAACTAGTACTGCAGCTCCTACAACAACTAGTACAGCAGCTCCAACAACAACTAGTACAGCAGCTCCTACAACAACTAGTACAGAAGCCACACCTAGTACAGCAGCTCCTACAACAACTAGTACAGCAGCTTCTACCACAACTAGTACAGCAGCTCCTACAACAACTAGTACAGAAGCTCCAACAACAACTAGTACAGCAGCTCCTACAACAACTAGTAAAGAAGCCACAACTAGTACAGCAGCTCCTTCAACAAGAAGTACAGCAGCTCCTACACCAACTAGTACAGAAGCACCAACAACAACTAGTAGAGCAGCTCCTACAACAACTAGTACAGGAGCTTCTACAAAAACTACTACAGCAGCTCTTACAACAACTAGTACAGCAGCTCCTTCAACAACTAGTACAGCAGCTCCAACAACAACTAGTACAGCAGCTCCTACAACAACTAGTACAGCAGTTCCTTCAACAACTAGTACAGAAACTCCTACAACAACAACTACAGCAGCTCCTACAACAACTATTACAGCAGCTACTACAACAACAAGTACAGAAGCTCCTACAACAACTAGTACAGCAGCTCAAACAACAACAAGTACAGAAGGTCCTACAACAACTAGTACAGAATCTCCAACAACAACAAGTACAGCAGCTCCTACAACAGGAAGTACAGCAGCTCCTACAACAACTAGTACAGAAGCTCCTACAACAACTAGTACCGCAGCTCCTAAAACAACTAGTACAGCAGCTCCTACAACAACTAGTACAGAAGCTCCTACAACAACTAGTACAACATCGCCAACAACAACTAGTACAGCAGCTCCAACAACAACTAGTACAGTAGTTCATACAACAACTACTACAGCAGCTCCTACAACAATTAGAACAGCAGCTCCTACAACAACTAGTACAGCAGCTCCTACAACAACTAGTACAGCAGCTCCAACAACAACTAGTACAGCAGCTCCAACAACAATCAGTACAGCAACTCCAACAACAACTACTACAGCAGCTCGTACAACAACTAGTACAGCATCTCCTACAACAACTACAGAAGCTCCTTCAACGACTAGTACAGCAGCTCCTACAACAACTAGTACAGCAGCTCCAACAACAACTAGTACAGCAGCTCCTACAACATCTAGTACAGCAGCTCCAACAACAACGAGTACAGCAGCTCCAACAACAACTAGTACAGCAGCTCCTACAACAACTAGTACAGCAGCTCCTATTACAACTAGTAAAGAAGCTCCTACAACAATTAGTACCGCAGCTCCAACAACAACTAGTACAGAAGCTCCTACCACAACTAGTACTGCAGCTCCTACAACAACTAGTACAGCAGCTCCTACAACAACTAGTACAGCAGCTCCTACAACAACTAGTACAGAAGCTCCTACAACAACTAGTACAGCAGCTCCTACAACAACCAGTAAAGCAGCTCCAACAACAACCAGTACAGAAGCTCCTACAACAACTAGTACAGCAGCTCCAACAACAACTAGTACAGAAGCTCCTACAACAACTAGTACAGCAGCTCATACAACAACTAGTACAGCAACTCCAACAACAACTAGTACAGAAGCTCCTACAACAACTAGTACAGCAGCTCCTACAACAACTAGTACAGCAGCTCCTACAACAATTAGTACAGCAGCTCCAACAACAACTAGTACAGAAGCTCCTACAACAACTAGTACAGAAGCTCCTACAACAACTAGTACAGAAGCTCCTACAACAACTAGTACAGCAGCTCCTACAACAATTAGTACAGCATCTCCAAGAACAACTAGTACAGCAGCTCCTACAACAACTAGTACAGCAGCTCCTACAACAACTAGTACAGCAGCTCCAACAACAACTAGTAGAGAAGCTCCTACAACAATTAGTACAGCAACTCCAACAACAACTAGTACAGAAGCTCCAACAACAACTAGTACAGCAGCTCCAACAACAACTAGTACAGAAGCTCCTACAACAACTAGTACAGCAGCTCCAACAACAACTAGTACAGCAGCTCCTACAACATCTAGTACAGCAGCTCCAACAACAACGAGTACAGCAGCTCCAACAACAACTACTACAGCAGATCCTACATCAACTAGTACAGCAGCTCCAACAACAACTAGTACAGCAGCTCCTACAACAACTAGTACAGAAGCTCCTACAACAACTAGTACAGAAGCTCCTACAACAACTAGTACAGCAGCTCCTACAACAACTAGTACAGAAGCTCCTACAACAACTAGTACAGCAGCTCCAGCAACAACTAGTACAGCAGCTCCTACAACATCTAGTACAGCAGCTCCAACAACAACGAGTACAGCAGCTCCAACAACAACTACTACAGCAGATCCTACATCAACTAGTACAGCAGCTCCTACAACAACTAGTACAGAAGCTCCTACAACAACTAGTACGGAAGCTCCTACAACAAGTAGTACAGCGGCTCCAACAACAACTAGTACAGAAGCTCCTACAACAACTAGTACAGCAGCTCCTATTACAACTAGTACAGCAGCTCCTACAACAACTAGTACAGCAGCTCCTACAACAACTAGTACAGAAGCTCCTACAACAACTAGTACTGCATCTCCTACAACAACTAGTACAGAAGCTCCTACAACAACTAGTACAGCAGCTCCTACTGCAATTATTACAGCAGCTCCTACAACAATTAGTACAGCAGCTCCAACAACAACTAGTACGGAAGCTCCTACAACAGCTAGTACTGCAGCTCTTACAACAACTAGTACAGCAGCTCCTACAACAACTAGTACAGCAGCTCCTACAACAAGTAGTACAGAAGCTCCTACATCAACTAGTACAGCAGATCCTACAACAACCAGTAAAGCAGCTCCAACAACAACTAGTACAGAAGCTCCTACAACAACTAGTACAGCAGCTCCAACAACAACTAGTACAGAAGCTCCTACAACAACTAGTACAGCAGCTCATACAACAGTTAGTACAGCAACTCCAACAACAACTAGTACAGAAGCTCCTACAACAACTAGTACAGCAGCTCCTACAACAACTAGTACAGCAGCTCCTACAACAATTAGTACAGCAGCTCCAACAACAACTAGTACAGAAGCTCTTACAACAACTAGTACAGCAGCTCCAAAAACAACTAGTACAGAAGCTCCTACAACAACTAGTACATCAGCTCTTACAACAACTAGTACAGAAGCTCCTACAACAACTAGTACAGCAGCTCCTACAACAACCAGTAAAGCAGCTCCAACAACAACTAGTACAGAAGCTCCTACAACTAGTACAGCAGCTCCAACAACTACTAGTACAGAAGCTCCTACAACAACTAGTACAGCAGCTCATACAACAACTAGTACAGCAACTCCAACAACAACTAGTACAGAAGCTCCTACAACAACTAGTACAGCAGCTCCTACAACAACTAGTACAGCAGCTCCTACAACAATTAGTACAGCAGCTCCAACAACAACTAGTACAGAAGCTCCTACAACAACTAGTACAGAAGCTCCTACAACAACTAGTACAGAAGCTCCTACAACAACTAGTACAGCAGCTCCTACAACAATTAGTACAGCATCTCCAAGAACAACTAGTACAGCAGCTCCTACAACAACTAGTACAGTAGCTCCTACAACAACTAGTACAGCAGCTCCAACAACAACTAGTAGAGAAGCTCCTACAACAACTAGTACAGAAGCTCCAACAACAACTAGTACAGCAGCTCCAACAACAACTAGTACAGAAGCTCCTACAACAACTAGTACAGCAGCTCCAACAACAACTAGTACAGCAGCTCCTACAACATCTAGTACAGCAGCTCCAACAACAACGAGTACAGCAGCTCCAACAACAACTACTACAGCAGATCCTACATCAACTAGTACAGCAGCTCCAACAACAACTAGTACAGCAGCTCCTACAACAACTAGTACAGAAGCTCCTACAACAACTAGTACAGAAGCTCCTACAACAACTAGTACAGCAGCTCCAACAACAACTAGTACAGAAGCTCCTACAACAACTAGTACAGCAGCTCCAACAACAACTAGTACAGCAGCTCCTACAACATCTAGTACAGCAGCTCCAACAACAACGAGTACAGCAGCTCATACAACAACTACTACAGCAGATCCTACATCAACTAGTACAGCAGCTCCTACAACAACTAGTACGGAAGCTCCTACAACAACTAGTACGGAAGCTCCTACAACAAGTAGTACAGCGGCTCCAACAACAACTAGTACAGAAGCTCCTACAACAACTAGTACAGCAGCTCCTCTTACAACTAGTACAGCAGCTCCTACAACAACTAGTACAGCAGCTCCTACAACAACTAGTACAGAAGCTCCTACAACAACTAGTACTGCATCTCCTACAACAACTAGTACAGAAGCTCCTACAACAACTAGTACAGCAGCTCCTACTGCAATTATTACAGCAGCTCCTACAACAATTAGTACAGCAGCTCCAACAACAACTAGTACGGAAGCTCCTACAACAGCTAGTACTGCAGCTCTTACAACAACTAGTACAGCAGCTCCTACAACAACTAGTACAGCAGCTCCTACAACAAGTAGTACAGAAGCTCCTACATCAACTAGTACAGCAGCTCCTACAACAACCAGTAAAGCAGCTCCAACAACAACTAGTACAGAAGCTCCTACAACAACTAGTACAGCAGCTCCAACAACAACTAGTACAGAAGCTCCTACAACAACTAGTACAGCAGCTCATACAACAATTAGTACAGCAACTCCAACAACAACTAGTACAGAAGCTCCTACAACAACTAGTACAGCAGCTCCTACAACAACTAGTACAGCAGCTCCTACAACAATTAGTACAGCAGCTCCAACAACAACTAGTACAGAAGCTCCTACAACAACTAGTACAGCAGCTCCAAAAACAACTAGTACAGAAGCTCCTACAACAACTAGTACATCAGCTCTTACAACAACTAGTACAGAAGCTCCTACAACAACTAGTACAGAAGTTCCTACAACAGCTAGTACAGAAGCTCCTACAACAACTAGTATAGCAACTCCTACAACAACTAGTACAGAAGCTCCTACAACAACTAGTACAGCAGCTCCAACAACAACTAGTACAGAAGCTCCTACAAGAACTAGTACAGCAGCTCCTACAACAACTAGTACAGCAGCTCCTACAATAATTAGTACAGCAGCTCCAACAACAACTATTACAGAAGCTCCTACAACAATTAGTACAGCATCTCCAACAACAACTAGTACAGAAGCTCCTACAAAAACTAGTACAGCAACTCCAACAACAACTAGTACAGCAGCTCCTACAACAACTAGTACAGCAGCTCCAACAACAACGAGTACAGCAGCTCCAACAACAACTACTACAGCAGATCCTACATCAACTAGTACAGCAGCTCCAACAACAACTAGTACAGCAGCTCCTACAACAACTAGCACAGAAGCTCCTACAGCAACTAGCACAGAAGCTCCTACAACAACTAGTACAGCAGCTCCAACAACAACTAGTACAGAAGCTCCTACAACAACTAGTACAGCAGATTCTATTACAACTAGTACAGTAGCTCATACAACAACTAGTACAGCAACTCCAACAACAACTAGTACAGCAACTCCAACAACAACTAGTACAGAAGCTCCAACAACAACTAGTGCAGAAGCTCCTATTACAACTAGTACAGCAGCTCCTATTACAACTAGTACAGCAGCTCCTACAACAATTAGTACAGCAGCTCCAACAACAACTAGTACAGAAGCTCCTACAACAACTAGTACTGCAGCTCCAACAACAACTAGTACAGCAACTCCAACAACAACTAGGACAGAAGCTCCAACAACAACTAGTACAGACGCTCCTACAACAACTAGTACAGCAGCTCCTATTACAACTAGTACAGCAGCTCCTACAACAATTAGTACAGCAGCTCCAACAACAACTGGTACAGAAGCTCCTACAACAACTAGTACTGCAGCTCCTACAACTAGTACAGCAGCTCCTACAACAACTAGTACAGTAGCTCCAACAACTAGTACAGAAGCTCCAACAACAACTAGTACAGAAGCTCCTACAACAACTAGTACAGCAGCTCCTATTACAACTAGTACAGCAGCTCCTACAACAATTATTACAGCAGCTCCAACAACAACTAGTACAGAAGCTCCTACAACAACTAGTACTGCAGCTCCAACCACAACTAGTACAGCAGCTCCTACAACAACTAGTACAGCAGCTCCTACAACAATTAGTACAGCAGCTCCAACAACAACTAGTACAGAAGCTCCTACATCAATTAGTACAGCACCTCCAACAACAACTAGTACAGAAGCGCCTACAACAACTAGTACAGCAGCTCCAACAACAACTAGTACAGAAGCTCCAACAACTAGTACAGCAGCTCCAACAACAACTAGTACAGCAGCTCCTACAATAACTAGTACAGCAGATCCAACAACAACGAGTACAGCAGCTCCAACAACAACTACTACAGCAGATCCTACATCAACTAGTACAGCAGCTCAAACAACAACTAGTACAGAAGCTCCTACAACAACTAGTACAGAAGCTCCTACAACAACTAGAACAGCAGCTCCAACAACTAGTACAGAAGCTCCTACAACAACTAGTACAGTAGCTCCTATTACAACTAGTACAGCAGCTCCTACAACAACTAGTACAGCAGCTCCTACAACAACTAGTACAGAAGCTCCTACAACAACTAGTACTGCAGCTCCTACAACAACTAGTACAGCAGCTCCTACAACAACTAGTACAGCAGCTCATACAACAACTAGTACAGCAACTCCAACAACAACTAGTACAGCAACTCCAACTACAACTAGTACAGAAGCTCCAACAACAACTAGTACAGAAGCTCCTACAACAACTAGTACAGCAGCTCCTACTACAATTATTACAGCAGCTCCTACAACAATTAGTACAGCAGCTCCAACAACAACTAGTACGGAAGCTCCTACATCAATTAGTACAGCACCTCCAACAACAACTAGTACAGAAGCGCCTACAACAACTAGTACAGCAGCTCCAACAACAACTAGTACAGAAGCTCCTACAACAACTAGTACAGCAGCTCCAACAACAACTAGTACAGCAGCTCCTACAATAACTAGTACAGCAGCTCCAACAACAACGAGTACAGCAGCTCCAACAACAACTACTACAGCAGATCCTACATCAACTAGTACAGCAGCTGCAACAACAACTAGTACAGAAGCTCCTACAACAACTAGTACAGCAGCTCCTATTACAACTAGTACAGCAGCTCCTATTACAACTAGTACAGCAGCTCCTACAACAATTAGTACAGCAGCTCCAACAACAACTAGTACAGAAGCTCCTACAACAACTAGTACTGCAGCTCCAACAACAACTAGTACAGCAACTCCTACAACAACTAGTACAGCAGCTCCTACAACAATAAGTACAGCAGCTCCAACAACAACTAGTACAGAAGCTCCTACAACAATTAGTACAGCAGCTCCAACAACAACTAGTACAGAAGCTCCTACAACAACTAGTACAGCAGCTCCAACAACAACTAGTACAGAAGCAACTACAACAACTAGTACAGCAGCTCCAACAACAACTAGTGCAGCAGGTCCAACAACAACGAGTACAGCAGCTCCAACAACAACTACTACAGCAGATCCTACATCAACTAGTACAGCAGCTCCAACAACAACTAGTACAGCAGCTCCTACAACAACTAGTACAGAAGCTCCTACAACAACTAGTACAGAAGCTCCTACAACAACTAGTACAGGAGCTCCTATTACAACTAGTACAGCAGCTCCTACAACAACTAGTACAGCAACTCCAACAACAACTAGTACAGCAACTCCAACAACAACTAGTACAGAAGCTCCAACAACAACTAGTACAGAAGCTCCTACAACAACTAGTACAGCAGCTCCTATTACAACTAGTACAGCAGCTCCTACAACAATTAGTACAGCAGCTCCAACAACAACTAGTACAGAAGCTTCTACAACAACTAGTACTGCAGCTCCTACAACATCTAGTACAGCAGCTCCTACAACAACTAGTACAGCAGCTCCAACAACAACTAGTACAGAAGCTCCAACAACAACTAGTACAGAAGCTCCAACAACAACTAGTACAGCAGCTCCTATTCCAACTAGTACAGCAGCTCCTACAACAATTAGTACAGCAGCTCCAACAACAACTAGTAAAGAAGCTCCTACAACAACTAGTACTGCAGCTCCAACAACAACTAGTACAGCAGCTCCTACAACAACTAGTACAGCAGCTCCTACAACAATTAGTACAGAAGCTCCTACAACAACTAGTACAGCAGCTCCAACAACAACGAGTACAGCAGCTCCTACAACATCTAGTACAGCAGCTCCAACAACAACGAGTACAGCAGCTCCAACAACAACTACTACAGCAGATCCTACATCAACTAGTACAGCAGCTCCAACAACAACTAGTACAGCAACTCCTACAACAACTAATACAGCAGCTCCTACAACAACTAGTACAGCAGCTCCTACAACAATAAGTACAGCAGCTCCAACAACAACTAGTACAGAAGCTCCTACAACAATTAGTACAGCAGCTCCAACAACAACTAGTACAGAAGCTCCTACAACAACTAGTACAGCAGCTCCAACAACAACTAGTACAGAAGCAACTACAACAACTAGTACAGCAGCTCCAACAACAACTAGTACAGCAGCTACTGCAACATCTAGTACAGCAGCTCCAACAACAACGAGTACAGCAGCTCCAACAACAACTACTACAGCAGATCCTACATCAACTAGTACAGCAGCTCCAACAACAACTAGTACAGCAGCTCCTACAACAACTAGTACAGAAGCTCCTACAACAACTAGTACAGAAGCTCCTACAACAACTAGTACAGGAGCTCCTATTACAACTAGTACAGCAGCTCCTACAACAACTAGTACAGCAACTCCAACAACAACTAGTACAGCAACTCCAACAACAACTAGTACAGAAGCTCCTACAACAACTAGTACAGCAGCTCCTATTACAACTAGTACAGCAGCTCCTACAACAATTAGTACAGCAGCTCCAACAACAACTAGTACAGAAGCTTCTACAACAACCAGTACTGCAGCTCCTACAACATCTAGTACAGCAGCTCCTACAACAACTAGTACAGCAGCTCCAACAACAACTAGTACAGAAGCTCCAACAACAACTAGTACAGAAGCTCCTACAACAACTAGTACAGCAGCTCCTATTCCAACTAGTACAGCAGCTCCTACAACAACTAGTACAGCAGCTCCAACAACAACTAGTAAAGAAGCTCCTACAACAACTAGTACTGCAGCTCCAACAACAACTAGTACAGCAGCTCCTACAACAACTAGTACAGCAGCTCCTACAACAATTAGTACAGAAGCTCCTACAACAACTAGTACAGCAGCTCCAACAACAACGAGTACAGCAGCTCCTACAACATCTAGTACAGCAGCTCCAACAACAACGAGTACAGCAGCTCCAACAACAACTACTACAGCAGATCCTACATCAACTAGTACAGCAGCTCCAACAACAACTAGTACAGCAACTCCTACAACAACTAGTACAGAAGCTCGTACAACAACTAGTACAGAAGCTCCTACAACAACTAGTACAGCAGCTCCAACAACAACTAGTACAGAAGCTCCTACAACAACTAGTACAGCAGCTCCTATTACAACTAGTACAGCAGCTCCTACAACAACTAGTACAGCAGCTCCTACAACAACTAGTACAGATGCTCCTACAACAACTAGTACTGCAGCTCCTACAACAACTAGTACAGCAGCTCCTACAACAACTAGTACAGCAGCTCATACAACAACTAGTACAGCAACTCCAACAACAACTAGTACAGCAACTCCAACAACAACTAGTACAGCAGCTCCAACAACAACTAGTACAGAAGCTCCTACAACAATTAGTACAGCAGTTCCTACTACAACTAGTACAGCAGCTCCTACAACAATTAGTACAGCAGCTCCAATAACAACTAGTACAGAAGCTCCTACAACAACTAGTACTGCAGCTCCTACAACAACTAATACAGCAGCTCCTACAACAACTAGTACAGCAGCTCCTACAACAACTAGTACAGAAGCTCCTACAACAACTAGTACAGCAGCTCCTACAACAACCAGTAAAGCCGCTCCAACAACAACTAGTACAGCAACTCCAACAACAACTAGTACAGCAACTCCAACAACAACTAGTACAGAAGCTCCAACAACAACTAGTACAGAAGCTCCTACAACAACTAGTACAGCAGCTCCTATTACAACTAGTACAGCAGCTCCTACAACAATTAGTACAGCAGCTCCAACAACAACTAGTACAGAAGCTTCTACAACAACTAGTACTGCAGCTCCTACAACATCTAGTACAGCAGCTCCTACAACAACTAGTACTGCAGCTCCAACAACAACTAGTACAGAAGCTCCAACAACAACTAGTACAGAAGCTCCTACAACAACTAGTACAGCAGCTCCTATTCCAACTAGTACAGCAGCTCCTACAACAATTAGTACAGCAGCTCCAACAACAACTAGTAAAGAAGCTCCAACAACAACTAGTACAGAAGCTCCTACAACAACTAGTACAGCAGCTCCAACAACAACTAGTACAGCAACTCCTACAACAACTAGTACAGAAGCTCGTACAACAACTAGTACAGAAGCTCCTACAACAACTAGTACAGCAGCTCCAACAACAACTAGTACAGAAGCTCCTACAACAACTAGTACAGCAGCTCCTATTACAACTAGTACAGCAGCTCCTACAACAACTAGTACAGCAGCTCCTACAACAACTAGTACAGATGCTCCTACAACAACTAGTACTGCAGCTCCTACAACAACTAGTACAGCAGCTCCTACAACAACTAGTACAGCAGCTCATACAACAACTAGTACAGCAACTCCAACAACAACTAGTACAGCAACTCCAACAACAACTAGTACAGCAGCTCCAACAACAACTAGTACAGAAGCAACTACAACAACTAGTACAGCAGCTCCAACAACAACTAGTGCAGCAGGTCCAACAACAACGAGTACAGCAGCTCAAACAACAACTACTACAGCAGATCCTACATCAACTAGTACAGCAGCTCCAACAACAACTAGTACAGCAGCTCCTACAACAACTAGTACAGAAGCTCCTACAACAACTAGTACAGAAGCTCCTACAACAACTAGTACAGGAGCTCCTATTACAACTAGTACAGCAGCTCCTACAACAACTAGTACAGCAACTCCAACAACAACTAGTACAGCAACTCCAACAACAACTAGTACAGAAGCTCCAACAACAACTAGTACAGAAGCTCCTACAACAACTAGTACAGCAGCTCCTATTACAACTAGTACAGCAGCTCCTACAACAATTAGTACAGCAGCTCCAACAACAACTAGTACAGAAGCTTCTACAACAACTAGTACTGCAGCTCCTACAACATCTAGTACAGCAGCTCCTACAACAACTAGTACAGCAGCTCCAACAACAACTAGTACAGAAGCTCCAACAACAACTAGTACAGAAGCTCCTACAACAACTAGTACAGCAGCTCCTATTCCAACTAGTACAGCAGCTCCTACAACAATTAGTACAGCAGCTCCAACAACAACTAGTAAAGAAGCTCCTACAACAACTAGTACTGCAGCTCCAACAACAACTAGTACAGCAGCTCCTACAACAACTAGTACAGCAGCTCCTACAACAATTAGTACAGAAGCTCCTACAACAACTAGTACAGCAGCTCCAACAACAACGAGTACAGCAGCTCCTACAACATCTAGTACAGCAGCTCCAACAACAACGAGTACAGCAGCTCCAACAACAACTACTACAGCAGATCCTACATCAACTAGTACAGCAGCTCCAACAACAACTAGTACAGCAACTCCTACAACAACTAATACAGCAGCTCCTACAACAACTAGTACAGCAGCTCCTACAACAATAAGTACAGCAGCTCCAACAACAACTAGTACAGAAGCTCCTACAACAATTAGTACAGCAGCTCCAACAACAACTAGTACAGAAGCTCCTACAACAACTAGTACAGCAGCTCCAACAACAACTAGTACAGAAGCAACTACAACAACTAGTACAGCAGCTCCAACAACAACTAGTACAGCAGCTCCTGCAACATCTAGTACAGCAGCTCCAACAACAACGAGTACAGCAGCTCCAACAACAACTACTACAGCAGATCCTACATCAACTAGTACAGCAGCTCCAACAACAACTAGTACAGCAGCTCCTACAACAACTAGTACAGAAGCTCCTACAACAACTAGTACAGAAGCTCCTACAACAACTAGTACAGGAGCTCCTATTACAACTAGTACAGCAGCTCCTACAACAACTAGTACAGCAACTCCAACAACAACTAGTACAGCAACTCCAACAACAACTAGTACAGAAGCTCCTACAACAACTAGTACAGCAGCTCCTATTACAACTAGTACAGCAGCTCCTACAACAATTAGTACAGCAGCTCCAACAACAACTAGTACAGAAGCTTCTACAACAACCAGTACTGCAGCTCCTACAACATCTAGTACAGCAGCTCCTACAACAACTAGTACAGCAGCTCCAACAACAACTAGTACAGAAGCTCCAACAACAACTAGTACAGAAGCTCCTACAACAACTAGTACAGCAGCTCCTATTCCAACTAGTACAGCAGCTCCTACAACAATTAGTACAGCAGCTCCAACAACAACTAGTAAAGAAGCTCCTACAACAACTAGTACTGCAGCTCCAACAACAACTAGTACAGCAGCTCCTACAACAACTAGTACAGCAGCTCCTACAACAATTAGTACAGAAGCTCCTACAACAACTAGTACAGCAGCTCCAACAACAACGAGTACAGCAGCTCCTACAACATCTAGTACAGCAGCTCCAACAACAACGAGTACAGCAGCTCCAACAACAACTACTACAGCAGATCCTACATCAACTAGTACAGCAGCTCCAACAACAACTAGTACAGCAACTCCTACAACAACTAGTACAGAAGCTCGTACAACAACTAGTAGAGAAGCTCCTACAACAACTAGTACAGCAGCTCCAACAACAACTAGTACAGAAGCTCCTACAACAACTAGTACAGCAGCTCCTATTACAACTAGTACAGCAGCTCCTACAACAACTAGTACAGCAGCTCCTACAACAACTAGTACAGATGCTCCTACAACAACTAGTACTGCAGCTCCTACAACAACTAGTACAGCAGCTCCTACAACAACTAGTACAGCAGCTCATACAACAACTAGTACAGCAACTCCAACAACAACTAGTACAGCAACTCCAACAACAACTAGTACAGCAGCTCCAACAACAACTAGTACAGAAGCTCCTACAACAATTAGTACAGCAGTTCCTACTACAACTAGTACAGCAGCTCCTACAACAATTAGTACAGCAGCTCCAATAACAACTAGTACAGAAGCTCCTACAACAACTAGTACTGCAGCTCCTACAACAACTAATACAGCAGCTCCTACAACAACTAGTACAGCAGCTCCTACAACAACTAGTACAGAAGCTCCTACAACAACTAGTACAGCAGCTCCTACAACAACCAGTAAAGCCGCTCCAACAACAACTAGTACAGAAGCTCCTCCAACAATTAGTACAGCAGCTCCAACAACAACTAGAACAGAAGCTCCTACATCAATTAGTACAGTACCTCCAACAACAACTAGTACAGAAGCGCCTACAACAACTAGTACAGCAGCTCCAACAACAACTGGTACAGAAGCTCCTACAACAACTAGTACAGCAGCTCCAACAACAACTAGTACAGCAGCTCCTACAATAACTAGTACAGCAGCTCCAACAACAACGAGTACAGCAGCTCCAACAACAACTACTACAGCAGATCCTACATCAACTAGTACAGCAGCTCCAACAACAACTAGTACAGCAGCTCCTACAACAACTAGCACAGAAGCTCCTACAGCAACTAGCACAGAAGCTCCTACAACAACTAGTACAGCAGCTCCAACAACAACTAGTACAGAAGCTCCTACAACAACTAGTACAGCAGCTCCTATTACAACTAGTACAGTAGCTCATACAACAACTAGTACGGCAACTCCAACAACAACTAGTACAGCAACTCCAACAACAACTAGTACAGAAGCTCCAACAACAACTAGTACAGAAGCTCCTACAACAACTAGTACAGCAGCTCCTATTACAACTAGTACAGCAGCTCCTACAACAATTAGTACAGCAGCTCCAACAACAACTAGTACAGAAGCTCCTACAACAACTAGTACTGCAGCTCCAACAACAACTAGTACAGCAACTCCTACAACAACTAGTACAGCAGCTCCTACAACAATAAGTACAGCAGCTCCAACAACAACTAGTACAGAAGCTCCTACAACAATTAGTACAGCAGCTCCAACAACAACTAGTACAGAATCTCCTACTACAACTAGTACAGCAGCTCCAACAACAACTAGTACAGAAGCTCCTACAACAACTAGTACAGCAGCTCCAACAACAACTAGTACAGCAGTTCCTGCAACATCTAGTACAGCAGCTCCAACAACAACGAGTACAGCAGCTCCAACAACAACTACTACAGCAGATCCTACATCAACTAGTACAGCATCTCCAACAACAACTAGTACAGCAGCTCCTACAACAACTAGTACAGCAGCACCAACAACAACTAGTACAGCAACTCCAACAACAACTAGTACAAGGGCTCCTACAACATCTACTATAGCAGCTCCTACAACAATTAGAACAGCAACTCCTACAACAACTAGTACTGCAGCTCCTACAACAAATAGTACGGCAGCTCCAACAACAACTAGTACAGTAGCTCCTACAACAACTAGTACAGAAGCCACAACTAGTACAGCAGCTCCTACAACAACTAGTACAGCAGCTCCTACCACAACTAGTACAGCAGCTCCTACAACAATGAGTACAGAAGCTCCAACAACAACTAGCACAGCAGCTCCTACAACAACTAGTACAGAAGCCACAACTAGTACAGCAGCTCCTACAACAAGAAGTACAGCAGCTCCTACACCAACTAGTACAGAAGCACCAACAACAACTAGTAGAGCAGCTCCTACAACAACTAGTACAGGAGCTTCTACAAAAACTACTACAGCAGCTCTTACAACCACTAGTACAGCAGCTCCTTCAACAACTAGTACAGCAGCTCCAACAACAACTAGTACAGCAGCTCCTACAACAACTAGTACAGCAGTTCCTTCAACAACTAGTACAGAAACTCCTACAACAACAACTACAGCAGCTCCTACAACAACTACTACAGCAGCTACTACAACAACAAGTACAGAAGCTCCTACAACAACTAGTGTAGCAGCTCAAACAACAACAAGTACAGAAGGTCCTACAACAACTAGTACAGAAGCTCCAACAACAACAAGTACAGCAGCTCCTACAACAAGAAGTACAGCAGCTCCTACAACAACTAGTACAGAAGCTCCTACAACAACTAGTACCGCAGCTCCTACAACAACTAGTACAGCAGCTCCTACAACAACTAGTACAGAAGCTCCTACAACAACTAGTACAGCATCGCCGACAACAACTAGTACAGCAGCTCCAACAACAACTAGTACAGTAGTTCATACAACAACTACTACAGCAGCTCCTACAACAACTAGAACAGCAGCTCCTACAACAACTAGTACAGCAGCTCCTACAACAACTAGTACAGCAGCTCCTACAACAACTAGTACAGCAGCTCCAACAACAACCAGTACAGCAACTCCAACAACAACTACTACAGCAGCTCGTACAACAACTAGTACAGCACCTCCTACAACAACTACAGAAGCTCCTTCAACGACTAGTACAGCAGCTCCTACAACAACTAGTACAGCAGCTCTGACAACAACTAGTACAGCAGCTCCTACAACAACTAGTACAGAAGCTCTTACAACAAGTAGTATAGCAGCTCCTACAACAACTAGTACAGCGGATCCTACATCAACTACTACAGAAGCTCCTTCAACAACTAGTACAGCAGCTCCTACAACAACTAGTACAGCAGCTCCTATAACAACTAGTACAACAGCTCCTACAACAACTAGTACAGCAGCACCAACAACAACTAGTACAGAAACTCTTACAACAACTAGTACAGAGGCTCTTTCAACAACAGCTCCTACAAATACTAGTACAGAAGCTCCGACAACAACTAGTACAGCAGCTCCAACAACAACTAGTACAGCAGCTCGTACAACAACTAGTACAGAAGCTCCTACAACAACTACTACAGAAGCTCCTAAAACTACTAGTACAGCATCTCCTACAACAACTAGTACAGCAGCTCCTACAATACCTAGTACAGGAGCATCAACAACAACTAGTACAGCAGCTCCAACAACAACTAGTACAGCAGCTCCTACAACAACTAGTACAGCACCTCCTACAACAACTACTACAGAAACTCCTTCAACAACTAGTACAACAGCTCCTACAACAACTAGTACAGCTGCTCCAATAACAACTAGTACAGCAGGTCCTAAAACAACTGGTACAGAAGCTCCTACAACAACTAGTACAGCAGCTCCAACAACAACTAGTACAGCAGCTCCTACAACAAATAGTACAGCAGCTCCTACAACAACCAGTACAGCAGCTCCAACAACAACCAGTACAGCAGCTCCTACAACAAGTAGTACTGTAACTCAAACAACAACTAGTACAGCAGCTCCTACAACAACTACTACAAAAACTCCTTCAACAACTAGTACAGCAGCTCCTACAACAACTAGTACAGCAGCTCATACAATAACTAGTACAGCATCTCCTACAACAACTAGTGCAGCAGCTCCTACAACAACTAGTACAGCAGCGCCTACAACATCTAGTACAGCAGCTCCTACAACAACTAGTACAGCAGCTCCTACAACAACTAGTACAGCAGCTCCTAAATTAACTAGTACAGCAGCTCCTACAACAAAAAGTACAGCAGCTACTACAACATCTAGTACAGAAGCTCCTACTACTAGTACAGCAGCTCCTACAACAATTTTTACAACAACTAGTAAAGAAGCTCCTACAACAACTAGTACAGCAGCTCCAACAACAACTAGTACAGCAGTTCCTACAACAAGAAGTACAGCAGCTCCAACGACAACTAGTACAGCAGCTCCAACAACAACTAGTACAGCAGCTCCTACAACAACTAGTACAGCAGCTCCTACATCAATTAGTACAGCAGCTCCAACAACAACTAGTACAGCAGCTCCTTCGACAACTAGTACAGCAGCTCCTACAACAACTAGAACAGCAGCTCCTACAACAACTAGTACAGCAGCTCCTACAACAACTTCTACAGAAGCTCCTACAACAACTAGTACAACAGCTCCTACAACAACTAGTACAGTAGCTCCTACAACAACTAGTACAGCAGCTCCTACAACAACTAGTACAGCACCTCCTACAACAACTACAGAAGCTCCTACAACTACTAGTACAGCAGCTCCTACATCAACTAGTACAGCAGCTCCTTCAACACCAAGTACAGCAGCACGAACAACAACTACTAAAGATGCTCCAACAACAACTAGTACAGCAGCTCATACAACAACTAGTACAGCAGCTCCTACAATAATTACTACAGAAGATCCTTCAACAACTAGTACAGCAGCTCCTACTACAACAAGTACAGCAGCTTCTACAGCAACTAGTACAGCATCTCTTACAACAACTAATACAGCAGGGCCTACAACAGCTAGTACAGAAGTTCTTACAACAGCTAGTACAGCAGCTCTTACAACAACTACTAATACAGCAGTTCCTTCTACAACTACTTCAGCAGCTCCAACAATAACTAGTACAGCAGCTCCAACAACAACTAGTACAGCAGCTCCTACAACTACTACTACAGCAGCTCCAACAATAACTAGTATAGCAGCTCCTACAACAACTAGTACAGAAGCTCCTACAACTATTGTTACAGCAGCTACAACAACTACTACTACAGCAGCTCCTACAACAACTAGTACAGCAGTTTCTACAACTACTACTACAACAGCTCCAACAACAACTAGTACAGCAGCTCCTACAACAACTAGTACAGCAACTCCTACAACTACTACTAGAGAAGCTCGAACATCAACTAGTACAACAGCAGCTGCAACAACAACTAGTACAGCAGCTCCTACAACAACTACAACAGCAGCTGCAACAACAGCTAGTACAGAAGCTCCTACAACAACTAGTACAGCAGCTCCTACAACAACTAGTACAGCATCTCCAACAACCACTAGTTCAGCAGCTCCTACAACAATTAGTACAGCAGCTCCTACAACAACTAGTACAGCAGCTTCTACAACAACTAATACAGCAGCTCCTACAACAAATGCAACAGCAGCTGCGACAACAACTAGTACAGAAGCTCCTACAATAACTACAACAAAAGCTCCTTCAACAACTAGTACAGCAGCTCCAACAACAACTAGTACAGCAGCTCCAACAACTACTACTACAGCAGCTCCACCAATAACTAGTACAGCATCTCCTACAACAACTAGTACAGCAAATCCTACAACTACTACTACAGAAGCTCCAACAACAAATAGTACAGCAGATCCAACAACAACTACAATAGCAGCTGCAACAACAACTAGTACATCAGCTTCAACAACAACTAGTACAGCAGCTCCTACAACAACTTCTACAGAAGCTCCTACAACAACTAGTACAGAAGCTCCTACAACTACTACTACAGCAGCTGCAACATCAAATAGTACAGCAGCTCCTACAACATATACAACAGCAGCTCCTACAACAACTAGTACAGAAGCCCCTACAACAACAGCTCCTACAACTACTAGTACAGAAGCTCCGACAACAACTAGTACAGCAGCTCCAACAACCACTAGTAAAGCAGCTCTTACAACAATTAGTACAGCAGCTCCTACAACAACTAGTACAGCAGTTCCTACAACAACTAGTACAACAGCTCCTACAACAACTAGTACAGCAGCTCCTACAACAACTAGTACAGCATCTCCTACAACAACTAGTACAGCAGCTCCTACAACAACTAGTACAGCAGCTCCAACAACAGCTAGTACAACAGCTCCTACAACAACTAGTACAGAACTTCCTACAACAACTAGTACAGTAGCTCCTAGAACAACTGCTACAGCAGCTCCTACAACAACAAGTACAGAAGCTACAACAACAACTAGTACAGAAGCTCCTACAGCAACAAGTACAGTAACTCCACTAGCAACTTTTACAGCAGCTCCTACAACAACTAGTACAGCAGATCCAACAACAACTAGTACAGCAGCTCCAACAACAACTAGTTCAGCAGCTCCTACAACAACTAGTACAGCAGCTCCAACATCAACTAGTACAGCTGCTCCACCAACAACTAGTTCTGCTGTTCCTACCACAACTAGTACAGCAGCTCCAACATCAACTAGTACAGCTGCTCCACCAACAACTAGTTCTGCTGTTCCTACCACAACTAGTAAAGAAGCTCCAACAACAACAACAACAACATTAGCTCCAATAACAACTAGTACAGCTTCCCCAACCACAACTAGTACAGCAGCTCCTACAACAACTAGTACAGCAGTTCCAACAACAACAATTACAGCAGTTCCAACAACAACAAGAACAGCAGTTCCAACAGCAACAAGTACAGTAGCTCCAACAACAGCCAGTACAGCAGCTCCGACAACAGCTAGTACAGCAGCTCCTACAACAACTAGTACAGCAGCTCCTACAACATCTAGTATGTCAGCTCCAACAACAACTACTAGTACAGTACCTCCAGCAACAACAACTACTTTAGCTCCAACAGTAACTAGTACAGCAGCTCCAACAACAACTAGTTCAGCAGCTCCTACAACAACTAGTACAGCAGCTCCTACAACAACTAGTACAGCGGCTAGTAAAACAACTAGTACAGCAGCTCCAACAACAACTACTACAGTAGCTTCAGCATCCACACTTATTACAACAGCTTCAACAACACCTAATACAGCTGCTCCTACAACTACAACTACAGCATCTCCAACAACAACTAGTACAGCAGCTCCTACACCTACTTCTATTGCATCTACAGTGACAACTAGTACAGTAGGTCCAATAACAACTAGTACAGTAGATCCTAAAACAACTAGTACAGAAGATCTTACAACAGCTATAATACCAACTACTATAGCAGCACCAGCACCAACCAGCACAGCAACACGAACAACAATTAGCAAAGAAGATCCAACAAATAGTACTGCATCTCCTACATCAACTACTGCTGTATCACTGACAACAACTAGTACATTAGCTGTTACACCAACTAGTATAGCAGCACCAGCACCAACCAGCACAGCATCACCTACAACAATTAGTACAGCAGCTCCTACAATAACTAGTACAGTAGCTTCAACAACAACTAGTACAGCAGTTCCTACAACAACTACTACAGCAGCTCGTACAACAACTAGTACAGCAGCCCCTACAACTACTACAGTGGCAACTACAACAACTAGTACAGCAGCTCCTACAACAACTAGTACAGAAGCTCCTACAACAACTACTACAGCAGCTCGTACAACAACTAGTACAGCAGCCCCTACAACTACTACAGTGACACCTACAACAACTAGTACAGCAGCTCCTACAACAACTAGTACAAATGTTTCTACAACAACCAGTGCAGCATCTCCTACAACAGTATCCTCTACAGGTATTACTTTCATTTGCATGTTTAATTAAGTGTGGTTATTCATAAATTAAAAAAACAGTTTTTTTTTTTTCTCAAAATATCACTGATATGTAAAGCTTATATTTACTTAATTTTAATTGATACTTGTTTATTTTTGCTCAATTGCGAAGTAAGTTGATGTAAAATGTTGGTCTCTTGGTCAGAACCAGTACTGAGTATAGTTATTTATGTTTTAAACGTTTGATCAAACCCGTGAGCAGTGGTATTATTTTCCTCCCAGCTTGCTTTAATTTGCTCTATACAAAAATATGTAAATTAAAGAAATGTTTTTGAGTAAATGAGTTTATTTGCTATTGTAGATCAAGCACTACTTGCGTATGGTTTTTCAACTGGTGATACAGCAATACCAGTTGCAGGAGACGATGCAATGTTTGGACCAATTGAAACACCAATTGGTTTTGCATGTGAATGTGATTGGTCAAGACAGATTTATGTAAGTTATGACCAATAAGCATTGCTTAATTTACTGCTCATCATGTATTAATTTTATTTTTTTTTTAATTATGGAAAGAAAAGCGATATATTTGGAAATTATAGGTTCTGTGGGATTTATTCTTGAAATGCCACAGTTAATGGCCAAAGCAGAAACATCAAAGTTTCATCTAAAACACCCTGTCCTGTTAGTTCGGTTGGTAGCATTTCCCAAAAGGTCACACTTAAAGTTTGTTTGGCAGCACTTTCAGTTTGTTCAAAAGTTCATGTCCAGTTTATAACTTTGTAATTTGAATAAAACTTGGCTTAATTGATCAACATGAATTATCCTAGCAACGGGATTATTCATTAAGAAGAAGTTATTTTAGCTCTGTGCAGAATGCGGCATACCTGCTGTACCCATTTATGTCTGAAAGCAACTGAATCTGTTCCAGAGTGTATACACTGTTTTGCACCGCTTACTATTAAGCACATACTGATCGACAATACGGACTTAAAGTACTATAGGGTCTGTACATGTAGTGAGAAAGAGCTGATTGATAAAGTTTATGTAACATGTATATTTGGTTTTTTAAAAAACTCTTTAATTGTTTTTAGTTTAAAACTCCTTGACAAGTTAAATTTTGTTGTGTACTTTTATATGATATATATATTAATATTTACTTCATTGATTTTTTCATTGTTTTTTGTAAATACTTTAATAAATTTTTTTACCGCATCTATTTAATTTGTAATTGTCATCTTATTCATTATTTTTTACGCGCACAAAATGACCTATTTATGTGTCCACATGCTGTAAAACACCATTCATTCAATATGACATGACGATGTGTTGTACATAAAACCTTTAAGTCAAGGTGGCACTTTGAATTTGTTCGGCAATATTTCAAAAACCTTGGTTCAATTGATCAGCACGACATGACAACATGTTGCTGATAAGACCCAGACACCTCAAAGGTGAAGGTCACACTTTATGTCTGTTTGAGATACGGTTGTTCAAAGCTCTGTTAGCTTAACCAACAGTTATGTGAATTTGAAATTTCAATATTTTCTATGCTTTATTTTTTTTATTGCAATTCAAATGCATATTTAGAAACAAAATTGCATATATTCATAATTGATCAACATGACATGGCGGTATGTCACTGGTAAGACCCCGAATTGTACCTCAAAGGTCAAGGTCACACCTTCAGTTCTTTTTGAATTTTTTTATCTGGTCTGTAACTGTGTGTTACAAGTGATCAGTTTGTCATGATAATGTGTCACCTGCAATACCCAGGCCGGTACATCAGTTGTCAAGGTCACACAAAACTCAAGGTCACAATTTAAGATAAAAAAGTATATGAAATTGCATATCCAGTCAGTAACTTTAGTCCATAACACTTGATAATTTTTTTTGATACATTTGAATCTCTTAACTTATAAAATGTTTTGTTATTTGGTGCTATAAGACAAACTGGTGGCTGAGAGCGAGTGTGGGTGGGTGGGGGTGGGGTGGTTATCATGTTTGTGATGTTTCTTGTTTATTTTAAAATTTAATCTTGGCATTATGTCTGTCAGACATACACAGCATAATAATCTGCCGTTGTTGGGTTCCAAGGTGGATGAGAAACATGAATTATGAACAATCAGAAATAAATGTTTGATAGATAGATATCTTATTTTCCATCAATGGTTCAGCAGAGCTTAAATGCACAAACTACCAAGTAACTGCATACAAACTGGCCAATCATCATGATCTTGGCTACAGCATGTAAGACATGTTTCAACTGAAACTAAATTGGATGGCGATCTATCTCAACATTGAATGTAACACTTTTTCCATGCAATACTGTTTGTTGATATTAATTGTAGGTGTCTGTGGATGGTTTCATTCTGCTAGGATCATCATGGATAACAGCTCCGCCTAGTCCCCCATCAGTGCCCACCAACTTACCAGCTGGCACCCGGTTCTTTGCCCCACTATGGACGGATATGAAACGACAAGCTAGCTCAAAGCTGTGGTATAAGGTATACTACAAATACCTGCCCAAGGATGGCTTTACTTTTCCAGACTTCCTGTCTGAAGCATTTAACGCAGCAAACCCCTCCATTATTGGATTTGAACCAGTACAAGCGCTCCTCGTCACATGGCAAAATATGGTCCCTGTAGATGCATATGATTCTTCCACTGAGGTTTGTTACATAATTTATCATTTGAAATTATTGACATTACACAATTAGAATTTCATGTAGATATATTATTTTATCCTTTTAAGCCATATAGATATATTGCTTTCCTTTCATTGGTTTGTAAAAACAATGTATAAGTGATTATTTAAAAGTAATTGTGTTTTCTGTATTCATTTAAAAAGCCCTCTTAAGTTAACAATCTGTAAAATGTTCATTCCCACTGTTTCTAACTCCAGATTACACAAGGTTTTAAGTTTAAACTGTTTCTTTTTAGTTTCTGATTCATAACTTTTTTGCTCTATTAAAGCGCTTCTCCTCATCACCATTTCCTCATATAGAATTATAGTCAAACCTGTCTTAAGCAGCCTGTCACAGGAACGAGAAAAATTGGCCTTTTAAAATACTTGTCACTTGGCTCAATTCATCAGCATGACATGAGAGGATGTGTGGCGCATAAGACCCACACCCGTATCTTAAATGTCAAAGTTACACTTTGAGTTTGTTGGACAATACTTTGTCATGCTAGATAGATTTTATAAATACTTGCTAAAGATTATCAACATAACGACCACGTGTTGCACATAACACCCAGAGTCCCAATTCAAAGGTCAAGATCACAATTTAACTTTGTTTAACGACACTTTCAGTCTCTGTTTAAAATTTTGTGTCCGGTCTGTAACTTTTTCATCTATGGATTAACTTCAAAAACACTTGCTCAGTTGATCAACATGACATGATGAAGTGTCATGTGTAAGACCCATTACCTTTCCTCAAAGGTCATGGTCACACTTTCAGTTTGCTTGATATTTCGTTTCTGGTAACTTTGTCTTTAACTTGGCTCAATTGATCAAGATGACATGAGGATGTGTCACATGTAAGACCCAGACCCTTATCTCAAAGGTCAAGGTCATTCTTTGAGTTTGTTCAACAACACTTTGAGTTTCGTTGAGATTTCAAGTTTGGTCTGTAACTTTATCATTCATGGATGGAATTCAAAAACACTGGGCTCAATTTATCAATTGATCAACATGACATGTCAAAGTGTTGCGTTAAGACCCAGCATCTTACCTCAAAAGTCAAGGTCACACTTTCATTTTGTTTGATATTGCATGTCTTGTCTGTAACTTTGTTTTACTTGGAGGGATTTGAAAATAGCTTGACACAAGTGATTATGATGTGTCACCTTTAAACACATACTGATCAACTCAGTGTGAACCTTTCAAGTACTACATGGTCAGTAGTATGATAGAGCGTTCTGATTTTTAAAAAGAGGTTAAGCTCTATAATCATTTTTATTATAAAACCCATGGATTGGTTACATTACTTTTAGCACTATTTTATGATACCGTTTATTAGTAAATACTTCATTGATTTCCTTATTTATCTATTTGTAAATAGTTTTGATAACCTTATTCATTTAATCTATTATTGCCATCATCACATTCATTAATCTTTCGCGAGCAAAATAACATATTTATGTGTCAATGTGCTGTAAAACACCATTCATTCATTAAAAAATGAAATGTTTTCAGTTTACTTTCGTACCAAGATAATTAGATTGATCAAAAAGTCATTAAAGAAATGCTTTCAGCCAGGCCTACTGATATTAGCCTGTGGATCTCTGTAATTAAGTCACAAGTATATATATGCCGTATATTCCAAATTTAAGTATTCAGTATTTACATAAAGATTGACCAGTTGTGTAGATAGTTTGAGGAGTTTTATTTTTTCATTGAGAGTAAATAACATTTTAAGCCGGTCAAACCAAAGACTTGAAAAATGGTACTAGAAACTTCCTCGCTTGGTGCTCAGCATTTAGAGGATAGTTTTAGGTCTTGTTGGCTTGGTGGAGGTATAATGTGATTGGTTGAGATATCATACCATGTGCCTTTGGCATGATACTCCAGTGTGGCAGCACTTAGAATACTGTCACAAGTAAAAACACCATCACGATATAACTGAAAAAGTGTTGAAATTGCCGCTAAACACCATACAACAGCAACAACATTTTTAAGTTGATAACGATACCTATATGTCTTTAGGTGATGACGTTTCAACTACTTCTACTAACTGATGCTGTCAGCACATATGTAATGTTCAATTATGGAAATAACCAATGGAATACACGGCAAAACGCAGTTCGAAGTGCGGCGATGGCTTGGCAGTGTAGCAATAGTACTTTCTATAAAAACCAGGTGTCCTTCACTCCAGCAATATACAGGCAGGCGTTTAACAACAAGAACACTGGTAAATTTTTTATTATTCCTATAAGTAATTCATGGTTTACCTTTTCAGCTTGGCACAGTTAGCTTAGTCAGTAATGCATCTCAATCCAGGGGTTGTGAGTTTGAATCCCCCGCCCAGCAACAGTCTCTGTGATGATTGATAAACGACATTGTGTCTCATTATCATTCGTCTCTCACCACTGATTCAAGTGGAAAAGTTATCAGTTACTTGCCGAGATGGGGTGTGCTCGAGTACTGGTTAATCCCAGGAAACAGTGGTTAGGTTAACTGATCGTCTGTTAGCCCTCGATGGCATAAAAATGACGCTAAATATTCAATCAATCAGTAATGCATCTGATTATCAATCCAGGAGTCACGAGTTTAAATACTTGTCTGTCCGCAGTCACCATGATGATTGATAGATTGATCCCTCCACTGATTGAAGTGGGAAAGTTATCGTTACTTCTATCTATCTATCTGCCATTAAGTCAAACCCCTGCTGGGGATCTAGACTGACATGCGTCACTGATGACATGAAGATTAATATAAAAACAGTTGATAGGTTAAAAGGATGAATGTACAGGGTTAGTTTTTAAAGGTTGAAAATAGAGCAGGTTTCTAAGGAGAGACTTTTTCAACTCCGCTAATGGCTAAGCTGAACTCATGGCTGTGCCTCTACAGATGGTGCTAGAGCATTTCAGTGGACAATAGATCTGGGGAAGAAAGAGTACTTATAATAATTAGTACTGGTCGGAATTTGACGATAAAATAATGAATATGACTATGATGGTATCGCCACAAGATAATGGGTAATGCTGTAAAACATGACAAGCCTCTGATCAACCCTTCTGAGGTCAAGCAGTCTCCAATGTATGGAGTTAAGCATGTCTGAGACACAAGAAGTGCGTACAAAGTCGTGTTTGACCCACTGAGCAGCACATCTCTGCTTGCTGAGATTGGTGTTACAGGATCCCAGGAAACAAGGGTTATGTTTAATGATCAGTGGTTAGTCCACGCTGGCATAATAGTGATGTGTGAATGAAGCATTATACTCAAACAAACAAATAAACCAACAATCATTTTTTAAAGATTAAGCTTCAACTTTTGACAAACAAAAAGAGAATTAAATTGTTAAGAAAAGTGAATTTTTATGTATTTATGTTTAGCTGATATAAAGAATGACACTGAAAAAAACACACAAAAAACAAGTGATTATTTATGAAATTTCAGAATATTGTAATGCATGGTTCATTAGGAGCGCCTCAAATATGGGATTGAAGGCTTTTGTGTTCAATTCCTCATCACAACTTTATTTGATGTCCTTAATTTAGACATGTTATCTGCATATAATTTGCACTGGTTCTGCCCAGGAACATTTTGAAAGCAATTTGTTCAAGTTGTAAGAATTTTAAACAATTTTAAAGTAAATCTTCCATTGTGGGATTTCTAAAGCCCTGGTCAGTTGGTTATTTCTGGGTATAATATACAAAGTAGTACCAACATTATAACACACTTTGGGAATTAAAGTAGTACCAACATTATAACACACTTTGGGAATTAAAGTAGTACCAACATTATAACACACTTTGGGATTTAAAGATTTTTAAGGGTCTCTTAATATTACTGAAGTCCTTTCAGGTCTCACTACATAGTTGAATTTTGTTCTTTATTCTATATAAAATAAGGTCTAGGATTTCTATGGTAAAAAAAATATTCCACATAGAATTTTTTTGTCAGTTTTTTTCATAGCAGGAATGTAAACCCACATAAAAATGCACAATAACTGGAAGGTTGACAATGTTGTTTTTTTTTTTAAAAGAGGGTGCTGTGACACCTTGAGATTTTTTGAAAAAAAAAGTCTTCAAATGCTCATAAATACATGCATACGTGAAATCCTATAAAAGTCACGTTTTTAACACCCGTGATGTCTTATTGCAGTGTATGCTTACCAACTTTTGCTCTATTCATCACAGCTATATGAACCATTTTGAAAATATTTCAAAACCAAATTACATAGGCCTTATTTTTAAGCGTAAGAATCATGTTACCATGGGGAAAAGGGGTCATAACTGTGTAGTGAGACGTTAGTTTAGATTATAGCACTATTATTTCTTATTTTATAGCCGTATATGGGCAATGGTCATTTAGGACTGACACATGCAGCAGTACTTCTTATACCAACTACCGTCACAAATGTTACGTTTGGTCACACAGTGAGGAAGACAACCAAACACAGGTCAGCTACATCAACGACCTTGATGAGAAGACGACCAAGTGTCCATGTAACATTGCTGCAGCCAAGGCTGATCTACGCTTTGAAAAAGTGGCAAGTGATGATGTCTGCTATGCCACATCTTTTCCAACCGCAGAAAAATTTGGAAACAGGGCAAGTCTGATTTTAAGTCTTTATAATAAAAAATTGAGTATTGAAGAAGGATGGGACACAGAAATTTCAATATCCTCAACTTGGATTCAAATTCAGAACTCTTGCTTGCAAAGTATTGTTGCCTCAAAGCTAACTCTCTAGTATAATGGTTGTATGATACATTTAAAACTATCTAGTACTTATGTAGGTCCCAATCTGATGAGGCCTCACTTTAAACCAATAAAACGAAATGATTTCATCGTATTTATAGCTAGAATTGTCCTTGATATTAATAGCTATTTCATTGTCTATCCCCCTTGTGGCGAGCTCGACAAAATCGTCACTATGGCGATTCAGTGAATGTGCATTCCTCCACCTGTCATGCATTGAGGGACCTGTCATGCACTGAGGGATTTTAAAGTAATTTGGTACAAATGTTCACCTATAATCTGGTGCCAATGTCAAGCTCAGTTGGGTGACAGTCATAATGAAATAACATGCATTTAAATTTAGTATCTGTGTACAGAAGTCCTGACTGATGTCTGCTGCACTTAGAGTCTCTCTTTTTATCCAATTTGTAAATTCCATCCTCTCATTCCATTCTTCAGTATGTGCTTTACCACACATTTTAAGTTTTGATAAGTTTTAAAAAAGAATTCAAAATAATGATGTTCATGTTATTGTGATTTTCCAAATAAGGCATACCCAGTATATATCGTAAAGATGCTTTCACATAAGGTAAAATAGATAAATGTTATATAAAATATTCTGTGCTACTCCAGGAGATTCCGCCATTCCTCTACATCCACATCATACTACAGAACTGACATTCTTTCCACGAACAACTTCAGTATTGAACAGCCTACCTGCCGGCATAGCAGAAGACCCTGACTTAGTATCCTTCAAGCAGGGGCTATCAACACTCTGATTCTAGTCTGTAGGGGTCCAGCAACAAGTAGTTTCTAGTGATGCCCATTGCTGTGCCAGCCGCAGCCACCGTAACCACAGAGGACTGGGTTGAAGAGGCAAAAACGTAGCTGGACACACTTTATTCTTATTTCTACCTTTTAACTATCCAACCTCTTCTTACTGTCTATCATTTCATTATCTTTTCTTGATCTTGCACCACCCCTCGCACAATAGTCAAGTGTGACTGCGTCCAACGTATGTTGTAGATGTAAGGGTAACACTGGCTGCTAGAGCAGATTTTAGTATCATGATAGTTTATGTTGTTACTTTTAAATTAATTTAACTTTAATTTCATCAAACAGTTGTGTTGCTATGATCCATCTGTTGGAAGTTTGCTGACATCATTTCCTGGTGCTGGTTTCCTGTCAGTACATAATCCAATACAATCTACAGCATTGTATCAAACCAAAGACTTGGAACAATACAGGTAAACTTTGTATCTATTATTAGTTATTACAGAAGCTTTATATACTGCCATGTATTCAGAATATTTACAAGTTTTTATTTTTCAATATGAGCCCGATTAGCTCAGTTGGTTACGCATCTGACTATCAATCTAGGGGTCGTGAGTTTGAATCCCCACCCGGCAACAGTCTCCGTGATGATTGATATATGACACTGCGTCTCATTACCATTCATCTGTCACCACTGATTTAAGTGAGGAAGTTATAATTTACTTGCGGAGATGGGGTGTGCTCGAGTACTGGTTAACCTTTCAGGGTCCCAGGAAACATTGGTTAGGTTAACTGATCGTCTGTTAGGCCTCGATGGCATAAAAATTATGCTAAATATTTTATTAATCAATCAATTAATCTATTTTTCAATAAAGAAATACTATTGTGGTTTGTAACTTTGACAATGTATAAAAATGAAAACTCCATGAAAATATTATATTATAGTTGAGATTTTTAACTGATAAAAGAAATGTCTATCGCTTTGCCCATTGGCCACATGACGCTGTTTGTCCAAGTAAATACAATATAGTACAATGTAGTGTTTACTTAGAGACTGTTAGCTTATCTAAGGAAAAAGTTTAAAAATCTCTACTCTACATTAAATATAATAATGTTGATATCAAATAGAAATATAATAGCAGTGATCATGTGCTAGAGCATCCACCCTGCATGCGGAAAGTTGTGGGTTTGAACCCCGGCCGGTCATACCAAAGACTTGAAAATTGGTACTAGAAGCTTCCTTGCCTGATACTCAGCATTTAGATGGTAGTTTTAGGTTGAGCTGGTGTAAGTATAATGGGACTGGGTGGGGTATTATATCATATGTCTGCAGCAATGGTACTCCAGTCTGGCAGCACTTAGAATACTGTCCCAAGTATATAACTGAAAAATTATTGAAAGCGACGGTAAACACCATATAACAACAACTACAGTGATTAGGGGATTTGTGTGGAGATTGTATCAAGTAGACACCAACGCGATACAACTGAAAACTGGTTGAAAGTGATGATAAACACCATACAGCAACAAGAAAAAGAAATATTTACATGGTAATGTGGCTGCCAACAGTAGACCCGTTTATCTTTAACTGTTCTTACATATGCCTCTCTAATTCAGATTAACTGAAATATTGGTCTAATGTGTATTTACTATGATTGAAAACTGCATCAAATGATTGAGTGACAGATAAACTTTTTTTTTTAATACCATTTGTCTCATATAGAATTTTTGATTGATTGGCCAGTTTCCATTGGCTATTCATGACAAATCATGCCAAGAGGTGGAGCTTAGTGATATCTTAGTTACATGTTTAAACTATCAAAACAAAATGGCCGATACGCTGGTTTCTTTTATACTGTTAGACTTCTTAAGAAATGCTGTGAGCATTTAAAACTTTAAATCAATATGCAGGGTGTAAATAAAGGGAGACAATTTTAATAAAGACTTTTAATTTCTATTTTGAAAAACGGCGTTAATCTTGTAAATTATGTCATACCTTGCAATATTTGTGGCCATGTATGACAAAAAGTGCAACAAATTTGTTATTTCCAACTATTTTTTAAAAGTAAATATCTTTGTTGTGCTGTACACTGTAGTCATAGTCATTGTTAATGTAAAATCTTCCTTTGTGTAACATTTGTGTTGGTTTATAGATGGTGCTGTACCCAATTGTCCTTGTATAACATATTTGCTGTTTTATAGATGGTGCTGTACACAGTCGTCCTTGTGTAGTATTTTTGTTGTTTTATAGATGGTGCTGTACACAGATGTCCTTGTGTAGTATTTTTGTTATTTTATAGATGGTGCTGTACACAGTTGTCTTTGTGCAGTATTTTTGTTGTTTTATAGATGGTGCTGTACACAGTTGTCCTTGTGTAACATATTTGTTGTTTTATAGATGGTGCTGTACACAGTTGTCCTTGTGTAACATATTTGTTGTTTTATAGATGGTACTGTACACAGTTGTCCTTGTGAAGTATTTTTGTTGTTTTATAGATGGTGCTGTACACAGTTGTCCTTGTGTAACATATTTGTTGTTTTATAGATGGTGCTGTACACAGTCATCCTTGTGTAACATTTTTGTTGTTTTATAGATGTGCTATACACAGTCGCCTTCTGTAACATTTTTGTTGCTTTATAGATGATGCTGTACACAGTCGCCTTCTGTAACATTTTTGTTGCTTTATAGATGGTGCTGTACACAGTCGTCATTGTGTAACATTTTTGTTATTTTATAGATGGTGCTGTACACAGTCGTCCTTGTGTAACATTTTTGTTATTTTATAGATGGTGCTGTACACAGTCATCCTTGTGTAAAATCTTTTCTGAAAGACGTCCAGTTGATGATTGCACCCACTATGCAGCACCCACTCCAGGTATGGATGGATAAATATTAAAAAGTTTATGATAAGCATAATACATAAATAGAAGATTTATCTTGAATGCCTTTTATGTCTCCTCTCTCTGGAAGACATGTTGTTTTTGTGCTTTTCATCTGTCCCATTAGTTCTCTTTTTTTTTCGGGTTATGTCGCTAGGTAATGGTAGAGGAGATTTTTTTGTGGCTCAATATTTTTGATAGTACCAATGGGTGTAGGGGCGATAAATGTCATGAATAAAAAAGAAACTTTAATGTACAAACAAAAGTGACCATCTTGGCAGACATCTGAATGTGTTGTTACACCTGATGAACACACATGCTGGGTAATGAGTCTGACTCAGTTAAGGTCCTTTTCAATATTGGAAGGAAAAATCTGGAGTGCCAATTCTCTCTTGAACCACAATTCAATTTCACTGAAGCATTCTGGGAAGAGGACCAGTTGAGTTCTTGTTGCACCAATGCTTTTTGCATTCTGGTTCAAGAATCTTTGACTGAGCTACAGCTGTTTGAATTTTTTGGAATTAAAATTTTTGCCCCCGACATCTTTTTGACCAACGCTTACATTTTAATGAAACTTATTGAGTAGGATCGGTATGAAATCTAGTGCATATCTCTCTCTTTTGCTTCCAGTTTGATGAATATCAATCAATCTTTTGATTGTAGGACTAAAAAATCTTGTCCACCTTCTTCTCTGGAGTTTACTAAACCTTCCTGTGAAAGATCAACCTGAAGCCTAGTTATGCATTTTTGTTCAATGATTTTGGCAGTGCTTCTTCTATACAACCAATGACAATGTTCTGACAAAAATTGCCAGAAATGATCAATATAAAACCTTAATCTGCATATCTGCTTCAATTTTAATTGGCAAAAAAAATGTGTGAGACTTTTCTAAGCATTATATCATATTTGCCTATAAGTTAGTATACTAGAAGCTTCCTCACTTGGCGCCCAGCAATAAGAGGATAGTTCTAGGTCTGCAGGTCGGACCAGTTTCAGTATAATCTGACTGGGTGGGGTATCATACCATGTGTCTGTGGCATGATACTCCAGTGTGGCAGAGTCAGAATATAGACACCATCACGGTATGAAAAATTGTTGAAAGCGAGACTACGTACCATACAACAGCAACATTCATTAGTGCATGGTCTCTAAATGAAAAAATAAGTTCAACTTTGTATACACATGAATGTGTTCATTATTAAAATGCTTTTCCATTATCCACAACAATCTGTTGACTGGAGATGATGAATTAAGAAATGTCCAATTTAATAATTTGTTCACTTTATTAACATTATTTGATCTTATACTATTTGTTCACTTTCTATTAGTATTTTCCTTTGGTGATCCACATATAAAAACACTTGATGACAAAGAATACACATACAATGGTCTTGGGGAATACGTCCTACTGGATATAGTTGACAGTGCAAGGAATTCTGTGTTCGAGTTACAAGGTAATCAATAACTTAAATTTCTGTGCATTTAATGTAAATAAATAGGTTTTTTTTAAAAAGGCTCATTCTTATTTGTGTTTGGACTAACATCATTTTGTACATTAAAAAATAAAAATATCTTCTCAAAAATAAACTGTCTGTTGTTGTTTTCCATCAATGAGGGTTAGGGATTTTTGCATATGCCATATGGGCCCATTTATTTTTTTGCATATGCCATATCAGGTTATTGATTTTTTCCATATGCTATTCAAAAAATGAATTAAAATTCTAATACTTTTTTCTATATTTTGAGTTTTTTTATCTGTTTTCAAGCCTCTTTAAGATCCTTACATGATCTTAGAATCACCATCGTACGCCAAAGGGTGTGATAACTTTGTAATCTATTTTGTGACTAGCGTTCGCCAGTTCCATATGTTGAATTTTCATACCTAATACTTGTCTTCATTGACTCCCAATCTTCAACTTTATTAACTCAATATAGAAAAAAATATTTTTGCATATACCATTATGAGGTCATACATATTTTGCATATGCCAAGTGGGTAGCCCCCCCCCAACCCCCCCCCCCCCCCCCCCACCTAACAGACCCCCATCAATGAAGGTATGTTCCTAATATTAGACAGAGGACAGTTTCTTCACTTCCTTTACATTCAATTGTTAGAATATCAAATAGGGACTTACAACAAATGCAAAAAGAGTTTATCAAGCAGTATTTGGAGAGGCTTTTTCTTATTTTTGTATAAAATCTAAATAGATGATTAGTTTAAAAATATACTGCCCTAAAGGGTCCTCAATGGCTGAGTGGTCTGAGCCACCATCTCAAGTTTACTAATTAATACTTCTCACTGCTGAGGTTGTGGGTTAAATCTTGCTCTGTTCAAAAGCGCGAAAGTTTCAGATTTATTCTATGGTCTACCCTTGATAGGTCATAAAATAACCTGAAATGTGATGAATATGCTATTAAACCCATTACCTCCTCTAAGAGAATAACAATGATATCATTTTTTACCATTAATACCAGTGAGAGTGGTGTTTCTTTTGAATGCAGCATCCTAATGGTTTTATACACAAAAATTTTTGTTTCAAAAAGTTTTATTTCAATATAATTATTTATACTCGTGTGTGTTATGTGAAAATTATTCTCAGTAGTGCAGAAGCTTGCATCATTGAATATGTCTAAAATATCCGTCTTTGCCTTTTTCTTACAGTTATTCCAAAATACATAAAAGTTATTTATTTGTAGGCCGTACAGAGCCAGTGGTAACATCCAGAGTAGGTCCATCAGAAGCAACAATATTTTCTGCTTTTGCTGGAGAAGACAAAGTGCATGGTGGATATTTCCATGTTGAATTAAACCTGGAAAAACAAGGTTGACAATATTGTATTAATTGAAAATTCCCATTATGAACATCTTTCTCAACTGAAGGCATTGAAATTTTTGTATTGATGTGTTCTTCATTCAGCTTTAATGTTCCTGGTAAAGTCATATGAAAATTAATTAAAGACATTCAGACCTCAGTGTTTATTCAAGTTGTGCTTTGCAGTCCAGTTTCAATTATAAGTTTTCAGATTAGTCTTTATGTTCCGAACATTTCAAGTCATATACTTATTCTAGTTTAGGCCAGTCTTGTTTTATTGACAGATTCTATACTAAATATATTACAAAACTACCCCGTGGAGAGCTCCACATAGTGTTAAGTTGCAGTTATATTACAGTCATGTAGGCATAAATAATTAGTTTAAACTTATTTACATTACTTCGATTGTGGAACAAGCTATAACAACTTCTACAAATCACCCCATTGGTGCAATAAGGTACCAAGTGCCTTCTTATTTCATATACATTTGGTACCTTATTGCTCAAATGGAACGAAATTGTGCTCAAAATCTTCCTGGGTAAAACCAGTACTAAGCATATGTGAAAAAAGTGTTTTTTAAAAGACCCCTAACATAACCATGTCGGAGGATCGAACCCACAAACCTCTTATCATGGGGCTGGAGCAAGCACCCCATAGGTAATACAGGGTGTCAAGACAGTTCAGACAGTAATTATTGAAGAATTAACTAGCTATTTTTGCCTATTATTCATTTGGTCCATGAAATCATTTTTAGATTAGTTATGGGCATATTATCAATAAATTGACAGAACTAATTTTCTTGCAGGTTTCATTATCTATAGTAAAACATACGCATCAGCCGTTGACAAAACACTAGATTTCTATGCAGAAAAAAGGATTGTTTTTGACGAGGTCATGATTTTGAAACGTAGTAACACGAGTCTGGACGTAGTGTTGTTTAATGGTAATAATTTCTTTTTATTTTGTCTTTTATATTATCAACTCCTTTTTAAAGTTGTCATTTAAAAAAAAAAAGAAACAAACAAAGAAGCTCTTTTTATGATGCTGTTTTCTTTGTCATCAAAAGATTAAGATTTGATGTTCAGCTCATAATTTCTCTGTATCTTAACCTACAATTTCTTTATAGTGTTTCAACTTTATAGATGTTGTAAAAATAAAGTATACACTGTATATTGTCTTTAGTTTTCATAATTCTAATTTCATAATGTCTAAAAAATTGATGTTTCTACATTGTGGTTAGTTTTAATTTGACATTAGTCTTCAAAATGGTTCGATGTCTGTGTGTTAGTGTACCTTAGCATCTGTACAATCTTGTCTAGGCTATAACTCTCTTATGCATAGAGGAATTATTTTGAGTTAACATAGCACAAATGTTCACCATATTGAAAAAAAGGGTCACTTGGAAGAACCTTGTCCGTAGGTCAAGGTCACACTTAGAAGTTCATGGTCAGGAATAGGTACAACATTTTGCTTCATATCTTGTTAACACTGGATGAATTTTGAAATCATATAACACAAATGTTCACCATAATCAGACGATGTGTCAAGTGGAAGACCCAGGTTCTATAGCTTACAAGTTCATGGTCAGAAACATGTACAGAATTTAATTTTATGTTCACTGTATATCTTGTAAATAATATGGCACAATTGCATATAATCATATGTCATGGTGTGGCAAGACCTTGGCCTGTAGCTCAAAGGTCAAGGTCACACTTAGATTTCCAGTTGGCTTTGAACTTCTAAACCACCAGTCAGAATTAGAAATAACTTGACACAAATATTCACCATAATGAGACAATGATTTGCATGCATGCAGGACCAAGATCCATAGGTCAGAGGTCAAAGTCATACATAGAGGTTCAAGGTCAGAAATGGGTTCAATATTTGGTGTCCACTTAATAATTCTTAAACCACTTGACAGATTTTGAAAAAATGTATCATAATAAGTCTATATGAAGTAAAGGGTTAACTAGAAGTTACTTTTATTCCTATGTTTGTGATGTTTCAGGTATAACCGTGTCTGTGAGCCTGAGTTTCGGCATATTGGACTTAACAATGACTGTTCCTAAGCTCTTCAGGACAGGCCACAGTATGAGTGGACTATTTGGTAACAATGATGGAAACCCTGATAACGACTTTATTACACCGAATGGGACAATATTTGCAGGCAGCCTTACTGAGAAGCAGATCTTTTATGATTATGGAGAACTATGTAAGTTCTAGGATATAAGAGAATCTCACATACATTACGTATTGTTGAATTTTTATGCACCAGCAAATGGCAAGCTCATAAAAACAGCTTTGTCCCAACTGGGTCCGTCTATCTGTCTGTTTGTGCACACACACAAAATTAATGGGTATTTAAGTGTCCAGGGTTTAGGGTTAGTATTTTTTTTGGACAGTTGAGAAAAATATTATAAAAAACACTTTTATCAGCCTAATTCTTTTTAGCCACACAAGAAATCAGCTGGGTACAAAGAATCCACTTAAATACCTTTTTGTTAGAACATCAGTGCATGTAACGGGCCACCTGAATTTGTTTGTTTCCAGAACATAACTACAAAAGACCTGAAGGAAATCTAATGACATTTGGAACATGGATGTAGGGTAATGGGTGAAAGTGCAGAGCAAAAGAATCGTAACTCTGTCATGAATAATTACAAGATTATCTCCCATTTTGTACTTTATTTTTTGATATTTTTGCTTGTCAGAAGCATATCTTCAAAACCATGGAAGGGAATCCAACAACTTGGTTACACTGCAATATAGATAAAATTAGTACTGAGTATTGGTTTTGAGAGATCATCAGATCGAAGCTGTAACCTCTGGTATGAACGGCCAACACCCTGTCAACTGTACTATTGCATAATATTATTATATAATTGATGGTGATGTTAAGACTGGTTTCAAATGAAAATAACATTTTATATACTCTCAGTACACCCATGCAAATTTATGTCGAATAAATGGTGAATAACAATTTATTGTATCATTGTAAATTTATAAAATAGGGAGAACCAATGCAGCCTCAAGTCTCTTCCAGTACAGAACTGGAATGACACATGCAAGCTACGAGAACACAACATACACGCCTCTATTCCTGGAAGATTTCAACTCCACCCAGAGAGCCGATGCCGAGCGAGTGTGCGGATCTGCTAATAACATAGCATGTGCATTTGACTACCTTGCAACGCTTAGAGAAGATATTGCGAGTCAAACACAGAAACAAGAGGACTTATCTATTGAAGCTGTCAAAATATCTCGTGTGTATTTCATATTATTTTTATTTTGTTTTTAACCAATTTACTTTACATCAATTGTGAAATATTAGTTCTTACAACTTATACAAATATAATGCCTTACTTCTTTCTGGGTAGAGACTAAGCATATGCAGTTAAATATCATCAAATATAGTTTTCTCCGAAAATACATCCTGGAGATTTGATATTTTGCATGTATAGTTTACCTATGTTTATTTTCTTGCACTACAGTACAACATTTATATGAATGCAAAGTATTTTTTTATCTTTTTTCTAGTACCAACAATATATCATTATATATGTTAATTTGTATGCATTTGTAGAAAGGGAATGAATTATGTACATGTACATTTTCATCACTGGAAAATAATGTACATTGATTGAACTACATATCATTTTCTACTTTTTTATGCATTATATTTAAGGCTTGTGTACAAGTGTAAATCTGTTTGTGACTTTGTTGTTTTAAATATATTTTCTTCCAAACATGCAATCCTAACTTGCGTTACCAGTAATAAAGATTTTGATTATTTTAGAAAATGTTGCACCTGTGGTTAATTTGATAACAACAAAGATATTGGCCCAGGTTAATCAGGAAGTTAAAATAAATGCAGCGGCTTCTGATACTCATGACAACGTCACCCTGTACCTTGATGGAACTTTCCAAACTCAACTTACGCGGCGAGAAACAGGGTTTGAAAATGTCACCCTGTTATATACCTGGACCCCTACTAATACAAATCCTATTAATGCAAGGTAATGTTTTTCTCTGACTATAATGTTCTTTCACATTGAAATCAATTTCATTGGAAAATATCTGTATGAAGTTAATGTAAATTTTAAGAGACCACGGCGCTTGTTTGCTATTTTTATTGACTGTTGTTTTTTTTTTTTCCAATCTGAATTAACAAAATTCCCAATTTCAAAATGCAATAAAACCACAGAAAATACTTGGGGAAAAGGTTTCTTTTTTTTTTTTTTGAAATTATGATTGAGGTAGTCTTCTACAAGAAGATCACATTTCTTATTTATTTCACATACATTTCATGGACATGTGTATATGATTATGTTTAATAATGAACACTGGTTTATTGTCTCATCACAACGAAGGAGAGATCATATTAAGGTGTTGCTTTTGTGGCGATGGCGTCAAACATTTATATTTAGCTCCAATATTAAGTTTTCATTTTTACACTATTTCTCAACAAGTACAAGTGCTAAGACACTCATACTTGGATCATAGTTACAACAAACACCCTGCATTATATAATGCAGATGCTGAGTACTTTTCTTTTTTTTTATTTATTTAAAAAAAAAATATTCTTTTTTTATTTTTATTTTTTATTTTTTATTTTTTTTTTATATATATATTTTTTTTATTTTTTTATTTTTTATTTTTTTAAATATGTTTTACTTAGAAATATATATATTTAAATACTGATTAAAGTTTTGTGTGTAACTACCATCAAGAATCACTTAATGTATTTGATCGAAACTTCACACAATATTTCCTACAATATTTCTTAGTCATTTAACCTACTACATTAACCAAGTTAGATAACTCTTGCATGAATATAATACTTTAATTTTTTTTCTCTCCCTATCATTCCGCGGAACTCTTGTTTCCCCAATTACTTTAAATATTGCTAATTTTACCAAAGCCTGGGGCCCTGACCCCATTCCTAAAAGTGCAAGCAAGAGTCGAGGAGACGGAGATGGCAACTCAGAAAATTGTCTTATTTTGAGAAAAAGGTAAATTATAAACTTGAATGTAGTATTAAACCACTATCATTATATTGTCTAATCTTCATTTCTTTGTTGCATGAAGTGTGTATGCCATAGACAGTTTCAACGCTTCCTCCGCCAAGATGATTATAGAGTACCACATATGTCCTGGTTGTAGTAACAATGGTGAATGTGATTTTAATTCTACTGAAACAATACCGTCACAGTTTTCAAGAGTTTCTTGCAAATGTGATATAGGCTGGACAGGTATAATAAACAATTTACTTCAATATTTTTTCTTTACTATGTCATATAGACTGCAAAAATTAATTTTAATAGTTGATGTAAAAAAGATTTAATTAATGCATTGATAACATATTAATTACATATGAAAGAAAGTTATACATATTGTTATTATTCATTTACTAATTATACATGGGTCTTCCATGGCGGAAGCTGGGCCCGATTAGCTCAGTCAGTTATGTATCTGACTATCAATCCAGGGGTCGTGAGTTTGAATCCCCACCTCGCAACAGTCTCCGTGATGATTGATATATGACATTGTGTCTCGTTATCATTGGACTCTCACCGCTGATACAACTGGGAAAGTTATCAGTTACTTGTGGAGTTGGGGTGTGCTCGAGTACTGGTTAACCTTTCAGTATCCCAGAAAACAGTGGTTAGGATAATTGATCATCTGTTAGCCCTCGATGGCATAAGAATGATGCTAAACAGTCAATCAATCAATCAATCCATTTGTGCAAGAAAGTTTTTCAGTTACTTGCAGTTACTACACAGGTGTTTACAAATCTGAGGTTTTCATTGTCAAATAAAACTGTTTGTTTTATATATATATATGGAGATAATTATTTGTGAATAAACAAGATATAAATGTATAGACCAGACTACAGCAAGTGCGCCTAGCTACAATGCAAACCATAGACACAATATCAAGGCCTCTGCCAAACCAAGAAATTTGGTGTCGACCATGACTTATATACTATGGATTTATATGCAACACATCTGGACTGGACGGACAATTTACATACAAGAACCGATAGCTTTATATGAGTAGGATCCAGTTAAGGATTCTTGACTACTCACATGCTATATAAAGGACATATTAATAAACCCATTGGATCATAGTGATACAGTGAATTCATATATATTTATTTCATAAAAGGAGGTAATTAAATTCACAACAACAGAATTTACTATTTTTGGTGTGTATATATATATATATATATATATGTATGTAACCTGCAACGAGTTGAAAATGGAGTTAAACCTATTTCAAATTCATTTAATACACAGCTGAATGTAGTATATACTATAAATATTTTGGTGAATACAATACTAATTAGCAAATATTGTGTTGTTTTAATTATAAGTACATCTTTTATAGATGTCAGTTATTTTGGACAGCTAATCACGCAGTGATTATTTTGATTTATGTGTTTTTGTAAAAATCTGTTTGTGAACTTCAGTTACTGAAACTGTTTGTGAACATTTAATGAATGAATCTTTAACTTATTAGATGTTCATGAGATACAGAGTTACATATTACTGTACCATGTGCAAAGAAAATTCTTGTACAAAAAAAAATTCAAACAACTTTTTTTACATTTATTGTTTTATCTGGCTGTATCTATAATTTGAATCCCACAGTGATGGGTGATATAACATACAGATATCAGCACTGTATGTCTGTCTTACACTTTACAGGCACAGATTGCAGTGTAGACTATAACGCCTGTAAGAACTCCCCATGTGTGGAAGGTTCTGTTTGTACAGACTTGAAACCAGCCGAACAACAGAACAGTGGTGTTGGTTACAGCTGCTTCGGTTGCCCTGCTGGGTACCAACTTCTGTCTGGAATTAAAAAATGCATAGGTCAGTTAAAACTACTTTTTTCTTTGTTACACAATTGTTTATTATATAATCCTTCGTCACAGTAAGTCCAAATAGTGTGACATGTTAGCAATATTTGTTCAAGTCCCCAGATGCAGAAAAGTGATGAAAATAACTTGTGTCATGATCATTATTTGCCATGTGAGATATTCCCATCACTCTGAGTCAGCACCGTCTGTAAACTTTTAACATACAGTCAATTAGCAGCCAGTCAAAAGAAGGTGTAAAATGGCCTTTTAAGACAGATTGTTGCTTAATACAGGTAAATTTGCTCCGAAAGCATAGAGTTTGGAAATAACAAATGTGGTTGCTTAATACAAAACAAGCGGCTGCTCAATAGAGGTGACCACTTACACAGGTTTGACTGTAGTTTTAACTTTATTCCCTGAAATCATTGTACTTAAATAGAATGCCCTTTTTTTAAAAAAAAAATTGGATTTTGACAATTTGTGAATAGATTTAAATCAAATTGTTTTCTTTTTGTTGTTTGAAATAACCAAGACTTAGTTGTGAATAGTCATAACTTATTATATATATTATCACAAACTTTTCTTTTTCAATTTGATATTCAGATATTAATGAGTGCTCTAGCAATCCCTGCGATCCTGCGACATCCGAGTGTGTAAACATTTTGGGCTCTTATCTGTGTAGGTGTAACAAAGGCTTCAGGTCAAGCTCTGTGAACCATTGTATTGGTAAGTCCAACTAAAAATAATTGATTTATGAATATTTCCTACAAATTTATTTCTGTCTGTGGCTAGTTTTTGTGATCGCTATTTCTCAGCAACCATTGGCTGGAATTCAATGAAATGTCACACTGGTAACTGGTACCAAACCTAGTTGTGCATATTATCATGAGGATAATTTTTCAATGAGTAATAACCCTTTGAATTTTTCATACATTTTTTCTTTGTTGTCACTATATCTCAACAACCATTGGCTGGAATTCATTGACACTTCACAAAAGTGATTGATACCATGCATAGTTGTGCATGTTTGGTGAGAATAATTTTTCAATGATTAATCTTTTTTTTTTTATGTCGCTGTTCCTCAGCAACCATTGGTTACTCTGATTGGTTAACCGTGTCAAAGCGGGCAGCAAATGGGTGCAATAACTGTGTCAGGGTGCCATCTGGGGGTATTCATCACCTTCATTGATATTTCTAGTTTATACTTATGATACTCTTGTCAGACAAATGCAGGGTTCTCTGTGGCCGAGTGGTCTATGGCCACCTACCGTTCATCACTAAGGTTATAGGTTCGAGTCCCGCTAACTCCAAAAACCTTTATGTGAAAATATATGCCATATATACCCTGAAATGTTTTGAAAATGGTGTTAAACCCCATTAAAAAAAAATGTAATATAAGTTGTGTTCTTGTATTTATTTCAGACATAAATGAATGTAATGAGGCAACCAGTGGCTGTGAGCACAACTGCGTGAACAGTCAGGGTAGTTACAGTTGCACGTGCAATCAGGACTATGACATCAATACTGATAACAAAACCTGCCAAATCAGAGGTAAAATCCAAAAATGTTATAATAGATAAAATTGAATGATCATACTAACAGAATAGGTTGTGTGAAGCAAACTGAAGGAAACATTCTAGGCTCACTTACAGAGAAAAATGAAATGAGGTTTGGAGAAAGAGTGAGAAATGAACAAATGAATATGCATTCTTAATACCAGCAGAATTGCCAATTAAATTTCAGTAAATTCTTAATTCTCAGTAAATGCCTCTTATGACCTGCAAGAATCACATGTGAGTGGGACCATTCTTGTTATCTCATTATTTCAATATTGTTAGAATTAATGCCCTGTCAGAAATTAGTTTTAGTTTATACTAATTTATTTTTGCTTGATTGTGAAGACAGCTCAAAGCTTATATAAATTGCTCTCAAGTCTGCTTCCTGGGTAGAATCAGTACTGAGTTCTGTTATTTGAGAGGCATTAAGTTGAGCTGGGGATTGAATCCACAAGTTGATGTATTTCCTACTAAAAATACTCTGACAGACTGAAGCATGTTATCCACATGGTCTTGAGCTCACATTGACAACAAAAAAGGTTGTCATAGCAATAAACCATTAAGCTGGAATAATTTTCTGTTTCTAATTGTTACAAGTAACAATAACTATTCACCAATGAAAAATTGCATCTTGTATCATTTGGCAATTTGAGAAGGTCATAGCATAATATAGAACTTGAGTAGTAAGTTGTTAAAGGTAAGAGGTGTGTTAAAACTGAAGTTTGAAACTGAAGTTCATGAAGATACCGGTGAAACAATGTTCAACTACTTGACATGTTATAATAGATAAAATTGAATGATCATACTAACAGAATAGGTTGTGTGAAGCAAACTGAAGGAAACATTCTAGGCTCACTTACAGAGAAAAATGAAATGAGGTTTGGAGAAAGAGTGAGAAATGAACAAATGAATATGCATTCTTAATACCAGCAGAATTGCCAATTAAATTTCAGTAAATTCTTAATTCTCAGTAAATGCCTCTTATGACCTGCAAGAATCACATGTGAGTGGGACCATTCTTGTTATCTCATTATTTCAATATTGTTAGAATTAATGCCCTGTCAGAAATTAGTTTTAGTTTATACTAATTTATTTTTGCTTGATTGTGAAGACAGCTCAAAGCTTATATAAATTGCTCTCAAGTCTGCTTCCTGGGTAGAATCAGTACTGAGTTCTGTTATTTGAGAGGCATTAAGTTGAGCTGGGGATTGAATCCACAAGTTGATGTATTTCCTACTATAAATACTCTGACAGACTGAAGCATGTTATCCACATGGTCTTGAGCTCACATTGACAACAAAAAAGGTTGTCATAGCAATAAACCATTAAGCTGGAATAATTTTCTGTTTCTAATTGTTACAAGTAACAATAACTATTCACCAATGAAAAATTGCATCTTGTATCATTTGGCAATTTGAGAAGGTCATAGCATAATATAGAACTTGAGTAGTAAGTTGTTAAAGGTAAGAGGTGTGTTAAAACTGAAGTTTGAAACTGAAGTTCATGAAGATACCGGTGAAACAATGTTCAACTACTTGACATTGTTGAAGTCATAGGGCTGCTCTGGGTAGCCATTACGTGCATATTTTTAGCGCTGTAACTATGTAACGGTATACAATACCAATATGAAATTGATCAATTATAAAGAAAATATTATTTTTTTAACACACCTTGTATAGTAAGTAAATGGAACAGATGCCACTGGACTGCCTGCTACACCATATTTGTGTGCATGTGGATTACTTAAAAGAAAAATGAGTATATAAACATAACATATGTGTATATATAATCATATTGAATATATGTGTGGTTTACAGCAACAATTAAAGACCGTTGTGACAATAAGGGATGTGAGCAAGGCTGTTCTGTGGGTAATGTTATTGATGAGGTCACATGCTTCTGTAACAAGGGATACAGCCTGAATGATGACCAAATGACATGTACAAGTAAGTTTTCTGCGGTTAATACTCAATTATATTGTAAACAAAAAATATTAGGAAATTGCTTTTTAGTTACAAGATGAATTATAAAAATCATATCAACACTGATTTTTGTCAATTGTCTTTTTGGAATTTGAAGCTGCTATCTGCAAATGGCACATCGTTCTATATGTTTCAGTTTCACTTCATTGATTTTAACAAAATTTGGTACATGTCTTTGTTATCTTTGTTATCCAGTAAGGATTATTTTGTTTGTGTATTTTAGTTATTTAATAGCAGTCAGTTCATCTGATTACCATCCATTACTGGTGGTTATTACCAAACACATTTTCTTTGCAAGTCACAAACTATTTCCCCATATATTCAGAGGTGGGCTAGTCAAAACTGGAGAAAAAAGTTCATGACCAATCTTCACAGAGACTGTTTTGAGGCGGGGACTCAAACTGACAACTCCTTGATTGACAGTCGGATGCATTACCGACACAAAAATGTGCAGACGTATTAAAATTCTGTATTTTAAAAAATTATGAATATTTTCTTTTTAAATTTAAATTTTGAATTTTAAAACTTTTGAAATTTCATTTTGCTGCGATTCTTTTAAGACATCAATGAGTGTGAGACAGGGGCGTGTCCACAACAATGTGAGGATCTGATTGGTTCATTCAAATGTGGATGCTATGATGGATATAGACTGTCTCTGGATCAGATCAGCTGCTTGGGTAATATTTGTCACTATATTTTTATGTTTGTTTAAATATTTAGCATCATATTTATTCCATAAGGGCTAACAGATGATTAGATAACTTTACCACTGTTTCTTGGGATCCTGAAAGATGGGCCTATACTCAAGCACATGCATCTCGGCAAGTAAATGATAACTTTCCCATTTAATCAGCAGTGAGGGACGTATGACAATATATGAATCATAATGGAGACAATAGTGGCTGATCGGAGATTCAAACTCATGACCCCTTGATTGATAGTCAGATATGTTAACAACTGTCATGATTAAACATTCTTCAAATAAAACATCATTTCTGTTTCACTAACATTTTCTTAAGTTTCACTCAAATACTTAAAACTTTTAAAAGATTTTTTGCTGGTTAATTGTTTATTGTTTGATAAATGGCAATTATTAAAACCATAATTATGTAGTTTTACTGGAATCTGCCTTAAAGCATGATCACTCAGATACTTTTTTTAGAATAAAGTTGTTAAGTATTTCAGTATATTTCTTAGATATGTGGGTGAAACAGAAACATTGTCATGCTAAAAATTAGTCCTGATAGAAATAAGTCAAAATTAGAATCTAGTCATGATAAAAATGAGTCCTGACGTAACCTGATTATGTTACAATTGGATTTGAAATACTGAAGCATTAAATTTTGTATTTTACTTATAAATGATGATGAGATGATTTGTAGTCATTTTAAAGCTAATTTTAATTCTATTGCCATGACCCTGGCGTCGTCGGCGGCAGCGTCGTCATCTGTAGACACCCAGCTTAAACTTTTGCATTTAAGTTTAAGATATCTATGCAACCACTCATTGAATGTGAATGAAACTTCGCATGTGTGTTCACCATCATCAATGAAAAACACACAGACAGGAACCACAACTCTGGATTGCATTTTGGCACAGTTATGGCCCTTTTTGGACTTAGACACCCAGAGGCGAGCTTTGTTGTCTTCTGACAACTGTTGTTATAACATTTATTGATATAGCAATTTTTCCAGACAGACTGACTTTTAAGGAAATATATCATGAGAAAACACTATAAATGTGTTAATTATAATGATTATTAAAATAGATAAAAAGCATGTCATTATCATTAATAATTAAATTCCGAATGGTTTGATATATTAAATCCACAAAAATGTTGCAAAAATAATATTTGAATTAGCGTGTTGAATTTGAAATGAAATCCTCATTCTAAAAATAAACAGCACTTAAATACTGCTTGACGAATTCATTCAGACTCTTTCTAAGATCTAAAATCTAATGTATTCCCTTTAAAATGTCTAAACATATTAAATTTACATATATTGAATTTGATCAATGTTGTTGATTTGTAAGTTTGAACCATTATTCAGTGTGTGAAGTGGGAACGTGGGGACCAAGCTGCGGAAATGAGTGTGGCTGTTCTCAGCATTCCGTCACCTGCGATGCAAAGAAAGGTTGTCAGTGCCAGTCAGGATGGGAGGGACAGCATTGTGATATCAACATAAACGAATGTGACCTTAATATACACACCTGTAGTCCCCTTCAGGATTGTGTGGACTCTATAGGATCATATGCTTGCATTTGCAAAGATGGTTACCATCAACAGGCAGACAGATCTTGTACAAGTAAGCAAATCATTCCTTTAAACAAATCTTCAGCCATTGTCAAAATGACTCGTATAGAGAGACAAAGATAATAATAAGTTGTAGGATGGTAAATTATGTGATGTTTGAAGTAAAGATGCTTTATTCATTGTTTAAAGTAAATGAATGTGTAAAAAAAAAAATTGCTCAATTTATTTATTTTGCATCGATTGTGAAACTTATTACTTTTACAAATCAAGCTCGAAGTCTTGCTGGGTAGAACCAGTAATAATCATATGCAGAAAAATGTCCTGCTCAAGGATATCACACAAGATTAAGATTATATTCAGTAATATATATGAATGTGTCCCTGATTGGTCAGACTGAGATTATACTCAGTAAGATTATATTCAGTAATTTATATGAATGTGTCCCTGATTGGTCAGACTGAGATTATACTCAGTAAGATTATATTCAGTAATATATATGAATGTGTCCCTGATTGGTCAGACTGAGATTATACTCAGTCACAGACGAATGTGTCCATGGTTGGTTAGATTGAGATTATATTCAGTAATATATGAATGTGTCCCTGATGGTCAGACTGAGATTATATTCAGTAATAGACGAATGTGTCCCTGGTTGGTTAGACTGAGATTATATTCAGTAACATATGAATGTGTCCATGGTTGGTTAGATTGAGATTATATTCAGTAACAGACGAATGTGTCCCTGGTTGGTTAGAATGAGATTATATTCAGTAATAGACAAATGTGTCCATGGTTGGTTAGATTGAGATTATATTCAGTAATAGACGAATGTGTCCATGGTTGGTTAGACTGAGATTATATTCAATAATATGGTTGGTTAGACTGAGATTATATTCAGTAACAGATGAATGTGTCCCTGGTTGGTTAGACTGAGATTATATTCAGTAATAGACGAATGTGTCCCTGGCTGGTTAGACTGAGATTATATTCAGTAATAGATGAATGTGTCCCTGATTGGTTAGACTGAGATTATATTCAGTAATAGACGAATGCGTCCCTGGTTGGTTAGACTGAGATTATATTCAATAACAGACAAATGTGTCCCTGGTTGGTTAGACTGCGATTATATTCAATAATATGGTTGGTTAGACTGAGATTATATTCAGTAATAGATGAATGTGTCCCTGGTTGGTTAGACTGGGATTATATTCAGTAATAGACGAATGTGTCCCTGTTTGTTTAGACTGAGATTATATTCAATAACAGACCAATGTTTCCCTGGTTGGTTTGACTGAGATTATATTCAGTAACAGACGAATGTGTCCATGGTTGGTTAGACTGAGATTATATTCAGTAACAGACAAATGTGTCCATGGTTGGTTAGACTGAGATTATATTCAGTAATAGACAAATGTGTCCATGGTTGGTGAGACTGAGATTATATTCAGTAATAGATGAATGTGTCCATGGTTGGTTAGACTGAGATTATATTCAATAACAGACAAATGTGTCCCTGGTTGGTTAGACTGAGATTATATTCAGTAACAGACAACAGACAAATGTGTCCCTGGTTGGTTAGACTGAGATTATATTCAGTAATAGACGAATGTGTCCATGAGTTGCTTAGATTGAGACAATGATATGTTGTAAAATATTTTCAGATATCGATGAATGTGTCCCTGGTGGAGAAAATGATTGTTCCACAGAATCTGCCATATGCATCGACAAGTCACCAGGATTCACATGTCAGTGTACTACAGGTTACCAAGGAGACGGCTATAATTGCATAGGTGAGTGTCTGTTCTGTATAAATTTAATTGTTTTTCTGGGACTAAATCATTTTTTAATAACCTATTTCCTTATCTACAAATAATAGTCATATACATTTTCATTTTCGTGTCTATGGAAATATCTTAATTTTGTCGTAAAAAAGAGATAGACGCTACGTCAGAATAATGAAGTCAACGTTTATATTTATGACGTCTTGCTTACCTACAAGAAAAAGGTCAAAGTAAAAGTTATATATGAAGTGAATTTTTTAAATAAACAATGTGCGAAGAGACTAATAGGTGTTATTCTTGGTACATACTTCAGTATGTACTTTAAAATGTGCATTTCTTTATATATATATTTGAAATTTGGGGCATTAAAAACTCATTAAAAAAGTAGAATATTTTTGTGATGAAGGCCATTATTGAAGATCTATCATGTGACTGAAATGAATGGGAGAAAAAAATCCATCATAAGTTTATCCGTATGGGATAGAATAATTTCACCCTCTGGGTCAAAATTACATGCAGGGAACTCAGCAGAGTAATGTCCCCGCATGTAATTTCGACCCCTCGGGTGAGATGATATTTCTATCCCACACGGATACTCATGGTGGATTCTTTCAATCTGTATGGACATATCAGGCATGAGCAAAAAGACTCACAAGTCATAATTATATTGATATCATTACTCTGACATACTGCGTAGTTCTGTGTAACTGTTTTATACAACAAATCAACAAAGTTATTATACAAAAAAACTTAGACTTATGATGGTTAGTAAATCTGTGTCTATTGTTCACAGTATATTTCCCTAAATTGTCATTTCTGTTGAGATAAATTTAACTTGTATTCTTTGTATATGTTGGATAATGTATGCCCAGTAGAAAATTCCTTGTAACTTTTAACTTGTTTAGATGCTGATTTACTTTCTCATTCCTGGAGTGATTTCATTGGCTCAGGAAAAAGGTCAACATCTACTGACGGCCATGACATTATTCTATGTAAAAATTGAATGTTTTTTACTGAACAGAACAGTTAAACTGCCACCTGACATTTTATGTACCTGACATTTTATGTATTTTCTCAAAAAGTCTCAAAGCAATTTTCTAGAAATTAGGACTTGGATAAGAAAGAACATTTATGCTATGTAAAATTATTTCATAATTGTTAATGTCGTATACAAATTTTAACAATGCTACTCAATATTTTGAAGAGGATATTGGAATTACAGAGGTGGTGGGTTAGCTATTCCATTCAGTATATTTTTGAAATTCTGAATGATTTATTGTCTAAACTGTTTCTGTTTCAGATGTTAATGAATGTGAGGTTGGAACAGCCAACTGTGACCAGCGCTGTATCAATCTTCTTGGATCATTCAACTGTGATTGTTACATCGGATTTCTTTTAAATGATGACAGGCACACATGTTCTCAATGTAAGAATTTTACTTTATCTTTCACTGATTGATCTGGGCTCGGTTAGCTCAGTCAGAAGCACGCCTGACTATCAATCCAGGGGTTTTTTTTCTTCTGAAACTTTATCTTTATGATTATTTGATGGAGGTTATGTTGTTTAGCTCTGTGAAATATTTGAGATGTCAACTAATAAGTTTGTCGAACTATATTGATATTATATTAAGCTTACTTAAAATAATAAAAATAATAAAAAGAACGTATGAGAAATAAAGGACATACTTTGGAAACAAATAATGTAGTTCATGTTTACATTTCTTTGGAAGAGCTGTAAAATTTGTTGTATTAAGTGGGGTAGTAGTGTAGTGAATAGAGTGTTGGCCACTCTCATCAGAGGTTACAGGTTCAGTCCCCAGCTCAACCAGATGTCTCTCAAAAAGCAACACACAGGACTGATTCAACCCAAGCAGCAGACTCAAGAGTAATTTATGCCAGCGTTGAGCTTTCCTCGCAATTAAGTAAATTAGTATAAACTGAAATTTGTCATTGTTTAATGATGGCTGCAACCATTGAATATTGTTGTAAAAAAAAGTATGTTACACGTTTTAAATAAAGAAAAAAAGATTTTATTGATGATTTAAAATATTTTATTTTGCATTACAGTAACGGAATGTAAGTTTGTAATATGAAATATGCTAGCTAGATATTCGCATACTGCATCCTATTGCCAGTTAAAACACCTGCTAAAGCAACTTTTGCCAATAATTTTATAGCAATATAAATCTTATATATCTCTGCTTTATATAACCATATACATGTACATGTATTACATCTGCAAACTACCATATAAAGAAGCAACACACTTTTACAATTTTCATTTCAAAGAGATTAAAATGTAAATTTCTTGCTGAGAGTTTCATATGTTTTTGTATAATTTTGTACCAACACTCAGTAATTGCATAACAACTTGAATGATTTAATACATAAGCGGTGCAGTAGTGTAATGGATAGAGTGTTGGCTACTCATGCCAGAGATTGCAGGCTTTACCCCAAACTCAAACGATGTCTCTCAAAAAACAACACTCAGTACTGGCTCAATCCAGGAAGCGAATTTGAGAGCAGCTTATATAAGCTTTGAACTTTCTTCGTAATCAAGCTGAAATGAATTATTTTAAACTAGACTACCATAATCTGATTCCATCTATATGTATTAGAGGTCTTCCTCAAAATTTGATGTGACCTGTAATGGGTTGGAAGTGGTGATAATCCCTAATTGAAAACAGTGTTTATATGCAGAAATGAACCATATAGATAACAAAATTCATACTAAAAATGTGCTGACTGTTGAAGAAAATGGTAGAATGCATCAGTTTAGCTTCTTTCATGGCTTATAGGTGTGTTTACTATTTGTTTATTAGCAACTCTTGTACGTAGTATCTCACATCATTTTGTAAATGTAAGTTTAGATTCCATTGCTATTGGTTATACACAGCCTGTCCATTTCAGAAATATTCCTAAATATTTCACCAGTTTGCATTATAATTTCCATTTGTATGCTATGAACATAGTGTGGTATAGTCTTCGTTTATGATCACATATTTTAAATGAAATGTTTGCCAACTTCAGAAATGATGATGGTTTGACAAGTTACTCAAGATTCCTTTATCTTAGGTTTGTCTACACTTATTTACAGTGTACATGTAATTGTCCAAATGTCTGCCGCCACTTATGTAATTGGCCATCATTTATACCTGACTATTGATGCAAAATAAAACACTATGCATTGCATGCATTTTTACATGAATAATTTACAGTAGAGGTTTTTGAATCTGCAATAGGGTGTGTGGAGACAAAGTTAGTAACATGTAATTCCACAGTGCTAGATTTAGATGTATTCATTTGCTACTTAGTTTTATAACTTTATGTTAATGAACTCTCTCATTATATATATTAAACTGTTGCACTTTATTATTATATAACTTAAGCTTTATTCTTGTATATTTATAATTATTAAACTTATCACTGTTGAGTTGACCACTTGATTTGTAATAGCATTTCTGACAATCTTGCTGCAAACTAATATATCAAGAGAAAATGGTCATTGATTATTTATTATTTATCAACAATTACATCTGAATTAAAAATATGAGATGCTGTTAAATTGTGATTAACTCTCAAACATTATCTTACAATATATTAAACACTCTTGAACATGCTGAACTTTTGTAATTTGACACAAATTAATAATGGTGAATTAAGCATTTGTAATTTAACACTAGTCAACAAAATTCAACCTCAATAATTTTGACACAGATCATCAATTATAGTTACAATTTAAATCAATTCTGTAATATACAAAGATCATTAATATTGCGAAACATTTGCAGTTTGACACAGATCAGTAAAAGTTAAACCTTTGTAATTTGACAGGGATCAGCAATAGTTTTACCTTTGTAATTTGACACATATAAGTAATAGTTCAACCGTTGTAATTTGACATGGATCAGTAATAGCTCATTCTTAGTAATTTGACACAGATTAGTAATAGTTCAACTTTTGTAATTAGACACAGACCAGTAATAGGTCAATCTTTGTAATTTGATACAGATCAGTAATAGTTCAACCTTTGTAATTTGTCATAGACCAGTAATAGTTAAGCCATTGTAATTTGACACAGATCAGTAATAGTTCAACCTTTGTAATTTGACACAGATTAGTAATAGTTCTGCCTTTGTAATTTGACATAGACAAGTAATATTTCAACCTTTGTAATTTAACACAGACCAGTTATAGTTCTGCCTTTGTAATTTGACATAGGCCAGTAATAGTTCAGCCTTTGTAACTTGGCATGTATCAGTAATAGTTCAACCTTTGTAATTTGACACAAATCAGTAAGAGTTCAACCTTTGTAATTTGACATGAATCAGTAATAGCTAAACCTTTATAATTAGACACAGATCAGAAATAATTCATCCTTTGTAATTTGATATTGATCAGAAATAATTCATCCTTTGTAATTTGACACAGCCTCGGACCCGTGTGAAGGTAGTGACTTATCACAGGAGATCTGTATACAGAATGGAGCTCATGGATGCCTATTTCGCAATAATACAGCATCGTGTTTCTGTAGGAACGGCTTTGATCTGGTGAATGGAAAATGTCAAGGTAAAAGAATGTTGTATTCTTTATTTTTATCATATGCCACATTGTTACATTTTGAACATACACATCTTTCATAAATATGCCTTTTACTTCTGCAATAAATGATATAAATGTTTTAAAGTGCACGTGTAAATATATTTTTTTATTGCTTGAAAGAAAAAGAAAAGAATAGAACAGATGAATAGGAAGAGAATTAATGTCTAAATTGTTTCCATAATTTTCTTAAAGTTTAACAATTTAAAAAGAATTAATACACCTTTAAACAGAAATGTACATAAGACAATTAAATAGTTCATTACTGGTTCGTTTAACTTTTTCAGATATAAACGAGTGTCAATCCAATGATGGACGGGGTGTGTGTGCTGAAACGTGTACTGATACCCTTGGAGGTTTCACATGCAGCTGTTCCCGTGGTAGTCAACTCACCTCCGACAAGATTACCTGCCAATGTAAATGCTACATTTCATACCACAGATATGAAGTCTTTTCTTATTTTTTTCATTTCTTCAAATGGCCTTTTATGAAAATAATCCCTATACAGAACATTGGAATATTAACTTGTGAAAAAGTTGTTACAAATTCTTTCTCGGATCACTCAGGTTGAGCATCAGACACTGACCAGATCATAGTGTCATAGTTCATAGCTAGTTGATCGTTTCCACTGGGAAACTTTTACACTGGGAAAGAATTGACTACTACACTGGATGTACTCCAGGATAGGGTGTTGGCAGCACATGTTTAAAGTCTTGGGTTGATTCTTGTCCTATATAATTGACTAATTGTCCTCTCATAAACAGAACCCAGTACTGGTTCTACCAAGAAAATGGACTCTTGTACGCGCAGTTTCAAAAAAACTTTGAGCTTACTTTCGAACGAGCTGAAGTGAATTTATATATATGAAATGATTTTTGTTTTTATTTCAGTATGTAATGTAACAGACCGATGGGGTGAAGACTGTGGTGGCCAGTGTAACTGTGGGGTGGGGTCACAGTACTGCGACACTGTTTCAGGATGTGTTTGTAAAACTGGTAAATAACTTGTTTGTTTTAATATTTAGTGTCATTTTTATCTAGTGCTAACAGACGATTAGTTGTCTTATCTGGGATCATAGAAGGTTAACCATTATTTGAGCAGACAGAACTATGCAAGTAACATAACTTTCCAACTTAAATCAGCAGTGAAAGATGAATGACAATAAGATGCAATGTCATATATCAGTCATCACAGTTACTGTGGCTGGATGGGGATTCAAACTCACGACACCTTGATTGATAGTTAGATGCGTTACTGACTGAACTAACCGGGACCAGCAGTATATAATAAATGTTATATACGTGTATTGTATTTTAAAAATCAAGATTTTTGGGAAAATGGGGTTTTGTGTAACATATTTCTACAGCCTTCACATTTACGATGCAGAGTTATTGCCCTTGGACTTGTATTTTCCAGTTGGTTGTCCTACTGAAACTTACATAATTCTCAAAGTAGTGTTTTCAATTTCAATATTTTATCTTATTTTTAAGTTAGACTGAACCATTTTTTTTGCTATTTTTGGCTGAATTTATTTTTCTTCTGCTTAGTTTGTAAACCCTACATTTTTGCAACCAATATGGTATACAACTGTCAAACTATCAGAGCACTGCAGGGTTATAAATCATTTTTAGTGTTCAATCAAGTTTATTTACCAACACTAGCTGCTTTGTCATTCCAACTCTCATTAATTATTATATTGTGTACAATTATAGCATATCAATTTTGCAATGGATCTTAATGAAACAAAGAAGTTAAATACTGTATTGATAATTCCTTTGATATTTACTTAAACTGGACTAATCAGAGAATCATTGTTTGAGTAATGTCCCTTGAATTTCATGCACCCTGTTAATTGATATGCAATATTAATGTATACTACAGGCTGGACTGGTAAAATGTGTGATGAAGATACAGATGAATGTAGTGAGGGTAAATGCACAGGGAACCAACTATGTACAAACACACCAGGTAGTTACTTATGTTCGTGTAAGACTGGGTACCAACTGAGCAGTAATGGAAACTGTCAAGGTAAGAGACAAGAGATAAAACAACTTAAAAGTCTATCAAATTTTATAATGCTTATGCACAGCAGATATAATAATTAATTTGACTGAAAAAAAAAGTGAAGCCTTATTGAGTTACAGTCTACATGTTTAAACACTAGTATTTGGTCGTAGTCATATTTGATGTACTAGAAAATAACAGTCCTGATAATTTTGTGATAATTTTTTCAATAATCAGACATCGATGAATGTACGATTAGACAAGATGACTGCAGTCAGAGGTGCGAGAACACACCTGGTTCTTACAGATGCATATGTAGGGCAGGATATAAGTTCCAGGAGGGATCCAACACAGCATGTATCAGTAAGTTACAAATACAACATATATCAGTATGGTACAATACAACATGTATCAGTAAGGTACAATACAACATGTATCTGTAATTTACAAATACAACAAGATTCAGTAAGTTACAACATGTATTGGTAAGTTACAAATACAACATGTATCAGTAAGTTACAAATACAACATGTATCAGTAAGTTACAACACAGCATGTATCAGTTTGTTACAAATACAACATGTATCAGTAAGGTACAATACAACATGTATCTGTAATTTACAAATACAACAAGATTCAGTATGTTACAACATGTATTGGTAAGTTAAATGTTACTAAGGGATCTGTAAGTTACAAACAACATGTATCAGTAAGTTACAATACAACATGTATCAGTAAGTTACAATAAAACATGTATCAGTAGGTTACAAATACAACAAGATTCAGTAAGTTACAACATGTATTGGTAAGTTACAAATACAACATGTATCAGTAAGTTACAAATACAACATGTATCAGTAAGTTACAACACAGCATGTATCAGTTTGTTACAAATACAACATGTATCAGTAAGGTACAATACAACATGTATCAGTAAGGTACAATACAACATGTATCTGTAATTTACAAATACAACAAGATTCAGTACGTTACAACATGTATTGGTAAGTTAAATGTTACTAAGGGATCTGTAAGTTACAAAACAACATGTATCAGTAAGTTACAATACAACATGTATCAGTAAGTTACAATACAACATGTATCAGTAGGTTACAATACAACATGTATCTGTAATTTACAAATACAACAAGATTCAGTAAGTTACAACATATATTGGTAAGTTAAATGTTACTAAGGGGTCTGTAAGTTACAATACAATATGTATCTGTAAATATCAATACATCATATATCAGTAAAATACAACAAGTATCAGTAAGTAACAGTACAACATTATGTATTAATAAATTATGATATTACATGTATCACTATTATAGTTACAAATTACAATACAACAGAAAATTACTATACAACATTTTTTATTTAGCTTCAATGCAACATATTATATAACTTGTATTAACAATTACAAATGTATAAATAAGTTGTAATGTTGCAGTATCAGTTTAAATTGTATTCGGAAAGTTAATTTTTCTGTCTTCAGACATCAATGAATGCTTGGCATCACATGACTGTCAGCAAATTTGTGTGGATTTAGATGGCAGTTACACCTGTTTGTGTAATGAAGGATTTGAATTAGTGGACTCCAAAAACTGTGAGATAAGTAAGTATGATGACAATTTGCAAAATGTAAAAAAAATACTTGGAATTATGCATGTAACTAGTTATGCACACCATGAAACCAGAATTGGAAACAAAGTATTCAGTCATGCTAAATAATTGTTATCTTTAGATCAAATAAGGTGAGAATCTGATGTACAGATTTACTTCAGAATTTCTTCTACTTTTCCTCCCCACCCCTTCCCCTAAAACAAGAAAGGGTAAACTCAAATCTTTAATAGATTCCCGAGGTAAAACCGGTGTCTAGTGTTGTTTTTAAGAGGCAATCAGGTTGCATCTGGAGTCGAACATGTAGCCTCTGGCATGAGTGACCAACACTATCCACTACACTATTGCCCCATTTTAACTTTACATAATATAAAAAAAAAAATTGTACTTCAGTTTGTAATTTTTATAATTGTTGTAATTCCAGTGCAATAACTTTGCTGTAGAACAACCACTTGCTATGCAATGCTATGATCTCTGGGTGGGTCAAACAAAAGACTTAAACAATAAGAAGATTTGTACTCTAAGATTTTTAGAATGGTTCCAGGACTGATCAGTTGTTTGTCTGTATAATGGGACTGGATGGAGTATCATTTCATGTGTTTACAGCATGATAATTTGTATTGGCAACGCTGCTGCATTTGTAGTTTAATACTGTAACAGGACACTGTCATGACATTAAGTTGGACTCCACAAATACATACACAAATACTTGTCATCAAGTCCATTACTTAAATAGATATATTTTTAAAATTTAAAATATAGAATTAAAAACATAAAGAAATGTATAATGTATCTCTTATTAGTACCACAGGCATTTTTAGTTTTTATCTGCGTACATTGTGTATATAGGTGAGACCAGTAACCCATGCAAACATTTCAACACAAGTTGTGATTATGGATGTCGTGTGGACAACAATGAACCATTCTGTTTTTGCCAAACAGATTTTAAACTGGATGTGACAGACAACACAACTTGCATTGGTATGTTAACTTACCAAAATTTCATTTTTACACCTTACCTTATATGCTAATATGTTAACTGTTACCAGTTTTTGTGTTGTATTATGTTTACAACAATCTCTTCTCAAACAAGTACCACAGCAGTGGTCTAGGGGTTCTTAGCTTGTTGTTCTAGTTCTGGTCAGCTGGTTGTAAGTACACTGTGACTGGATGGAGTTCCACACCATGTGTATTTGGCATGATACTCTATTGTGACAGAATTCAGCTTATTGTCATTGCGATATGAGTGAAAAATTGTTAAAAGTGACAACTCTTTATTTATCTTCTTTACTGATATTGATATATATATAATTACATTTATTGTTGGTGAATAGGAAAAAGGTCTGAAGATAAAACATGAAATTAAAATGTTATTTAATATTATATGTTCTTATTTTTGTTGTTTTATTTGTTGGTTCATTGCTGGACTCGGTTGTCGATAACACAGTTTGACTATCAATCCAGCAGTTGTGAGTTAAAATCCCTGCCTGGCTTCCATGATAATTGATATACGACATTGCATCTTATTGTCATGTGTTTCGCATCAGTGATTTAACAGGGAAAGTTATCAGTCATTTGCGGAGTTGGGTGTGCTTAAGTACTGGTTAATCTTCCAGGATCCCAGGAAATAGTGGTTAGGTTAACTTATTATTAAATGTTAGCTCTCGATGGCATAAAAAAATACTAAATATTCAAATAAATCCAATTCTTTTATCCAGTGTTTTTTTTTTCTTAAATTTGTCAGATTGCTGAACTGTTTTGGTATTTATAAATAGAGTGGAGTGTGTGGTCTAGTGGAAGAGCACCGAACCCAGGATCCGAGGGGAATGTGGGTTTGATCCTCTGCCATGGCTATGTTTGGTGTCCTTGAGCAAGAGACTTTATCCACATATGCTTAGTACATGTTTTACCCAGAAAGACCTCAAGCGTGATTTGCCTAAGTTCTAAGAACTTGTTCACATTAAAAAAACAAACAAGTTTAAACTAATTGTTTTACCTATTTGATTTTTCTGCTGTGTCCATCTACAGCCATGAACAACAAGCTTACTGTCCATATACAGCTGAATCTAGATTTACCCGACACGTTAACGTTCAAGGGATCACAGGAGTATAGGGATTTTGTTGGTGATTTTACTGAAGGGGTAAGTCAAGTAAGGTAAAGTGTTTATTATGGTGTCCCTTCTATTGAAAGGGCCAGCCATAATGGGCTTTTGAGACACCTTTATGTTGTGCACAATTACTTCTCAAAAGCTATCATTACCAGGTGCCAGACTGTTAGACATTCAGTTCTCCTCAACTTAACAAGCTGCTGAACGAGCATACCGCCTCATAAAAAAAATACAAGACTTAGTGCTTCCATCAGGTTTCGAACCTTCAACCTCCTGTTCTGAAGTGGACATCTTAACTACTAAGCCACAACAGACCAGTCATGTTAGATGTATAGATGTTTATAACCACAGTGCATTAGCAATCCTTATAAATATTTCTTTATCACCAATACAGATATTTTGTTTATAAGGATGTCTGTATATTAACTCACCTGAACCAAAGTTTTAATGAGAGCATTTGGAGCTGTCCAGTGTCCATGTAGACTTTTAGGTTGTTTACACTCTTGCTCTCTACATTTTGTCATTATGAATCTTAACAAATACTATCTCAGTCAAATAAATATACATGTATATCTAAATATGAATTTTACTATGGAGCCGAAGGGAAGAAAATATAATATCAATGTATTAAACCCTTTTTTCATATTTTCGGCTTAATCCTTCATCAAGAAAATATTTTAAACTCTTTTTTCAAATTATCAGCTTAGGCCTTCATCAGGAAAATATTTTAAACTCTTTTTTCAAATTTTTGACCTAGGCCTTCATCAGGAAAATATTTTAAACTCTTTTTTCAAATTCTTGGCTTAGACCTTCATCAGGAAAATATTTTAAACTCTTTTTTCAAATTCTTGACTTAGGCCTTCATCAGGAAAATATTTTAAACTCTTTTTTCAAATATTTGACTTAGGCCTTCATCAGGAAAATATTTTAAACTCTTTTTTCAAATTGTTGGCTTAAGCCTTCATCAGGAAAATATTTTAAACTCTTTTTTCAAATTTTCAGCTTAGGCCTTCATATGGAAAATATTTTAAACTCTTTTTTCAAATTTTCAGCCTAGTACGCCTTCATCAAGAAAATATATTTTCTTGATGAAGGCGTACTAGGCTGAAAATTTGGAAAAAAAGAGTTTAATATAGACATTGATATAGCTTTATGGTCTACACAAAACTGAATAAATTCTGTAATTAGTAATTAAGTTAATCCACAGACCCCATTTTTTTAAAATTCTGTTTTGTATTCAATTAAATACCTGTCTAAAGCTTGGTTGTTAAGTAGTGTAGTGTGTTGAATTGCCATTAAACATATAATTACATTTCCTGTAAATCAAATAAGGTATGTAACAGACTAAACAACACAAGATAATGGTTTCTTTAATATAATCAGTGTAATTATGTAGATAACATTAATTTTAATGGTCTACATTGTCAGCTTATTAGGACACTTATGAATGTTTGTGTACAGATTGTAAATAAGATTCTAGATATTATTTATAAATGGATGTTGAAGAAATGTTTATTGACTTTTTTACTTAAAATGACAATATTTCAACATAGTTATAACCATTCAAATGTCCCAGCATAACTCTTAAAGTAAAAAAAATGCTCTTAAAGAATAAAATTATTTTTTAAACCTCATTATCATAAACAAATACAATTCTAATGGTTTGGGTTTGAATTATCAGATCCTCCACAACATGACAAAGACAATATTTTAATCGGAGCAGTAAACTTATAACAAAATCCCCTTTTGAAAATAGTCAATACCTAAATACTGCTTCACCTTCATATCATCAATTAAACACTTTCTAAGATAAAACCAATTCTACAATATGTTAACCAGTATGTCAGACAGATCAAATAAAAATGAAATCAAGTAACTCATTTGGTAGTCACAAAATTTATTGCAATTTTAAGCAGGAAATCTATTTTAGTCTAACCTTGACACGTAGACCAAGTAATGAAATCCCTTTTCAATATATTATTTTGACATGTTAATAAGGCTATCCTTATTGCATATGAGATCTGTGAGTATATTCAGGCATGATTATTATATTTGAGCTATAAATAGCTGTATAATATGTGTTCCTAATACAATTTATTTTCAATTTCAGTTAAGAAGTCTCTATTCTCCCTTAGCCAATTTCACTGATGTTAGAATTGATGATATTTCGTAAGTCTCTTTTACAATATATCTTTATTTACTTGTGATAAACTCATTAATTAATAGTATCAAGTTTGTGGTTCACACTATCCCTGCCCCACTTCCTTCTAGACAGAAGATCATAAGAATGTTCACGTTTCTTAGGGCCAGGCCCAATTAGCTCAGTCGGTAACGCGTCTGACTTTCAATACAGGGGTTGTGAATCCCTGTCCGACAACAGTCTCCATGATGATTAATATTTGACATTGTGTCTCATTATCATTCGTCTCTCACCACTGATTCAAGTGGGAAAGTTATCAGTTACTTGCGGCAATGGGGTGTGCTCGGGTACTGGTTAACCTTTCAGGATCCAAGTAATCAGTGGTTAGGTTAACTGATCATCTGTAAGCCCTCAACGGCATAAAAATTACACTAAATATTTAATCAATCAATCAACGTTTCACACATTGTCTGATCACTGTCTTCTTTCCATATAGAGTTGATGAACATAATTTACCTAATCCATCATTAATTAAACACTTGGTAATTGGCATCTGAATGATTATTTGAATTATATCTGCATCAGTCAAGACAGCTGTTTTATCTGTAACCATGACAAAATGTTTGGGCTCCATCCAGCAAATTGATTATCAACTCTTCTAGGTTCAAATGGTCATGAATTAATGAAAATTCTCTTCTTTTTTTTTTTAAAAAACATATTAAAGGATCAAAACACAAACAAGTATGAATGAAAACACTACTTCTTGAAGCAGTACCACCTGATAATAACCTGGCAGATCCAATTATCTTTTGTGTGAAATCCAGTTTCCTATATGATGAGCTTTATGATGGCAGCTCTAAACCAGGGGCTGACCATTCAATGGGCCAACATATCTTAATGGGGTTAAGTTGAGTGTTGAGAGCTAGTAAACATCAAGATATTTTATCACAGATTTTTATTTTAATTTTTTCAAATGTTGAATATCAAGGGACAGAACCTTTATCTAGAATTGTAATATTCGTTACTTAGCTGTCAACTGAGTACAGTAATTCACAAAAATTCAGACATGGTCTTCCATAATTGAGTAGTCTGAGGCACCTGCTTAAGGAGCACTTACCTCTCACTGTTGAGGTAGTAGGTTCAAGTTAAGTTCTGCTCAAATAATTTATGTGAGAAAACTTGCAATTTCAACACATTTCAGGTTGTAAATGTATATTGCATACTCAATTTTTATTGGTGAAGGAAAACCTCAGAGAATGGAGATGAGTAAAACCACTGCCTTTGTCAAGTAACTGACAAACTTTCTCACATAAAGTTTTTTTTTGACAAGCTGGACTCGAATCTACAACCTCAGTAGTGAGAGGTAAGTGATATTGAGATGGCACCTTAGACCACCCGTTGATAACCCTGTTTAACATATCATGATATTTGTATTCTGTTCCACAGCTTAACAACGCACCAAGTGACCCATGTCGTAATTTTCTCCCTGGAAAATATCTCCAATACTGAAGAGCTCGCATTGGCCGAGCTGCTCAGAGATATAAAGAATGATGCTATTACCATACAAATGGGTTCCAGAAGTTTTCGATTGACGAATGAGTCGCAAATCCAACGTGTGACCACAGCGAAACTTGGTAAGTGAAATGAAAAAGAAAGAAAAGTACATGGCAGAAGCATAGAGAAGTAACATTGAAGATTTAATAACAGAAAGATAATATTTTCATAATATGTTGAAATGATTATTGTTTATGAGTCACATGTAAACTTTGACATAAAATGTTTAAGTGATCATTGGATATGAGTCAGATTTTCACATAACGTGTTGCAGTGTTATTGGGTCCAAATCGTGTATAAATTTTCACAGTCATAATATGTTGAAGTGGTTATTGACCATATATGCTGCATGTTATTTTTCACATTATATGTAAAACTGACTAAAGGTTAAATGATTCACATTTTATTTTTTTAGTAGGACAAACATTTTTGTTGCCATGGCAACAAAATTGTTATTTTATAAAATACAACCTGGATTCTGTGGTAACACAAATAGTATCCAAGCTACATTTGTGAAACTTAGAAAATTTTGTTGCCATGACAACTAAATTGATAAACCGATAGGGGACTTATGAAAAACCAACAATACTCCAGTGTCTTGTTGCAACTGTATAGTTCATAATAGTACAGGGTAATAAATATATAACATATCAATATTCACATAATTCTATGTTGTAATTATGGTTTATGTATTCTATATCAATTTTCAGAATATGTGACATGCATGCTGTGCAGTAAAGGAGAAGAATGTGTACGTGAACGTGTTGTAGACTTCACCTTTACATGTCAAGCACCACAAGGTAAACCTTGTAAAATATACCAGAGGTCGGAGTAATTGTACTACTTGCATGGTCATATCAAGAAATTATTATTAGTCAAAGAGTGGATTATTAAGGTTATACTAATTTATTTTAGCTTGATTGTGTGAGGAAAGCACAAAGCTTAGATGAAATGCTCTTGAGTCTGCTTTCTGTGTAGAACCAGTACTGATCATTGTATTTGAGAAGCTTGGGGTCAAATCTTACCTCTCACCACTGAGGTTGTAGGTTCGAGTCTTGCTCACTTCAAAAAACTTTATGTGAGAAAGTTTGTCAGTTACTTGCAGAAGGACAGTGGTTCTACCCAGATTCATTCTGAGGTATTCCTTCACCAATGAAACTGGATGTGCTATATATTACCTATAATGTGCTGAAAATGGTACTAAACCCCAATAAAAAAAAAGAGAAAAAATTAAAAATATTTATTAGCTAGATCATTTGATAGTTTTTCTTTCCTACGTTTTTCTTTTGATACATATTTTCTGTAATTATTTGTTAGAAATGTCATCATTTTATGCTTTATGCTTAGGGCCCAATCTCCGATGTTACACAATAAATGTAATAACACTGATATACTGTATCATTTATGACTTTAATAGTCTTTAAATTTGCAGCCAAAATTTACAGCCAAATGATTGTTACCATATTTTTGGAAATGAGTGTCATTAGATCAGGTGTCCCAATATAAATATTACATAATGATACTCTTTTCCATAAAATATGATAACAATGATTTGGCTGTAGGTTAAGAATTTAATAATTGTGTATTATAATTATATTATTATGGCGTATAGAGAGATATCTGCCACCACATGGGGTCCATGTGTTGTGTCATGTGGCAATAACTTTTATATTCACCTGCTTGTGTATGAGCTGGTAAATCAGGCTGCATACTATTAATGTTTTAGATTCCTCCATGAATAAATGGTCTAAGGTGCTGTAATGGCCACTTATCTGTGTATACCATTATTATATAACATGCCATGTATTGAAAATGGTGTTAAGCATCATTAAAATATACATTTTTGTTCTTTCGATGAGCAGATGAAAACAGAACAGTTGACATTAAGCTCGAGATAAAGAAAGAGTTCAAACCTGAGTTTATGAATAAGTTATCATCCGAATATGCAAGCTTGGTACAGAGCATCATGGCAGCTGTAAGTATTTACCTTCCTTACCAAGGTCCTTAGTGACTATGTATAACACACTCTCAAGGCCACTCATCTTTCACTGTTGAGGTTGTGGTTTCAAGATTAACCCAGCCCCATCCAAAAACTTTTGCCAGTTAATTATGGTAGGATGGTGATCCTATCAACAGTAAATGGATGCCATATATAACGCCTCATTCTGGCCTTCACCTTTCTGACTGAGGGGACAGTAAATATTCAATATTCCCTTCTCCATTAATTAAACAGTAAATGGATGCCATTTATAATGCCTCTTTCTCTCCTTCACCTTTCTGACTGAGGGGACAGTAAATATTCAATATTCCCTTCTCCACCAGTTAAACAGTAAATGGATGCCATTTATAATGCCTCATTCTCTCCTTCACCTTTCTGACTGAGGGGACAGTAAATATTCAATATTCCCTTCTCCATTAATTAAACAGTAAATGGATGCCATTTATAATGCCTCATTCTCTCCTTCACCTTTCTGACTGAGGGGACAGTAAATATTCAATATTCCCTTCTCCATTAATTAAACAGTAAATGGATGCCATTTATAATGCCTCATTCTCTCCTTCACCTTTCTGACTGAGGGGACAGTAAATATTCAATATTCCCTTCTCCACCAAGTAAACAGTAAATGGATGCCATATATAACGCCTCATTCTCTCCTTCACCTTTCTGACTGAGGGGACAGTAATTATTCTATATTATAACGCCTCATTCTCTCCTTCACCTTTCTGACTGAGGGGACAGTAAATATTCAATATTCCCTTCTCCACCAATTAAACAGTAAATGGATGCCATTTATAACGCCTCATTCTCTCCTTCACCTTTCTGACTGAGGGGACAGTAATTATTCAATATTCCCTTCTCCACCAATTAAACAGTAAATGGATGCCATTTATAACGCCTCATTCTCTCCTTCACCTTTCTGACTGAGGGGACAGTAATTATTCAATATTCCCTTCTCCACCAATTAAACAGTAAATTGATGCCATTTATAATGCCTCATTCTCTCCTTCACCTTTCTGACTGAGGGGACAGTAAATATTCAATATTCCCTTCTCCACTAATTAAACAGTAAATGGATGCCATTTATAACCTATTATATTTTGGAAATTATATTATTATATCATTCTCTCCTTCACCTTTCTGACGGAGGAGACAGTTAATATTCAATTCTCAGTCTGACAAGACTCATGTTTCACCATTCAATTGAAAAATAACCAAACAGCCATGTTGACAAGCATCTGAATAGAATGACTGTTGCAGATTGTTTATATGAAACAAAATCTGATAATTATAGTTAAATAGATAATTTGACAAATGACTATTAATTGGGTTGTTGTATTGCTGAGCATCACTTTCAACAGTTTTCATAATGTGGTGGTGTCTACTCTGAGCACTGCTACACTGGAGTATCGTGCCACAAACACATGGTATGATACCCCACCCAGTCGCATTATACTGAAACTGGGCCAACCAGACATAGTACACTCCTCTATATGCTGAGCACCTAGCGAGGAAACTTCTAATACATTTTTAATTTTTTTGTATAACCTGGCCAGGGATCTATTAAAATTATAAAATAGCTTTGTTTTATGAGGTGTTTTGTTTTGTTTGTTTGTGTTTTTCTTTTAAGTTTGTATACAATATGCACAGTGAGCTATTATTTTTTACAGTTGAGTGCAGAGTTTGCTGACATTGATGATTATGCTGGAATAGGGGCAGTGACATTCAGGTAAACAGATTTATGTAAATGATGTATATAGACTCATTGAATCATCTTATTGTATTGGTTAATTGATTTACCAATGATTATATGTGTCTGTTACTGCAAGAACGTCTTTTTTAAGCAGCCAGTCAAGGGAACATGAAAAGTGACCTTTTAAGACAGGTTGTTGTTAATTTGCTCTGAAAGCACAGAAATGGGAAATTGCAAGTGTGGCTGCTTAAGACAAGTGGCTGCCCAACAGAGGTGACTGCTTACACAGATTTGACTTTACATTTACTTTAAAAATATCATAATGGCGATGAACAAAGTATATATTATCAATAGTAAATTTTGTAACTGACTAGAAAAAAAAATCTTGGTTCTTGCACTGTAGATTTAATTTTGTCTTCATATGTAGAAATGGCATACACTTACAACTTAAAAAATCATAAGATATTTTCTATTGTATGTAACTGATATTTCAAATTTAGATCACTTACCTCCCACCGCTATGGTCGTAGGTTCGAGTCTTATTTGATCAAACAACTTAATGTGAAAAAGTTCGCCAGATACTTGTAGAAAGAAAGTGGTTCTACTCAGATTCATTCTGAGGTCTTCCACCACCAATAAAACTGGACATACCATATATAACCTGAATTGTGTTAAAAATGACATTAAACCCTATTCCATTAAAAATCATTGAAAAGAATGAAGTCATTCATATTTGAATTATAAGAGACTGTAATATATAATATATATGAATACAAACTGAATTATAAGAGACTGTAATATATAATATATATGAATACAAACAAAAAAGATAAAAGAATATCACAAACTATTTTCAGGAATGGAAGTGATAGCAGTACTGAAGTAGAGACTTACGTACAGTTCAATTCTACATTATCTCAGACATATATCAGAGAGATTGCTAGGAAACTGGTCGATATTGAACTTGAAGGGTGTCTGACATTGGATGGTGATTGTTTGGATCTTGTTGGTCAGACCAATGTTATGGGAGCAACCAAAGGTCTGTATTCATTACAAACCTAAATACATGTACTGTATAAATACATGTATTGTATAAATACATTTACTGTATAAATACATGTACTGTATACTCTAATATCCTCATAGAGATGTGAAATTAATGCAAAGTTTTCCTTTTTCTAAAAGAATAATATCCAAAATATGATGGTCCAATATTATGATCCAAAATTACCTGGTACCGGTACCTTAGATAATCTACATGATGCAAATACATGTAGTATAGCAAAACATGTAGACCAGTAATTTTGTTTCTATTTTGTAAAGTGGTTCTTAAAATTGTAGACGGATGAATTTGCTGTCATATATAATAAAAATTGTTAACAAATACTTTATTTTAATTTATTTTTATCCGTATCATTATGGTGGAAAACTTCAATGAAATATCAAACTAGTTTGTGAGAGTTTTTACTCATATTTTCAAAACTAAGGCACTACTTCACAAATTTCTTAAAACTGAAGTTGCAACTAGAAATACTTGAAAATTTATATGTTCCTATGGTTGTTAGAGGTGTGAATTGAGTAAAATTTTAATTTCGATGTAAACGTTTGTCCTTTAAATATCATTTAAGGTACTTTATTTCTAATGAAAACCTTGCATCTTATTGAGGTTTTCTCACAATGTCAGCTATGCTGTATTAATGATTGATTAACTGGATATTTAGCTTCATGTTTATGCCACTGATGGCTAACACATGGATCAATTAACCTAACTACTGTTGCCTGAGATCATGGACAGTTGACCAATACTCCAGCACAACCCATCTCTGCAAGTAACTGATAACTTTCCCACTTGAATCAGCAGTGAGAGATGAATGCTAATAAGACGCAATGTCGTATATCAATCATTACTGAGACTGTGGCCGAGCGGGGATTCAAACTCAGGCCCCTGTATTGATAGTCAGACAGGCAACTGACTGAGCCAGTCAGGCCCAGCTCTATATTGTAAAAGTCAAAGCATCATTTTGAAATTAAAATAATAATGTAAAGTATCATGTTTTCTTACAGCTGTTTGTCAGATCTGTACAACAAATGAAACCTGCTTACTGAAAGTTGGAAGTACTGAAGACTATGTATGTGTACCTATAATACTGGAACCTGTTGAACCAGTCAGTGATAGTAAGTTTGTTTATATATTTATGTATTCCATGTGGAGTGTAGTGGTGCTGAATCTAAGATTGCAGGGTGTGGGTTCGATCCCTTGCCATGGGTATGTGTGTATCTGAATATTGATGATAAGCATTTCTACACGTTAATAACTGCAGTATACCTTATTCATGGGTTTGTTATTAGACATTTAAAACAGCATAACCAATATTTTCTTATGAAATAAGTGATTATGTGATCAAATTTAGATTGTGATCAACAGGTTATGGCACCTTATACCATAATATCTTGAATTAAAAGGGAAGAACTTGTTCCAGTTTAAATTGAACTTTTTTATGATAAGTGATTAATCTATTTTTGCACGAAATACAGTAGTACAGATTTTTTAAAGAGTGGAGAGTGTGTGGCCCTGTAAATGCACCATGTGTGGGTTCGATCCTCTGCATGGTTATATATGGTGTCCTTGAGTAAGACACTTCATCCGCATATCTTTATTAATGGTTCTTACTAGGAAGAATTTGAGCCTTGTTTGACTTAACTTGTAAGAATTTAATTCATAACCGATGTAAAACAAGTAAGTCAGCTTTGAAACTTATAAAGAGTAATTTCCCTTGCACACTTGACAAGAATAACTGTGCTCTGTCAGAGACCAGTTTCTGTAAGATGATGTAAAGCAGGGCGGCGTTCAGTTCACATAAACTTTTAATTTGTTTGCAAACTGTTACACCATGTACAGATGTATATATATATAGTTCCAAAATCTTAACTTCCCAAGAACCCCAATCTAAAACTAACTATCAATTACTCTCTTAATTCTGTCTCTCATTCCGAACCATAACTGCTCACTGACTGAATAACATGTACTTTTATATCTGTCTCAGAGTTACAGGACAAATCATGGTAGCTCTGCAGCCATCTAACCTTTACTATCCAGTTAGGTAATTCCACAGGCAGGTTAACCTATGACTGGCAGTTCTTTTATTAAACTAGTGTTTTGCTTTATCTATAGAGTTACACTGGATCAGCTATTCGGTGGTAATATGAAGCATAGAACCTGGGGTGTTACAAAACATTTGATAAAAGAAGGGTTTAAACGTTTGCTAACAGAGCAAAACCTGTTTGCTTGTGTTTTATCACATGAATCAATGAGAAGTGGACAGACAGCGCCGCCCATGCAGTCCAATTTCCGTTTACTTTTTGCGTTTATTAACAGAGAAAACATGTTTAGCGGTGCTGAACACAGCCAATCTAAATGATGAGACATGTTAATTACTTATAGGTACTGATAACACTGACTTCCTGCTGGGACTGGGTATTGGTATCCCTATAGCTATTATCTTGATTGCCATACTTGTTGTCTGCTGCTGTTACTGGTGCCGGGGCGGTGTATTCCAACGGTCACGTGACTCGGATTCATCGGAAAACACAGATCCGTGAGTAATTTTAATTTTTTTGGGGACTGATCACCATGCTTACACATTATGTTTTAGCTGGATCTGGTTTGCTCAGTTGGCTGTGAGTTTGAGTTCCCACCTGGCTATAGTCTCAGTGATGTACAACACTGTGTCCATTGTCATTCGTCTCTCACTGCTTATTAAAGTGAGACAGTTATCAGTAACTTGCACAAATGGGTGTGCTTGAGTTCTGGTTGACCTTCAAGGACCCTTAGTGGTAAGGTTAACTAATCTTTTGTTGCCCCTAATGGTATGAAAATGATGCTAGATATTGAAATTCACAAATACAGTATAAAAAGAAAATATATAATTTATTGATGTTTCTGGTTTTAGCAGAAATACACCTGAAACATGACTTAAATTCCTGTTTTACTGTTTTTGAGCTCTTAATTCAGGTTTTACTGTTAAAAAAAAAAAGTTATGGTTATATCCTATTGTAATCAATATTTTATCTGGTTACATTTTCTGTTTGTTTTTCTGTAGATATCATTTACGTCAAGCTTTTGGATCTGTAAGTTCCGCCTTTAGTGGTCGTCAAAGTTTCGATAATGACACAGGTTACCTGTTTAGTCGGCAATATCAGCGGCATTGGGACAAACAAGAACCGTCAACTGTGGTCAACTATTATAGAGATCCAGACAGAAGAGACTCGCACATACAACAGCAATTATACCGTAAGTATTTGCACTGTACCGTATACCAGTACATACAAAAGTAATTATACCGTAAGTATTTGCACTGTACTGTATATCATTACATACAACAGCAATTATACCATACTGTATACCAGTACATACAACAGCAGTTATACCGTACTGTATACCCGTACATACAACAGCAGTTCTACCATACTGTATACCCGTACATACAACAGCAGTTATACTGTACTGTATACCAGAACATACCACAGCAGTTATACCATACTGTATACCCGTACATACAACAGCAGTTATACCGTATTGTATACCAGAACATACAACAGCAATTATACCGTACTGTTTACCAGTACATACAACAGCAGTTATACCATACTGTATACCCATACATACAACAGCAGTTATACCATACTGTATACACATACATACAACAGCAGTTATACAGTACTGTATACCAGAACATACCACAGCAGTTATACAGTATTGTATACCAGAACATAGAACAGCAGTTATACCGTATTGTATACAAGAACATAGAACAGCAGTTATAACATACTGTATACCAGTACATACAACAATAGTTATACCATACTGTATACTCATACATACAACAGCAGTTATACCATACTGTATACACATACATACAACAGCAGTTATACCATACTGTATACCCATACATACAACAGCAGTTATACCATACCGATACCCATACATACAACAGCAGTTATACCATACTGTATACACATACAGACAACAGCAGTTATACCATACTGTATACACATACATACAAGAGCAGTTATACCATACTGTATACACATACACACAACAGCAGTTATACCATACTGTTTACACATACACACAACAGCAATTATACCATACTGTATACCCATACATACAACAGCAGTTATACCATATTGTATACACATACATACAACAGCAGTTATACCATACTGTATACCCATACATACAACAGCAGTTATACCATACTGTATACACATACATACAACAGCAGTTATACCATACTGTATACACATACATACAACAGCAGTTATACCATACTGTATACCCATACATACAACAGCAGTTATACCATACTGTATACCAGAACATACCACAGCAGTTATACCATACTGTATACCAGAACATACCACAGCAGTTATACCGTACTGTATACCAGAACATACCACAGCAGTTATACCGTACTGTATACCCATACATACCACAGCAGTGATACCGTATTGTATACCAGAACATACAACAGCAGTTATACTGTACTGCATACCCGTACATACAACAGCAGTTATACTGTACTGTATACCCATACATACAACAGCAGTTAAACCATAATGTATACCCGTACATAGAACAGCAGTTATACCGTACTGTATACCACAACATACAACAGTAGTTATACCGTACTGTATACACATACATACAACAGCAGTTATACCATACTGTATACCCATACATACAACAGCAGTTATACCATACTGTATACACATACATACAACAGCAGTTATACCATAATGTATACCAGAACATACCACAGCAGTTATACTGTATTGTATACCAGAACATAGAACAGCAGTTATACCGTATTGTATACCAGAACATAGAACAGCAGTTATAACGTACTGTATACCAGTTCATACAACAGTAGTTATACCATACTGTATACCCATACATACAACAGCAGTTATACCATACTGTATACCACAACATACAACAGCAGTTATACCAAACTGTATACCAGAACATACCACAGCAGATATACCATAATGTATACCAGAACATACCACAGCAGTTATACCGTACTGTATACCCATACATACCACAGCAGTGATACCGTATTGTATACCAGAACATACAACAGCAATTATCCCATACTGTATACCAGAACATACCACAGCAGTTATACCGTACTGTATACCAGAACATACCACAGCAGTTACCGGTATACTGTACTGTATACCCATACATACAACAGCAGTTATACCGTACTGTATACCAGAACATACCACAGCAGTTGTACCATACTGTATACCAGAACATACCACAGCAGTTGTACCATACTGTATACCCATACATACAACAGCAGTTATACCGTACTGTATACCAGAACATACCACAGCAGTTATACCTTACTGTATACCAGAACATACCACAGCATTTATACCATACTGTATACCCATACATACAACAGCAGTTATAGCATACTGTATACCAGAACATACAACAGCAGTTATACCATACTGTATACCAGAACATACCACAGCAGTTATACCATACTGTATACCAGAACATACCACAGCAGTTATACCGTACTGTATACCCATACATACCACAGCAGTGATACCGTATTGTATACCAGAACATACAACAGCAGTTATACTGTACTGTATACCCATACATACAACAGCAGTTAAACCATACTGTATACCCGTACATAGAACAGCAGTTATACCGTACTGTATACCACAACATACAACAGTAGTTATACCGTACTGTATACCCATACATACAACAGCAGTCATACCATAATGTATACCAGAACATACAACAGCAATTACACCGTACTTTATACCTGTACATACAACAGCAGTTATACCATACTGTATACCAGAACATACAACAGCAGTTATACCGTACTGTATACCAGAACATACAACAGCAGTTATACTGTACTGTATACCCGTACATACAACAGCAGTCATACCATAATGTATACCAGAACATACCACAGCATTTATACCATACTGTATACCAGAACATACCACAGCAGTTATACCGTACTGTATACACATACATACAACAGCAGTTATACCGTACTGTATACACATACATACCACAGCAGTTTTACCGTACTGTATACCCGTACATACAACAACAATTATACCGTACTGTATACCCGTACATACCACCGCAGTTATACCGTACTGTATACCAGAACATACCACAGCAGTTATACCGTACTGTATACCAGAACATACCACAGCAGTTATACCGTACTGTATACCAGAACATACCACAGCAGTTATACCGTACTGTATACCAGAACATACCACAGCAGTTATACCGTATTGTATACCAGAACATACCACAGCAGTTATACCATACTTTATACCCGTACATACCACAGCAATTAAACCATACTGTATACCCGTACATACCACAGCAGTTATACCGTACTGTATACCAGAACATACCACAGCAGTTATACCATACTGTATACCAGAACATACCACAGCAGTTATACCATACTGTATACCAGAACATACAACAGCAGTTAAACAAAACTGTATACCCATACATACCACAGCATTTATACCATACTGTATACCATAACATACCACAGCAGTTATACCATACTGTATACCAGAACATACCACAGCAGTTATACCATACTGTATACCAGAACATACCACAGCAGTTATACCATACTGTATACCAGAACATACCACAGCAGTTATACTGTACCGTATACCCATACATACCACAGCAATTAAACCATACTGTATACCCGTACATACCACAGCAGTTATACCGTACTGTATACTAGAACATACAACAGCAGTTATACCATACTGTATACCAGAACATACAACAGTAATTATACTGTACTGTATACCCATACATATAACAGCAGTTATAACGTACTGTATACCAGAACATACCACAGCAGTTATACCGTACTGTATACCAGAACATACCACAGCAGTTATACCGTACTGTATACCCATACATACCACAGCAGTTATACCGTACTGTATACCAGAACATACAACAGCAGTTATACCATACTGTATACCAGAACATACAACAGTAATTATACTGTACTGTATACCCATACATACAACAGCAGTTATAACGTACTGTATACCAGAACATACAACAGTAATTATACTGTACTGTATACCCATACATACAACAGCAGTTATACCGTACTGTATACCAGAACATACAACAGCAGTTATACGGTACTGTATACCAGAACATACAACAGCAATTCTACTGTACTGTATACCCGTACATACCACAGCAGTTATACCGTACTGTATACCAGAACATACAACAGCAGTTATACCGTACTGTATACACATACATACAACAGCAGTTATACCGTACTGTATACACATACATACCACAGCAGTTTTACCGTACTGTATACCCGTACATACAACAACAATTATACGTACTGTATACCCGTACATACCACCGCAGTTATACCGTACTGTATACCAGAACATACCACAGCAGTTATACCGTACTGTATACCAGAACATACCACAGCAGTTATACCGTACTGTATACCAGAACATACCACAGCAGTTATACCGTACTTTATACCCGTACATACCACAGCAATTAAACCATACTGTATACCCGTACATACCACAGCAGTTATACCGTACTGTATACCAGAACATACCACAGCAGTTATACCATACTGTATACCAGAACATACCACAGCAGTTATACCATACTGTATACCAGAACATACAACAGCAGTTAAACAAAACTGTATACCCATACATACCACAGCATTTATACCATACTGTATACCAGAACATACCACAGCAGTTATACCATACTGTATACCAGAACATACCACAGCAGTTATACCATACTGTATACCAGAACATACCACAGCAGTTATACCATACTGTATACCAGAACATACCACAGCAGTTATACTGTACCGTATACCCATACATACCACAGCAATTAAACCATACTGTATACCCGTACATACCACAGCAGTTATACCGTACTGTATACTAGAACATACAACAGCAGTTATACTGTACTGTATACCAGAACATACAACAGTAATTATACTGTACTGTATACCCATACATACAACAGCAGTTATAACATACTGTATACCAGAACATACCACAGCAGTTCTACCGTACTGTATACCAGAACATACCACAGCAGTTATACCGTACTGTATACCCATACATACCACAGCAGTTATACCGTACTGTATACCAGAACATACAACAGCAGTTATTCCATACTGTATACCAGAACATACAACAGTAATTATACTGTACTGTATACCCATACATACAACAGCAGTTATAACGTACTGTATACCAGAACATACAACAGTAATTATACTGTACTGTATACCCATACATACAACAGCAGTTATAACGTACTGTATACCAGAACATACAACAGCAGTTATACGGTACTGTATACCAGAACATACAACAGCAATTCTACTGTACTGTATACCCGTACATACCACAGCAGTTATACCGTACTGTATACCAGAACATACAACAGCAGTTATACTGTACTGTATACCAGAACATACAACAGTAATTATACTATACTGTATACCCATACATACAACAGCAGTTATAACGTACTGTATACCAGAACATACCACAGCAGTTATACCGTACTGTATACCAGAACATACCACAGCAGTTATACCGTACTGTATACCAGAACATACAACAGCAGTTATACTGTACTGTATACCAGAACATACAACAGTAATTATACTGTACTGTATACCCATACATACAACAGCAGTTATAACGTACTGTATACCAGAACATACCACAGCAGTTATACCGTACTGTATACCAGAACATACCACAGCAGTTATACCGTACTGTATACCCATACATACCACAGCAGTTATACCATACTGTATACCAGAACATACAACAGCAGTTATACCATACTGTATACCAGAACATACAACAGTAATTATACTGTACTGTATACCCATACATATAACAGCAGTTATAACGTACTGTATACCAGAACATACAACAGTAATTATACTGTACTGTATACCCATACATACAACAGCAGTTATAACGTACTGTATACCAGAACATACAACAGCAGTTATACGGTACTGTATACCAGAACATACAACAGCAAATCTACTGTACTGTATACCAGTACATACAACAGAAATTATACAGTACTGTCTACACGAACATACAACAGCAATTATACCATACTGTATACCAGTACATACAACAGCAATGTTTTTTTGCTTCTTTCAATATTCGTTATATTACTTGTATAATGTTACACTATATTGTGCTGTGTAAAATATAATATTCATTCTTATTTGGATTGTTTAATCATGTACCAATATCAACTATTCATTGTCAACCACCAGTACAATATTTGTATATATCTTTATGTTCTCAATCCTGTATATTCTTTCAGTATTTTTATACACACACCTTGTCCAATATCCAATTGTACATAAAGAAAACACCTTAAACTGTTTTACCATATATTTAACAGCATCATTAGCAGAACCAGTTATACAACCCTCTGCTCCACCAGATGACACCCAGCCAAATGTAACCTCAGATTTTTCGTGGGATTTCCTGTATAAAGCTTTAGAACCCAACACGGAGGTAAGCAGGTCTTTAGAAAAATGGTTATTAAATTGAATAAATATACTGACCACCAAATAAATTATGATTTCTTCATTGGTATTGGGCCGGGCCCAGTTAGCCGAGTAGGTAGAGCGTCTGACTATCAATCCAAGGGTTGTGAGTTTGAATACTGGCCCAGCCAGTCTCCTTGTCATTAGTCTGATTCAAGTGGGAAAGTTATCAGTTACTTTCAAAGATAGATAAGCTTGAGAACAAATTGACTTTCCAGGATCCCAGGAAAGAGTGGTTAGATTAACTGATTGTCTTTTTGCCTTCGATGGCATAAAAAATGACGCTAAATATAAAAATTACCAGTATTGGTGGATTTCTTATAGATTTTATTTATTACACATAAATTTCAAAACAAATTACATTCAAGAATCATAGAAAAATCACTCTCAGTGGCATCAACAAATGAATTCTGCTGAACAACAGCAATGTAACATAAGTGAACCTTCAGTTTATTCTGATTACCATTCATTTAATAAGTTTAATAATATATATACTGTCTAGCTAACATGAGCCTTCATCCAATTAAAAAAAAACTACTCCTTTTGTACTATATTATACTCTTGCTATATAATCTAAGTTTACTCTAATATTGGATCAGTCAGCCTTAAAAAAACTACACAAATCCAAAACTGACATTATTAGATATAAAACTTGTTTTAATGGCTTCTAATTATATGGATTATTTTAATAGCTTCGTATCAGTGGCAAACACTTTTTCTTATTCTAGAATATTGATTTACTGAAACAGTTAAAGATGTAAACTAAAAAAGCTAAAAAAATTAAATCTAAGTAAATAATACAAACTGTCTGGCTGTCATGAGCCTTGTATCATATTCAGTGATTCAAAATTATTATATAGTGAACTTTTTCGGAATCCTTTTTGTGTTTTATAAGTTTATTTAAATAATGATTAGATAAAATGTGTCGCTATTAATCTTGTTTATTCATATGTTCCAATTTCTGTTATGGTAATTGTATATCAATGTTAATTGTTTGCATTTTTCAGTTTCGAATTCAACGCCCGTCTGTGGAACCCAGGCCGGCTGAAGTATATAGGGCAAGTATTTTTGTTTGAATTCATGATTTGTTTGTGTGTTTTTTTTATTAAGATAAAATTTTGAAATGGAATCAATCTCTGTCTGATAGTTCTCACTGATTTTTTCTCCAATGTGGCTGTGCATGTTTTCTTGGCTCTGCTTCTTTTACAATAACCACTTCTGCATCAAGATGTTCAGCTTCTTTGTATATTGTTTCTTTGGCAGATTTGTCGGCCATATTGTTTGTGTTACAATGGATGACGTCATATGTTCATTATTACACCATCTTATCTATATCTTATCAACATTAAACACAATTAAAAAAACAACCATAAAGTATTATTCATTGTAATAAAGGGCCCAGCTGTCGAAATGAGCTGTATTTATTACCTATTATAATTAATATTTATTTTCTCTATGTTTCAGAATGTTAGGCGTGACTCGCAAGCTTAAAAAAAGCTACAGTGTGTGTACAACATGAGATTTTGACTTGCAATATGTGTTCTAATATAGACAACATTACTCTTGTGTGTGTATTAAGAGGAGAGAGAGAGAGCAGTTTATATTTCGGAGCACAAGGATGTGCATACAATGTCAGTGAAAGAAATGAATAGATAACTTACATGATGTAGTGGAAAATGTGCAACTACATGAATAGAAAAGTTAAATATGCATACCGGTATATTAAACATGTATCTGGAAAGTGTGGAACAGTATAGGTTCGAACATTTACATGCTCTGTAATACACTGAATTGCAAAGCAACATAAATTAATACAATTAATCTACTTAATATAATCTATTTTAACCTACTTCAATACAACGTGTTAAATAAAATTTACTTCTGTACATGTATTACTATGATACAGAATGTTTTAATACAATCCACTTATACACAAGAACAATCAACCTATTATACCGAGATGCAAAATGATATAATGCAATTGTCCTACAGCTATTATGTTTTGATATAATATACTTTATAAAAATGTGCTATTGCATGAAAAAAAATATACTATATAAAAATTTGTTATTGCATGAAAATCAATATGTTTTGATACAATTTACTTTATAAAAGTGTGCTATTTTAAATATATATTTTTAAACAGTTTACTATATACAAACATAATATTTAACTGTCCTGCAGTGATAGCATCACTTGAAAACATTAACTATAAGATTAAGTGGAGGTACTTTTTAAAAAGTGCTGTTGCACTTGAATCCATAATTTGAAGTGCCATTGTCAAATGTGGCTTGTTTATATTTCTATCCCTCGTGTGTATGTTCTGTCAATTATAATGAATACTTCCTCGAGCAACTCACTCCATATTATTTGATTACTGTTTAAAAAAAAAAAAAAGGAAAAAATAGAGAGTTTGTGATAGACCATATAATAAACCAGCCCACTTGGTACTTACATAGAATAAACCAGTCCACTTGGTACTTACATAGAATAAACCAGCCCACTTGGTACTTACATAGAATAAACCAGCCCACTTGGTACTTACATAGAATAAACCAGCCCACTTGGTACTTACATAGAATAAACCAGCCCACTTGGTACTTACATAGAATAAACCAGTCCACTTGGTACTTACATAGAATAAACCAGCCCACTTGGTACTTACATAGAATAAACCAGCCCACTTGGTACTTACATAGAATAAACCAGCCCACTTGGTACTTACATAGAATAAACCAGCCCACTTGGTACTTACATAGAATAAACCAGCCCACTTGGTACTTACATAGAATAAACCAGCCCACTTGGTACTTACATAGAATAAACCAGCCCACTTATCATAATTAGAATGATGAAACCCATACCTTGCTTTTTAATTAAGGGCTATTTCTGTGACATAAATCTATAGTTGTAAATAAATTTTGGCACCAACCTTATAAAATTTACTATACAGATCTCTATCGTAAATCGTATATGTTTTCACTGGATATTTATATATATATATCATTATATTTTGACAATTCTATTAAGTGGACATATAGTGTACTGGTGTCATATTATATTTTCACCCGCCTAAAAATTCACCCACGGGTGAAAATATAAGTTTTATCAAATTAAGAATAAGTGGTCGTTAATCAATGGAATATGTTTTCTCAAATGTGCCAGCCATGCATTATATACTTTCATGCAATTACTGTATACATAGTGTTATATTTGGAAATAGTACATGTTATTTTAAGATAACATTTAATGATTTTGTTATTTGTTAAAGTGAGTATTTTGTTTAAGTAAAGTGTATGTGTTGTTAATTGTTCATGATATGTTTATATTTGCAACATTGTACAAGATATCACTGGGATGAGAGGGTACTTTTAGATAACATGTATTGAGATGCCAAACTAATCTACCTCAATATATATTTGTTGTGTACTGAGGAGGAAGATAAACTAGTCTACCTCAATATATGCTGAGGAAGTAGATAAACTAGTCTACCTCAGTATATACTGAGGAGGTAGATAAACTAGTATACTTCAATATATACTGATGAGGTAGATAAACTAGTCTACCTCAATACTGAGGAGGTAGATAAACTAGTCTACCTCAATACTGAGGAGGTAGATAAACTAGTTTTGCACTAGGCTCTCATTATGTATAATGTACATTACATGGATTTGCTCAATTGACATAACACTGCTTACAGAACAGTTCCATGTTTGACCACAAAATAAACCACTTAAGTTTACCATGGGCAGTAAATTGTATAGGCAAGGATAGGCAACAGATTGTGATTTTGTGAACTCTGGAGTATTACGAAAAATCTCGCAATATCCCGCTTCAGTTATCTTAATTGCATCTAAAATAACGACAAAATACGAGAAAGTTTCCTTCAAGCCTCAATATTTCTCATTCAAGATCATTTTGTCTGATTGAAACAAGTTTAACATCTAAGATTACATGCAACTTACAGTTTATGTAGAAGAAATTAGTTGCCTGTGAATTATGAATGATTAATTTGTCAAATAATTAATCCTTCTTGTGCTATTTTATCAACATTTAGTCAAGATATGTAAGTGTCGTATCCTTCTATACAAGCCCTTGTCATGGGTTGTGATTATAATGATGCATGGTACAATATTCAGTTGCTTTTTTTTCTCCTATAGATAAGACTGTTTTCTACTTTATAAAAACTGTCTGGAATTTGTAAACACAAAAGTCATAAACTATTTTTAGAAATAACAATCCAAAACTTTTTTTAAGATTTAAAATTTACTAAAAGAACCTTTGTACCATATTCCATGTTTATAGCAAGTTTTAAGTTGACACGTGTATGTTTACCTGTTTTGATCACCATCACTCAAAATATTAAGTGTTAAGTGAATGATCCCTTTAAACTCCCAACTTTTACTGCCAGGGTAGTAAGTACTTGTAAGAGAGACTATTAAATAAACAACGCTATACGAGGCTATCTGCTGATTGTGAATTAACTCAGATCCATGTGTATAGGCTGCATCTCCCTCAAATTTCAATATTTTGGCAGTTGGAGTTAAATTTCTTTTTCAAATTGCATATAACAAACACTTCCAAACTATTTTTTGCCAATTAAATGTATCGTGTGCTGAATTATATAAAACCTGTCCAAGAGCAATCTTGCGGCTTTTATATGCTTAGTGCTCTGCATGTTTTATTTACACTTGTTCATCTCTCGGCTCGTGCTTGTTTCACACTTTCATTTTCAATATAATTTATTATTTGTGAAATAAGAACTTATGGGCCGAATTTGAGTGTATAATTTTCAATCACTTGTAACATGTACTTGTAAACAGATCAATGCTCATAATTATGTTGATCAGATATATATTTTTATATATGGGAGAGATAATAAATTAATTTTTAAAAATTAATTAATACACCCAAACAATACTGAATTCTTTAAATTTATTTTAAATATATATAAAACAACAGATGCATGAAAGCTTTTTCCATGTGTTGTTGATATTTTTTTATAAAGTTTTATTTTTTCTATAATATAATATTTGTTAACCACTTGTGTTAGCTATAGAGTTGATGTATACAGAACATACACAATATTATCTACCACACCTCCACCAATATAACTTGTTAACTTGTTACAGTTTTGTTTGATATCAAAGTATATTGTGAAGAAATTATACTGAAATGTAAATATAAAAAAAAATACAGAGATAAAACTTCAAAATAATATCACTGTATTACACATACATGTAATTATAACAGTCATAAAATAATATATTATGTTCAGTACTTACATGAGAAAATTTAAGGGATCTGAACAAAATGAACACTATATTTTTGAAAATACAAATTAGGGAAGAATATATAAGTATTTAATGTTAATATTTATATTTTTGTACATTTACAATAAAGTTATAAAAAAATGTGTTTTGTTGCATTTTCTGAATGAATAAGAGAATTTATAGCCTTTACTCGTTTCTTCTCTCAAAATGAAATATTTAAACGAAAAAGAAAGAATGACTAAGTGAAATTTTATGATCAAGCAAGTGGCCAAAAACACTTGAAATCACTGTTGAGTCAGTAGTATGTCTGATTATCAGTCCAGGGGTTGTGAGTTCAAACAACGCCCTGCCACAATCTCTTTGACAATTGATATGACATTGCGTCTAATTGTCATTAATTTCTCACCACTGATTCAAGGGGAAAGTTATAATTGCGTAAATGAGTGTGATCAAGTACTCAGGTTAACCTTCCATGATTCCAGGAAACAAGTGTCTAGGCCAACTGATCGTCTGTTAGCCCTCGATTGTATAAAAATGACACTAAATATTCAAACAAATAAAAAGAACCGCTGACCTCTCAGTATGAAGATTGTGAGTTTGAGACTAGTTAGGTACATTTTTTTTGTCATATTCATTATTGCATTTAAATTATGAACCTGTCACAGATGCCACATGAATGATGGCACGAAAAGGATCATTGTGCCTTGAGCATTTTGTAAACTTTAGAGCATAAACTCAATATTAAATATAAACGTTGCTAAAACTCTGCAGTTCTACAGTTATTAAAGTTCTTGTTCATCATCGTATATTTGTTAAAGATACAAAAATGAACCTTATAACCGCGTTACCTGTGAAACTGCACACATTCAGGATATATTCTATCTAACACTGTTTCCTCTTAGAAAATGATTACAGTACAGTGGTCCTAATCCAATCAGTACACCTGTAGCACCCTGAATCTATACGTGGGTTGTTGATTTAATTAACCACATTAATAAACAGGACAGAATGAATGGGGTTTTACGGTGTACCAACATGTAGGTTATTTGATGCTGATGGGCAGATTCCAGGTTCAATCTACATGCAAAAAAACACAAAATAACATACTGATTAAAAAACATCAACCAAAAGATTTTAGAATGAACCTAGAACCGTGATACATGTACCTGCAGAACTGCAGAGTTTTAGCAAAACATGACAGAAAACAGTAAATTGGATGTGACTCTTATTTTGAGTATCTCTACCCATCTGAGGTCCTATTCTTACCCTGACACACATGGAGTTAGTAGAATATGAAGATTTTACTCCAGCCACCATGTTTTTAAATAAAACCGATTTATGAATCCATTGAAAATGGAAACTGATAAAAATTAAATATTTAGTTCTTATTGTACTCTATTAGGAACAAAATGTAATTTAATCCATAGCAAACTATGAACGACATTACCCAATCTCTATTTTTAGATAACACATATCTTCAATTGATCTTCTTTATCAATTTGGTGTATGTAGGTATTTATATAACTTCCTCCTTTAACACAGTGCATAAATAGTGGACAAGTAGGCGGACATTAAAAACCAAGTACGTATAAGATTAGATTTTACACCAAAAAATAATTACACTGCTTGATTAAATAGATTACGTTATTTTTTAGTTATCTTTATTTTATAGAATCACTATCTCTGCAGAGGGGTAGGAATCCTCTGAATGGGTGTCGCAAGTAAGACCCACACCCATACCTCAAAGGTCAAGGTCTCAATTTGAGTTTGTTTGACAACATTTTGAGTTTGTGTGAGATTTCGTTTCTGGCCTGTTACTTTGTCATGCATAAATGAATTTTGTCGATATTTGCTACAAATGATCAACATAACACGATGACATGTCGCAAGTAAGACCCACACCCGTACCTCAAAGGTCAAGGTCTCAATTTGAGTTTGTTTGACAACATTTTGAGTTTGTGTGAGATATCGATTCTGGCCTGTAACTTTGTCATGCATAAATAGATTTCGTTGATACTTGCTACAAATGATCAACATAACATGACGACATGTCGCAAGTAAGACCCACGCCCGTACCTCAAAGGTCAAGGTCTCAATTTGAGTTTGTTTGACAACATTTTGAGTTTATGTGAGATATCGTTTCTGGCCTGTAACTTTGTCATGCATAAATGGATTTTTTCGATATTTGCTACAAATGATCAACATAACATGACGACATGTCGCAAGTAAGACCCACACCCATACCTCAAAGATCAAGGTCTCAATTTGAGTTTGTTTGACAACATTTTGAGTTTGTGTGAGATTACGTTTCCGGCCTGTAACTTTGTCATGCATAAATGGATTTTGTCGATATTTGCTACAAATGATCAACATAACATGATGACGTGTCGCGAGTAAGACCCACACTCGTACCTCAAAGGTCAAGGTCACAATTTGTGTTTGTTTGACAACACTTTGAGTTTGTGTGAGATTTCGTGTCCGGCCTGTAACTTTGTCATGCATAGTGGATTTTGTTGATACTTGCTACAAATGATCAACATAACATGACGACGTGTCGCGAGTAAGACACACACCCATACCTCAAAGGTCAAAGTCACAATTTGAGTTTGTTTGACAACACTTTGAGTTTGTGTGAGATTTCGTTTCCGGCCTTTAACTTTGTCATGCATAAATGGATTTTGTTGATACTTGCTACAAATGATCAACATAATATGACGACGTGTCGCGAGTAAGACCCACACCCGTACCTCAAAGGTCAAGGTCACAGTTTGAGTTTGTTTGACAACACTTTGAGTTTATGTGAGATTTCGTTTCCAGCCTGTAACTTTGTCATGCATGGATGGATTTTGTTGATACTTGCTACAAAAGATCAACATAACATGACGACGTGTCGCGTGTAAGACCCACATCCGTACCTCAAAGGTCAAAGTCACAATTTGAGTTTGTTTGACAACACTTTGAGTTTGTGTGAGATTTCGTTTCCAGCCTGTAACTTTGTCATGCATAGATGGATTTTGTCGATATTTGCTACAAATGATCAACATAACATGACGACGTGTCACGAGTAAGACCAACACCCGTACCTTAAAGGTCAAGGTCTCAATTTGAGTTTGTTTGACAACACTTTGAGTTTATGTGAGATTTCATTTCTGGCCTGTAACTTTGTCATGCATAGATGGCTTTTGTTGATACTTGCTACAAATGATCAACATAACATCATGACATTTTGCTAGTAAAACCCACACCTGTACCTCAAAGGTCAAGGTCACAATTTGAGTTTGTTTGACAACACTTTGAGTTTGTGTGAGATTTCATGTCCGTTCTGTGACTTTGTCACGTATAGATGGGTTTTTAAATACTTGCTACAAATGATCAACATAACATGACAACGTGTCGCGAGTAAGACCCATACCCATACCTCAAAGGTCAAGGTCACACTTTGAGTTTGTTTGACAACACTTTTAGTCTGTTTGAGATTTCGTGTCTGGCCTGTAACTTTGTCTTGCATAGATTGTTAATACTAGCTACAAATGATCAACATAACATGATGATGTGTTGCACGTTACACCCAGAATCCCACTTCAAAGGTCAAGGTCACAATTTAACTTTGGTTGATGACACTTTCAGTCTGATTGAAATTTCGTGTCCGGTCGGAAACTTTGTCACCTGCGGATAAATTTCAAAAACACTTGGCTCAATTCATCAGCATGACATTACAAAGTGTCACGTATAAGACCCATATGCGTACCTCAAAGGTCAAAGTCACACTTTGAGTTTGTTTGACAACACTTTCAGTCTGTGTGAGATTTCGTGTCCGATCTATAACTTTATCATCTACGGATATAGTTTAAAAACACTTGGCTCAGTTGATAAACATGACATAATTAAGTGTCGCATGTAAGACCCAGAACCTTTCCTCAAAGGTCAAGGTCACACTTTCAATATGTTTGATATTGCGTGTCTGGTCTGTGATTTTGTCTTTAACTTGGCTCAATTTATCAAGATGACATGACGACATGTCATAAGTAAAACCTACACATGGTCACACTTTGAGTATGTATGACAATTTAAGATTTCAAGTTTGTCCTTTAACTTTATCATACATGGATGGATTTCAAAAACACTTGGCTTAATTTATCAATTGATCAACAACTTACTTTTAGGGATTTAAAATAGCTTGACACAAGTGATCAGCATGTCATGATAATGTTTCACCTGCATTTAACTATTGAAATACCCAGACCATTACATCAGATGTCAAGACCAAGGTTACACAAAGGTCAAGGTCATGCTGTAATGTAAAAAATAAATAATTGAAATTGCATGTTTAGTCTGAAACATTAATCCATTCCTATTGATATTCATGGATACTTAGCTTCTTAGTTTTTGTACATGTAGAGTGAACCTGAAATCTTCCTTCCTATTGGCGTCGAATAACCTATAATGTGTTGTTGGTATGCCATAAAACTCTATTCATTCATTCATTTTGCTATAAATCTATTTTCTGAAAGTATTTTAGATGTGATAGCTTCCTGTTATCGTGTTATCTTTTTGTAACACAGTTAACTGCGTGCATTTATAACTGAAGTATATGATTTATTATTATGAGTAAAAAACATCGCGTCAAGAGTTTATAAAAAACTTCATGCTCAACCCGCATTTGTATTCAAACCAATTTCCAGATTCATATATATAAACACAAATTAAGGCACAAACACTTAACTTGGCCTCAAAAGTGAATTTATTAAAGCGGAATTGAGATTTATTTTTAAAAATTAGTTTAAACATTTATTTTGTTATAATGAGTCGCATTTGTTTTTTTAGTTAAGCATGAATAATGTGCTGTTTTAAAGGTTGCATATCATAGTAACCCCGGTTTTCAGGCAAAGGCCACAGCTTGGTCTAGTGGTAGAGTGTCTGCCTCACATACAGAAGGTGAATGGTTTGATTCCTGGCTGGGTCATACCAAATACTTGAAAAATGGTATTAGAAGATTGGTGCTCAGCATTTAGATAATAGTTCTTGATTTGGTTGCCCAGTGTCCGTATAATGTGACTGTGTGGGTATCATACATGTACCATGTGTCTGTTTGGCATGATACTCTAGTGGGGAAGCGCTCAAAATACTGTCTCAAGTACAAAAGCATTGTGCGGTAATAAATTAATAGCTAGATTATTATCTTCGCCTGCCCCCTTATTTTCATGCTGCCATGACCCTTTTTGGATGATAATCTAGCAATTAATTTATAATGGCCTAAGTCTTTATTCATGATAATTAATATTTCAGTTATGGACACAAATGAATTACTTCACACAATCATCAAAAAGCTGAGTAGTGTTGAGATGGAACAGCAACGCATGGCAAATTTAATTGAACAACTGACAGAGAAACAAACTGAATTAAAACAGTCTATTGATAATATGGAAATTAGTCAAGCAGATGTAAAAGCACAGTCGATGAAATTGAGTGCGACTACAGAGAAGATGGAAACACATTTAGAAGAAACAGCACGCTGTCTCGGGCAATTTCAAATTCAGTTGAAAAATACAATTCCTCCATCTCGTCCTATGAGCTTAGATAATAAAAGTCATATAGCCAGTGGTTCCAAAGTTACGCATCTTGATATACCAGTCAAACCACACAGTGGTTCCATGTTGTTCAAAAGGAACAGAAGAGTGCAGCGACATTCAAGTTTAGGAAGCAACACTGAAGGTATTTTTAAGTATATTACGTAATTGTTTAGATAAAAGAGAGAGAGAGAGAGAGAGAGAGAGCAGACTGATGAATAATTGTGGAGAGAAATAATTATAAAATAATGTACATGAGAGAGGCAAAATATACGATCATGTTTGTGAATAAAACTTTCTATATATTGTATTTTAGATGAAAACATAAGAGATGAAGAGTTTGACAGGCAGTGTATGGCAAAGGCAATAAAGAGAAATGCTGTTGGTATAATAGGATGTATGCCATTTAAGCATAGCAGCATTCCAGATAGAATCATTCCTTCAATTGCAACAGAAAGTGAATGTGAAACAATGCGCAACTACGGTGACAGAAAAGATCAGATTCGTACACTTATTAGGGCTGTTACAAAAAGAGACTATAATGCCATGACTGAATTTGTTACAATCGTCAGAAGTGAAAACGCTAATGTGTCTGATGCAATAAATATAACATTTCAGCAGCTCAAGGAAGGCAGAGGCGAAAACTTCATCAAAAGATGTACACTGTGTTCCATTCAAAACAATGTCAATATAAAAGACTTGTACGATTATTTTTATGCTAAAGAGTTAATTACTGACGAGCTATGTTGGGCTATAAGTGGTAGTGTTTCTGGCATTGGTGAGCAAAATGATCTCTGGAATAAGTTACTACTGGCCAGTAGCAAAATTGCGGGACGTGAACAAATCCTGACGATCATAATAGGGGCTTTGGAAGGGAAAGGACCTTTCTTCTCATTTATTATTAACATGCTTGTAAGAGATATTAAACGGAAAAGAACTTTAACATGTAGATGTAATGGCAATGAAACACGATATTGGTCAATTGTATCTTTAGAAACAAACACTTCAGTATCACCTCGCAGTACCTCTCCAGATTCATTATCAGATGATGGCCCACATTCACCATAGCACTAGTTTCTGACCCAGTTAAATATGTCAGCAACGTGTCTGACTTTCAATAGCGAGTTCAAATCCCCGCATGACCAGTCTCCATGATGATTGATATACGACACTGTGTCTCACTCACCTCTGATTCAAGTGAAAAGGTTACTTGCAAAGATGGGTATGCTTGAGTATCTTTCAGGATCCAAGGAAAGAGTGGTTAGGTTAACTGATCATCTGTTAGCTCTCAGTGGCATAAAAATTATGCTAAATCTGCACTATACACCATATCAACAAGCAGTCGCATGGTGTACTGTGGGTAAACATTTAGAGTGATACACTATGATTACAGAGAAGCAGTACTGTGAATACACACTGGTCACACTCCGGATATATAGCTACATAGACTGTTGTAAACAAATTCTAATTACCTCTTAACATATATTGAATATTTCCCATAACATATATTGAATATTTCCCATCATTGTGTGCACTGACACTCTGCTAGTATTATTATCTGTTCATATATACAGTATAGATTAATGAAATTGATGGAATTTAATTGAAAAACAAGGTATAAACGTTTTGTCATGGTTCATCATTTGTGTCAGCCCGTGTGGTTCTGGCTAAGAATAGAATCACTGCCGATCTCTGCAGAAGGGTAGGAATCCTCCGAATGGGTGTCATGTTCATTTTATCATTTTTTGTCATGTTGACTATTGTGGTTAAATTATCAACCCCTGTGTGGTTTCAGGGAGCCATATGAGTGATGGCAAGAATAGGACCACTGTGGCTCATACATGTCGTAAGAAGCAGCAATTTGAGTAATACGATAGAATTTGCTGAAACTCTGCAGTTCTGCAGGTATCAAGGTTCTAGGTTCATTCTGCATATTCATTTGTTGGTGTATTTTTTTTAAATCTGTATGTTAATTTGTAGTTTTTGTACATGTAGAGTGAACCTGGAATCTTCCTTCCTGTTGGCGTCAAATAACCTATAATGTGTTGGTACGCCGTAAAACCCTGTTTATTCTATTCTATTCATTCATTTGTGTCATATCTAGATTTGAGAAAATAATACCCATACTTGCATTTTTAATGCTGTTAAGTATATTTTTTCAATAATTTGTTCAGAGAACATTCCTTATGAAGCTATTCATAGTTCTTAAACAAACATTAGAATACCAAATGTATATAAGAAAACTTAAAAAATACACCAATGATAATATAACTGTCTTCATGGTGTTCTATCCATCTACTTATATACAAGTAGGGTCATTACAGAATATATGTTGACTGATAAAAAAATATACGGACACTAAGTGACATATATTATGGTTCATTTGTAATAATTATTTATTGTAGCTAGAATCTATCTATGAAATATTTAACTTGGGTATTTAATTTACTTATGTTAGGTTCCTTCTGATCTCTGAATTACTTTTACAAATAAACACTTTGTTTATAACCTGCAGTGTGATGTATAAATTACTAAAACACCATAAAGATTGTTTCCATTTATTATATATCATCATGAATGCTTCAATCTGATTGGTTGAAACCCTAACTAATCAGGTCAAATAAAATGAACTATTGACCATTTATTCCTTCAAAAATGAACTATTGACCACTTATTCTGTGGAAACCGGTTTCACCCGGTTACCTCTGTGGAAACCGGTTTCAATAATTCAAACGAGATGCTCGTCCATTCTCATGCTGATAGTCCATTCAAACTTCATTTGCTATACTCGATAAAATAACAGTTAAAATGAACTGTTTATTATATTCCATAAATTAAAAACCACTTTTTTAACGCTAAGATACAATTAAACCATTTTCCACAACAGATATGTTTATATAATGACGTCCCGTTGTATACGCATTGGCATTGATGACGTTATTTTGATCAAGAGCGGATCCAGAATGTAGCTGAATACTGTTGACAAATGTATTTTGAATAGTTGGAAATATTTTAAGTCAGAGAATAGATGAAGGTTAGGAATGTAGGCTTAATAGTTGAATTTGTTAGTGGAGAACAGACATACAAAGGCTACGAAAAAAAATTGAATATGCTTTTCACACCTCTGTTAAAAAATGCAGTGAAAGTATGAATGAAGTGAGGTGAAAAACTTCCAATACATTTGTATGTAATACGACTTCTTGACTTACCTTTTTATTGTTATTCAATATAATAAAACAACTATCTACCTTTTTAGCGGTCAATGGTTAAAACTTTTTATCCACGGAAAATGACTGCGTCTCGGTCAATAGTTTCCTGCTTTGGGTCAAGTCATTTTTCTTGGATAAATACTTTTAACCATTGACCGCTAGAAAGGTAGATAGTTATATATAAGTTTATCAGTATATTAATCTACAATGTAAAACAACTGGCTGCAGATATGTTGACCCACTGCTGGGCACATGACCAGCTTTGTAGATATGGTGTATAGTACATTTAAATGGAATCATAACAAACATGTTTACATCATAACACTGGAGTCTACACTGTATAGATATGGTGTATAGTACATTTAAATGGAACCATAACAAACATGTTTATTTGACACACATGGTCACATCAACATCAGAACACTGGAGTCTACACTGTATAGAAGGCTTTCTGATGTTCCGCACTATGACACATGCAAATGAAACTTGACACACATGGTCACATCAACATCATAACACTGGAGTCTACACTGTATAGAAGGCTTTCTGATGTTCCACACTATGACACATGCAAATGAAACTTGACACACATCGTCACATCAACATCATAACACTAGAGTCTACACTGTATAGAAGGCTTTCTGATGTTCCACACCAAGACACATGCAAATGAAACTTGACACACATGGTCACATCAACATCATAACACTGGAGTCTACACTGTATAGAAGGCTTTCTGATGTTCCACACTATGACACATGCAAATGAAACTTGACACACATGGTCACATCAACATCATAACCAATAATTTCAGTTAATAGGGTAGAGCCGGGCCCAATTAGTTCAGTCGGTTACATGTTGACTATCAACCCAGGGGTCGTGAGTTTGAATCCCCACCTGGCAACACTCACCGTGATGACTGATATATAATATTGTGTCTCATTATCATTCGTCTCTCACCGCTGATTCAAGTGGGAAAGTTATCAATTACTTGCGAAAATTGGGTGTGCTCGAGTATTGGTTAAACTTTCAGGATCCCAGGAAACAGTGGTTAGGTTAACTAATCGTCTGTTAGTCCTTGATGGCATAAAAATGACTCTAAATATTCAATCAATCAATCAGTTAGGGAAGTACATTTTTGGTAAGCTGAGGTATACAAACCAGATAAGATTATCTTAACAAAACTTGTTAAACAGAGAGTAATGGTATTTACCATACATAATGAGGTGTCAATAAGTCAAGGGTCATAATTCATCTCAGAAATTAATTATCAGATCTAGCAAGTTCAAGAACTTGTCAAACATCTTATATACCATCTGTGTCAGTTGGTAAAGATTAGACAATAAAGTAGGTGCTAGAGTTCACACAAGGGCAAATAAAATTAAAAATTAGATAACATAAGGGCTTTATCGATTCTGTGTATTAAGTTTGAGATCCAGTGTTAGTGTGTACAGAGAATATCAGAAAGGCTCACATGCCAGACTTTGGCTCAAGTGCGGTAACCATGTCTTCAAATCATCCATTTTCCAAGTTAACATCAAGTGTATAGGTTTATACTAATTCATTTTAACTTGATTGTGAAAAAAGCTCAAAGCTTATAAATTATGAAACTCTCAAGAGAGTTCTTTCTGCATGAAACCAGAACTGAGCGTTGTTTGTAAGAGACTATGGAGTTGAGCTTGGGACCGAACCCACAACCTCGGGTGTAAGTGGCCAATAAGTAAAATTTAATAAAAATGTTTACAGAAATACTGGTGTATCATAAAATTATTTTCTGTAATATATATAACCTAAAACTATGATTGACATTACAGACTGTTCAATTGTTTTTTTTTATATTGATACAGCATGTAAAACTGTAACTACATACAATAATTTGGTTGTCTGCCTGGCTAATAAAAAGAATAACACATTGTTTATAAACAAATTTTAATATAATTATCAAAATATTTAATCATCAAATTGCCATACATACATTTCTATCAAATTTAGTTAACATATATTAACATAATAAGGGGTGGATGCCACACAGTTGTAACTCCTAATTTATAAATTATGTAGATACAACACTATAGAAATATAACATTATGTTGAGAGTGACAGTAATATTGTCAACATGAGGGAATTGACCCTACACTAGCTGTCCATCAAACAAGATAATAACCAAATCAACTATAAATATTGCTTCAAGGGCCATCCTTTTCCTTAGACAAGCTCATAGTCTCCAAGTAAACATTACATTGTATTACATTGTATTTACTTGGACTTACAATGACATATGGTCAGTGGACATATGGTCAGTGGGCAGAGCTCTCGCGTCGGGTAAATTACTGTCCACCAGTACGAAGTCCAGCTTGGCAATATTTTTGATAAAGGTGACAAATTACTGTTATCCTCAACATAATGTAATATAATATGGTAAATTATAATTATACAGTAATTTTGCATCTGACAATAAACAATCAATATTGGTTAGTATTTATAGATCTTAAATACCAGAGCTTCACATTAACCATCTTAAAAAAAGAAAAGTAACTCAATTGATTTCCAAGTCAAATAATCCTGGTTGTGCAATGGAATGTTTTAATTTTTATTTTTTTCCTAAATACTTCCAGCTATCATGAATTGATTATTATAGGAAACCTGTTTCTGAGGAAGGTTTACAGGCATTTGAATTGTTGACTATCAAAGAAGTTCAGTGAGATCTTTTACATGCACTGGTTACGACTCCCTGCACACAGGACCGAATCCCTGAAATCCCATTCAAAATGACTGCATACCATCACAGTACCTAGCCTGAATAAAGTACTATAAGAGTACGTTTGAAACAAATCTGGACATGACCCCTCTGAGAATCAAACCAACTCTTGTAGCAAGCATGCCTACCATTAGACCACCACAACTCATAACATATACACTATCCACAACTCATAACATATACACTATCCACAACTCATAACATATACACTATCCACAACTCATAACATATACACTATCCACAACTCATAACATATACACTATACATCAATATAAATTTTGAAAAAAGCAGAACTGTTTACAAACAAGTGACCGTTTAAATTTGTTATTCGCTTCTAACAATACATTTCAATGAAATAATCTGCTCATTGATTAAATCAGATTAAACATTGGACAATGTAATACATGTGATATAATGGTGCATTTATCCCTCATAGGTTAATACATAACATACTCAAAATGGAACAAAATTATCCACTTTCAGTGGAAAGACATGACGGTAAATATAAATCAGTACATACAACAAACAATTTTGGCCATGTTTGTTTATATACAGATATCACAGACCCATGGCCAACGGTTATATTGTCCGTCTCCATACACATGTACTACAAAGAGACCCGCTCATACAAATTATATAACTACACCTCTAGTAACGTTTCTGTATCATCTATCTTAACCAATTAATTCTGAAAAACATACCCATTAATCAGGCAACTTTTAACTTCACTAAGATGGTACAGCTAACTGCTACCAGCATATTTTCCATGCTGTATTTAACATTCTAGTTGCCAGAACAACTTCTTCCTCTTGTCTATTTTTAGATTTGGAGTTAATTCAGTATTTGCAAGGAAACTTTGGGATTGAATAATTAGGTAAAAGTATCTATTTTAGGTGAGAAACATTAAATACACATATCAAACTCACTGTAATAGTTGGTTTACCGTATATATCAAACTATTTCTTTGCTGTATGTGATTCTCCAGCATGTGATGTCATACTTAAATTCATCCCATAACTGCCTTATTTTGTTAAAGGAGAAACGCAATGACAAAATATAAATATTTTCACCTTTTAAACAAAAAAGTGGTGAAAATTAATAGCGTTTCATTACAAATAAATTACATGATTAGCTTAGAATTATGGCTTGTGGCAAAAAAGAAATATATGCTCGCATTTAATACTTTTCTTATACTCGCCAAAATATAGCTGGTATTCTTTAATAGTTACTAGCGATATAATTCTTATTCATTCAGGTACATAATTAAAGACAATAGTCACCTACGAATATTTGTCAAGTATGTACAAAGTTGAAAAATGTAAAGAAAAGATGGTAACCAATCCATATAATTAATTACACATCAGGTCATAAATAGAAAATACTAGTTCAGTGGCTTTTCCTTACCAAGTTTTTTTTACAAGCTATGCTTAGGTTTTTATGACAAACTTTATAAAGGAAATGCACAAGTCTAGTACTTTATTAATACTTTAGACCATAAATACACAGAATTTTAATGTTGTGAAAGAATTAAATTACTAAAAATAATTAGATGAAATTTGAACATATACACCAACTTTGATTTCAAATACTTAGCAACTGGTCACAGATATTTGTGAAGAAATCATATACACATGATTCAAGATATAATGTTAAGAAATATAAAAAATAACCTGCCCCAGTTGGTAACAGTTAAGTGTATGTAAACAGTGACTCACAATGGTACATGTATGTTATTTGTGGTACAAAACTGGTCATCCATCTTATTCATATTGCGTCATTAACGAAACTATAAATGTGTTCATAGGCTATGAATGCCCTGGCTATATGTAAGTCAATTTTATAAAATAAGGTTGAAAAGGCGCCTATACTCTGGTAAAATTTGACCAACATTGCCATTATTGAACTTGGTCATTGGAAGTCAATTTAGTCTATCCAAGAACCTGATATCTTCCCCAATCAGGTCTATTAACCACCAATGGAAAAATCAGGGAATTCTAAGCCTGTCCCGCAATTTATAGCAATTGAACACTTATTAAATTACAACGTCATTCAAACTTTCCCTGAAGCAACTGACTAATCAGCGTGCTCGTATCAACTGCTATTGAATGGACCCAATCAGGAGAGATGGGTTCGTTCTACAGACTAAAATCAATTTGACCTTGGACAGGCATAAAGGAGCAACATTGAATGCCTCTTCACTATTCAAAGAAAAGTGGGGGCATAAAAAGGTGCCAAATGTTTTCTCATTTCATAAATAACATACACTTGGAAGCTTTTTTTAAATAGTTGTCATATTTGTGAATTGTCTAATAGAGAATGTAGACATTCGTAAATATTTCAACTGAAGCTCATAAAACGCATTCATATACATTGTAAGAGGTATTCAAACTTAATTTGAGCCGATTTCCTAAAACACATTTCATTTTTTTCACAACTTTTTTACAAATGAAATCCTGATTTTAATCATATTACTTTTTCTATATGTTTCGTTATTGTCCGTGAACATGAAGGTAAAAAACCAGAAGTCTGGCAACGGACTCAATAAGGTTAACAAATCAGTTGATACTGTTTTAATCACCAGATAGACCAAAACATGGAAGATTGTCCTGTACTGCCAGTTCGAGGAGCGGTTATACTATTTTTAATAGTTATTTCAATGCAACTCAGTGCCATGAACTTTCTTCAACGTACATGCCAACCCGTTAAGTATCAAGGTGGTGCTGTAAGTATATGAAACATAGCACCTTGATGCTCCAAGAGTTTGATGAACAGCTCATTAAATATCACCAAACGGTGATGATGCTTCCATATACGGTTCACATTCTTCTCGACACAATGGCAGTTATGTTTTAATGTATTTCTATATCTGTAGACACGCAAAACCAAGCCTAGGTACAGTAGAGTCCTCTTCAAACTTGCTGTCAATACTGCGTCTGTGTTTCCGAAACTGCCTTTAAAGCTGTATCTTTCAAACAGCTGACGTTGGGTTTCATCCTTTTATGAATACTGTTTGACAACACAGATTCTGCATGTTTCCAGAAATATTGACAATATTCTTGCCATGTTTTCTATGGAAACTCGCTTCTGTAGTCTCCATTGAATTCAAGAGTGTCTGAAGAATGTCTCCGTCACTAGAAAGGTGTCGACATTATTGAGTCCACTTGTCTTTTCACTGATAAAGTGTGATAACTTTTTGCAATAACCCGTGTCACTCGTGAGAATACTTTTGGATCATAACATGACCTAGCTGTGTTGCTTTGATCAAATGGCTCTGAAAAATAGAGTATGAAATGTTACAAGCAAAATAGTATATTAAATTTAAATTCATTAAAAAAATACTTCTTTAAGTTCTGTTATTAATAAACTGTTTATTAGATTTATGGAAATAAATCCATATCATGAAACGGACTGCTGAGATATTCCTGCCATCAACTGACATTATAGCTTATGTGTGTTGAAAGAAGGAAATATTTGCATTTCTTTACAAAGAGTATCAAGAAAAGTGATATTATAAACTTCTTTACGCACACATTTTAGTGTAAATATATGACACTGACTTTCACTGGTGAAGGAAGACCTCAGAATAACTATCGCCATTCCTAAAGTTCAGAGGTGAAAGTGTAAACAAATATTTGTTTGTTTGAATATTTAACAACATTTTATGCCATTGAGGGCTCAGAGGTGATCAGTTCCCTTGCCACTCTTTCCTGGGATTTTGGAAGGTTAACCAGTACTCAACCACACCCGTCTCCCCAAGTCATTGATAACTTTAACACTTGAATCAACAGTGAAAGACAATTGATGAGATGCATTGTCATAAATCAATCACCATTGAGACAGGCTAGTTAGAAAATTCAAACTCATGACAACTTTTTCTACTTTGACAGAGATATAATAACTGTCATAATTAGATGTTGTATTGTATGGTGTTTAACATCGTGTTCAACAATTTTTCAATGATTTTACAATAGTGTCTGATCGAGACAGTATTCTATTCCAAGTGCTGCTGCTGACACATGGTAGGATACCCTACTCAGTAACATTAAACCGTCACTGGGTGGACCAGACTTAGAACTTTTCTCTAAATGCAGAGCACCAAATGAAGAAGACTGTTTGAAGCTTGTATTCTCTAGAAATGGGTACCACAAGCAAAAAAAGTACCATGGTACTGCATTTTTTTAGTGAGTACTGTAGTATGTACCATGGTACCGTGTTATTTCTGAAGGCCAAACTGTCTCATAATATCAAATTTGCTACCCATCTGTCCACCGTTTTGATAACGCTCGATGTAATCACAAGTAAAACTGGTCTGAAAATGCGTTACTTTACAATTAAAACATCGAAAAACTTCAAAAAGCCAAAATATTTCTTTCTTGAGTTAACATACACAAAAATACAACACCTTTTCACTCTGGCAATTCCTGTAAACTCCTTGTTACAGAAATCGGCTAAAAAGCAGTACTTCATAATAGGACCAGGGTATGTATATATATGCTCAAAAGCAGTTCTACCATGCAGATCTGCTATTCTCACCTTCAATTTTCAAGCATGTCCACATTTGGGGATCATAAACATTAGTTGCCTTCACCAAATGTATCGGTAACCGAGTTCCCTGCCGTACACTTGCTACATCAAATATAAAGCTGAAATGTTGATTAAAATTTAACAATATTACCATCTCTTTATCCTCACATTCTCATAATTATTCAGTTTAATTATTTTATAATTGAAATCAATAGGAATAAATTGGTCAAATTTGATAATAAAATAAGTTAAATACAAGAAGACAATCTCCATGTCCAAGTTTTTATGCTGAACAATGCATCTTGTTCATACAGCCTTCATTAGGTTCAAAAAACATAATAATTATAATTAACGTCATAAATTGATGACGTCATAAACAGTTAAAAGACATTGCATTTTTGCGTAAAAATAAATGAAACATGCAGAATAACCAAAAAGCATACATCAATAAAAATGTAACTAAAAGTAAATAGGATATACATGAATATTTGAAAAATATGAACAAAAATTACATCACAACAATGCTATTAAATGCAAACTACAGTTATAGTCTGTCTATAATAAACAAGTGAATTAAGTATTAACATGCAATACAAATGTTCGTTTTACAGCGATATTTTGAAAGTTTTAAATGTGGAGTTTGTGGTCCAGTGGTAGAGCATCTGACCAAGAATCCAAGGATAGTGGGTTTGATCCCTGTAGTGGCAATGTGTGGTGTCTCTCAATAACTTTATCTGCATTCCCATAGTACTACTGCATGTGACCTTGAACTTTGAGGTAGCGACCTGGGTGTTGCATGCACCATATCCTCATGTTATGCTGGACATTTTTGTGAAGTTATTTGAAAATCAGTATGTGCATTTTGAAGTTACAGGCCAGACATGACCATCAATGCAGTATATGGAAATACACAGCCTATATACTGTACAAGATCTTGACATTTAAGGTAGCCACCCAGGTATTGCACACGACACCTACTCATGTTTAGACCAGAGTCTACCCAATGGCCTTTCAAAAGCAAATGTGTACTAGTTCTACACAGGAAACAGACTAAAGACTATAAATTCTGAGTTTACTATGCAATCAGACTAAAATAAGAAAAACTAATGAAATAATGCTGAAAAAACTTTTAACTCTTACTCAAAACGTTTTGTGTAGTACTCCAGAAATCCAAGAAACAAATCCCCTAGGCTCTGTGAGTTCTGACTCTTATACTCAATCCGAACATTCATCTTTAAATTCCGTATGTCTCCATTGTAGTCAAATAAATCCTGTATTCAAATATAATGTCAAATTAAGTGTCTAATAACAGTTTTAAAAACAGATTTATAAAAGTACTGTTGTACAACAGTTTTATAATCAATTTTGAAGCATGTACAGGAAAAATGATTTTCTGGTTTTGCAAGTTTGCCAATATTGGTGGCATTTCAAAGAAAATTCAAGAAAACGAAACACATGAAAAGATATGACTGATTTGTTCTTGAGCAAAAAGATTTTTAGAAATTCACAATTTATCCCTTTTTGGGGCCCCTGCTGCCCTTACATGTATTAAATTCTCCTTTATCACCCAGTCTCAACTGAAATGATTAAACAATGCCCCAGACACCAACATGTTTGAAATAATACCTAAAATAACAGGAAAAACATAATTTCTTGTTTTCCCACAGTTTTATGTAAAAATCAAAAACCCCTTACTGGACCTCCGCTGGAACCTAGCCCACACTCCTTTTTGAACAAACCTGAAACCCTGATTCATTGAGATCATTTAAACCAATATAAAAAAATTGGTTTCTTAATTTTTTAGTAAGATTTTTAAAAATTCGCAATTTTTTTTCTCTTTTTGGGCCCCTGCTGGCCTTTTATTGATATTAAAATCCCGTTTCAAGCACCCAGTCTCAACTGTTATGACAAACAATGCTTCAGACATCAATATAATTGGAATAGTACCAAAATGGTTGGAAAAAAAACATAATTTCCTGTTTCCCATACTATTCCTATGTTAAAATCAAAGTCCCATTACTGGGCCCCAATGGATCCTAGTCCTTTTATTTGAACAAACTTGAAACCCCCGACTCATAGGGATCAATTATACCAAATATAAACATATTGGACTGACTGGTTCTCGATAAAAAGATATGTACATGAAAATGTCCTTATATTAAACTGATAAGTCTCGGGTTGCGGCCAATTTTGATCCTAAGGTCATGGTTTGAACAAATCTGAGAGAAATTGATTTAGGTGATACTACAATGTTATGCACGATATCAAAGCTCCAGGTCTTGCACTTTTGGTGGAGAATATTTTTGAAATTTTGAAAGTGAAACCAATGCAGGAGGTACCAAATTATTCAGTAACATCTCGAGTAAAGAACCAATAAAATCAACAGACAATAATTACTGTAGGACATGGATATAATTACACACTCACACTGGGTTGCATTTTCATATCTCTTGAGTGTGCATGAATTAAGCATTAAAAAAACATTGATTTTATAGTATAAATAAATTACTGTTGTAAATTGGTAAATTTAATGTATGGACATGGCCAAATAGTCATGTTGATATGGTAGTTCCAAGTGACATTACTTACTGGATATAGTTTCTGCACAGACACCAACACAGGGGGTGAACATCCAGCTGGAATTAGTAATTATGTACACTTTTAAGGTAGTTTGCGGCGTTCCTATCAGGGTTTTTTACATCTGGTGTAAATTATCAAAAATCAGTACACTTATATTATGAAGTATCAACTTTCATTTTAGCTTTGATTGTTTTTAATATAGTCCTGCAGAATCTTGTTAACAGCGCCCCCGAGCGGTATGTGCTTTTCAGACAATTTCACCACTTTCTCATTTCATAATACTCTTTATTTACTGTCTGTCTATTTGGAACCCTGTGAGAACCCAATATGTCGTTAATATCATAGGCAAATATCATTAACATTTTGGGATTGATGAAACGTTTAATGAAACTCTCTTTTTCTTTAAATAATGATCATGAAAAGTTTCTTTGCTCCATGTTAAACACACAACATGTTTCTGTTTCACAAACATTTTTACTTAAATACTAAAAAACTTAGCTACATTTTGACTGGTTATTTATCTACTATATAATCAATATCCATGTGCAGTTTTACTGGAACCAGTCTAAAATCATCACCTGGCTGCTTTTTTTTTAGATTTAATTTTTAAATATTTAAGTATATGTTGATAAAACAGGAGTCAGGTCGTATATGACATCAAGTTTTATAGGTGGAAAAAGACCTTAGATTCAGATACCTGAACCAGAATACAAATATGATTCTTCCATAAATAGGTCATAAACTTTTTGGACTAAACTGGGCTAAGATTCATAGCAGTCAAAGATATGGTAGCTTGTAGTGTTCCTATCTGAATTTTTGACATCTAACATATCAATTATCCACATTCTTTACACATGTACTATGATGTATCAGCTTTTGTTTTAGTTTTGTTATTTTAATAAAGTATTGCAGTTCCCACTAGCAGTATATATTTTTGGAAAGATGTTCACCATTTTTTCCTTTATAAAATTATCAATATTAATGCAAAACAATTTTTACACCATTTGTAAATTAATTATTTTATTTTCTGTGATAAGATTATAACTTTTATGCAGATAAAACATAAATAGTGTTACATTAACATCTAATCAATGATTGAAATTCAGGTTTAAAAACAAAGAATTTTGAACATTCATGCCTCACTGCGCAAAAAAGCTCTGGTACAAGTTCTTGAAACAAATCTATAACGAAAGCTGAAACTTCTTATTATCAATTTAAATCATTTGTCAAAAAAGCAAGCTACCTATCTTGGGACAGCACTTTAGATCATTTGGTCACAGAGGATCAATTACAGTTGTCAGAAGACAACAAAGCTTGCCTATGGGATAAAACTCACCACCCATGCAAAGATTGAGATTGGAGGCAAACACCAAAACTTAAACACAAAAGTTTAACCTGGGTGTCTACAGATGACGCCAAAGCTGCCAAAGACGACGCTGGGGTCATTGCAATAGCTCTTCTGGATATTCGTCCCAGTGAGCTAAAAAGGTATTATTATGTGTGATGAAAAAAGCGACATAGTGACCTACATTGTAGATAGTGTATGAGCATCAAGCAGAGTGAGTAACTGGATATGGTCTTCTTTGATGCATCATTAATGTCATGGAAGCGAGCCCATTTCTTCACAAACAACACCAGGGGCCTTACCCTCCAGTCCACTATTACAGAGAAGGAAAAGCTAAAGTACATGTTCAAAGTAATAAATGAAAATTTACATGCATGTTTATATACAATAATATAAATAATATAAATAGATCCTTTGCAAATGCGTCGCCATTCTACACAATATCAGACTAGGCAAAACTAAAATCTATGTAAAACAACAAAAGATGTCTGTCATATTGCCATAAAACTAATCATGTCTAATTGCAATAAAATTTAATCAAATGACAATCACCAGGATGAATACCGTAATGCTCATTAATCTATGATTAAATTCGGCTATCAGAAGATCATTACTGGAATGTTTTCAGAAAGTTGAACTATCGGGAGATCATTACTGGTGTTGTGTCAGAAAGTTGAACTATCAGGAGATCATTACTGGAATGTCTTCAGAAAGTTGAGCTAAGGGGAGATCATTACTGGAATGTCTTCAGAAAGTTGAACTATCGGGAGCTCATTACTGGAATGTCTTCAGAAAGTTGAACTATCGGGAGCTCATTACTGGAATGTCTTCAGAAAGTTGAGCTATGGGGAGATCATTACTGGAATGTCTTCAGAAAGTTGAACTATCGGGAGCTCATTACTGGAATGTCTTCAGAAAGTTGAACTATCGGGAGCTCATTACTGGAATGTATTCAGAAAGTTGAACTGTCGGGAGATCATTACTGGTGTTGTGTCAGAAAGTTGAACTATCAGGAGATCATTACTGGAATGTCTTCAGAAAGTTGAGTTATCGGAAGATCATTACTGGAATGGCTTCAAAAGTTGAGCTATCGGAAGCTCATTACTGGAATGTCTTCAGAAAGTTGTGTTATCGAAAGATCATTACTGCCGCAGTTATATGTAAAATGTATCTCTTAGATTATCATTATTTTAAATATTGTTTGCTTTTCAAATGCTTTGCTCTTAAAAATGTTACGCATTTACAAAACTGCCTATACAAGTCTAACTTACTTGCAGCATAATATCTCAGTAGATGAGTGTTCCTGATACCTACTGAATTGTTGATGTTCAAATCACACTCCACGTGGCTGTAAAAGAAGAAATGCATTTACAGATATCATCAAGGCCTTTTAATACATGTATCTGAACCTAAATTTATAAAAAATAATTAGGCTAAAACTTAAACTCAAAATCCACAAGTCTTAACAACAACTCTTTTAATAAAAACATTTCTAAAAACATTTCTTATACAAAATTAAATGTGAATTTCAAATATTTTCTTTTTAAGTTATTGAAATTTTAATGGTTTTTTACTTTTTATACAAGAATATGGTGTTTAATTTTTGTAAAATTGTTTTTTTATTACATATACAAATTTCAATATTTTGAAATTTGGAGTGATAGATTTTAATAAGTTTATATACTATATTTCTTGATTGCAAAACAAGCTGAGAGTTTAATATCGATCACTTCCAAGTCTGCCGCCTACGTAGAGCAAGTGTTGGTTTTGAGAAGCCAATAAATTGAGCTGGAAATTTAACCCACAACCTCCAGGGTGAGTGGTCAACAATCTATCCACTATACTGCCAATGTATTTAGGTCCTGTATTAAACAATATGTCTTAATGTCCAAGATATTTTACTCTTCTTTGTAGACAATGTTAACATGATTTCCATGACCCTAAATGTTGAGTTTTTGTCACACTATCTAATCAAATGACCCTAGTATTCTCCAAAATGCCTATTTCTGCCTATATAGTCTTACCATTTAGAAAACTTCAAAGGGGGAAGGAAAACACTATGTCCCTTAAATTAACAAAAACATGAATATTTTTCTATTTAAACTAAAAAGGGCCTGATTTTCAACTTTGATGAAATACAATGTATTGGGAATTCATAAAAATCAGGCCCTTTTTAGTTTTAATAAAAAAATATTCATGTTTCTGTTGGTTTATTTTCTTTATAAAGCTCTGTAGAAAGAACCCACAGCCCAGGCCCAATAATACATAAAGAAACAAAATTGTGTTTTACTTAACAAATGTGCTGATAAATTGTCTCTGTTAAAGATACATGTTATATTTGATTTTTTGTGGTAAGTTTCATCCCCTACCCCCACCGAGATATTGTGGTTAAATAATTATTGTGCAAGTTTGGATAAGATTCCTTGAAAAACAGGTGTGATATCGCATCTTCAAGAAAAAGGTTAACAGACAGATAGACAATTTACAATGATATACTGTGAGATCATTTATGAAGGTATGAAATTTCAAGGTTTCCACTTCAAAGACATATTCGTGGGGACTTGAAACCCCAATTTCAAAAAATATAAAAAAATAGAATAAGTTTACACTTTGGACATTGCAAAGTGCGTACGAGTTGTTAACCTCTGCTGTAATACACACGTCGCATTTCAGGGTTTATCACGACCCGTGCCAATAAGAGTTGACACATGCCAATTAGTACCCTAATATACAAGTATGATATTGAACTAATTGTTATGCAAACAAGTGAAGTGGAAAGGAGAAGTACAAGATCTAATCCAGAAAGGGGTTCAGAAGGCTGGCCTGCTGTAAAAAAATAATAGTATGTGCCACATCACGTGACTGTGATAATGAACAGTAAATCAATATGTGCTATGTCTTTTAAGAGATTTGTTTTATTCATTAAAAATGTATCAACATATAACTGATCATAAAGAGAAACAATAGAATAAAATAAAAATACCACTACATAAAAGATTATACTTCACTAGAAACTTGTGTTTTAGTTTTTGTACGCGCGCATGCTGTCCCTTTACAATGTTTTACACTTTTTTTACAATGTTTACTGTAGGTATTTATGTCACCTTGTTTCAAACTGTGTCAACTCAATACAACTTAGCTACAAGGTGACAGTCTATTTTTAGCACCTCTTACATTTGATTGAAATACACGCACAGTGGGGTAAATTATAACACATCTCGCTACACACTTACATGTACGTCTATAAGTGGATGGAGTACTAAAAAATCCTTACACTGTTTACAAAATTATCAATGTAAATATTGATGCAATATGACGAAAGAAAATGTATAAATAAAGGATGGATTATTTCCCACAATGTGATGCACCTAGGCATATTTAAACAGAGGTAATTTATATGTTGACTGCATTACATAGCGAAAACGATTCGTGGATATTTGATTTGGTTGTCTAGGCTCCCCACGAAAATTAGTACCCAATGAAAATTAATGATTTCACAGTAAGCACTGCTGGCCTTTGGCCAGTAGAGCCCCAAAATGGGGGTGCTAACAACTCTTTTAGGGGAACTCCATACAATGCTACATATTAAATATAAGGTGCATGACTTACACTTTCAGAGAAAATGTATTTTAAAAATACCCTTAAAATGCGCTTAGAAGCCCTGTAGAATGGGCATATGTGGTCAAATCAAACTGATTCAAGAACTCGTCCGAGATCTTCTGGTTATATAACTGCTGTGCAAGTTTGGGTTAAAATTCAATGAACTATGAGGTTGTTATCACGTCTACATGAAAATTTTAAACATTTTCCCCTGAGGTGGCCCCCTCATTTAACCCTTGGTACCTGACTTCAACAACCCTTTCGGGGGACCTTCATACAATGCTACATGTTAACTATCTAAGGTCTATGGCTGGAACTTCCAGAAAAAATGTTTTTTTAAAAGTTTCCTTTAAAATGTGCTTATTAGCCCTGTGGCGGGGGGTTATCCTTACTGCCAGGACCAAACCCTGAGACCCAGCGACATGCAATATACAATTTTTATATAGGACCCATAATGTCCATAATCATGCTCACCATTTGTTTCCCAGTGCGTCCTATATTGAGATTTTTCAAAAATTACCTTAAATTTGACTGTTTTGGCCCCAGCAAAATAACGGAAATTACATACCAGTAAACATTATTCATTGAATCGACATAAGGAAAGATTTACCCTTCGGTATTTTATTCAATTGATAGCACATTTAAATTATTTTACCTTCGAGAATCTTTAAACTTCAAGATAGGAACTCTGGCTTTGATCACTTGCAGCTGTCTGATGAATGCTGTAATAATAATAATAAAAATAATAATGTAGAAACATTCAAAACAAAATACAATTGATTACGGAAGCATAATTATTGTCTTAAGTATTAAATATAAGTGAACTCAAAAATATTAAAAATAAATATTTTATGTAATAAAATTGTTATACTCTTCACAACATGGTGTAATCATGGGGAGAAATGTCAATTAGTACATAGGGCGAGACTAATGCAAATTAAAATGTTGGAAATATTAATTCCACTTCAACAAAAAGAAATTAATATACAATATTAAGTAGACTACATGTAATAGGCTACTTTTTAATTAAATACTAGAAATATGAACTCAGTCAGGAAACATTCTATTTTATTTATAATGAATTACACCTGAGTAAACACGACTTCTGATATTGACATGCAGATGAAACAGATGAAGTATTAATAGTTATCATATTTTAACTTAATCAGTGCAGTAAATTAAAAGATTTAGAATTTAATTTTAACTTTCAATAAATCTAACAGCAAAATGTGCAAAATAGAAATTATCAGAAAATTTTTAGAGCTAGCCGAAAAAGGTAGGTCTACGTTTTAGGTAAATGTCATGCAGTATGAATGTAACAAAATTTTGCCCCACGTTATTTTGAAATCACAAAAATTAGTCCCCCACGAAAAATAAATGATTTCACAGTATGTGTCAATTGTTTTAATTCAGATGTACATTATGAAATAAATATGTTGAAACCAAAAATATCTCCAGCTATTCCTTTTTTTTAAATTTATTATCAAAATATTTTTTAATAGGAAGCTAATGTCAAAATATTTTATCCCCAGCTCAACATAATGACCTCAGTACTGACTCTACCCAGGATGTCAACACAACAGCTATTCTTATTAGCTCTGAGCTTACTTCGCAATTGTGAAAAAAAGTAGTTTAAACTCGTGTCCAAACATGAGTGTTAGGCTTTAATACCATCCAACGCCCCTAATTATCTGGTATCGAGCATACAACAAGAGGCCCAAGAGGGCCTGAGGACGCTCTACCGACCCATAATGGTCATAGCACTTTTTGACATTCTCCTATGCAATAGAAACATCGGGGCAGGGTCATTTTTAACCCTAGGGACACCATTTGAGCAAAAATAACAAACCTACAGTTGGTCTTCATTACTACATAAACATTTTGAAAATCTGTTGGGCCATTCATGAGAAGATTTTTTAAGTTTTGGACTATTTTTAGTAATGGCGGCCATCTTGAATTTTAGATAAAAAAAATTCTTCTGTTTAGTCTCCTATGCAATCGAAACATCCATGTGAAGTTTCAGTTTAATTGGCCTAGTGGTTTCAGAATAATGAAAAAAAAAGAAGTTTCAGAATAGATGAAAGAAAAAGAGAATTTTCTGTTTTCCCGTAGTATCCCTATGTAAAATTCTAAGTCCCCTTAAAGGGCCCCTATAAATTTTAGCCCCTTAATACTTATCTGCAATCAAACCCCTACACATAGGGATAATTTATGCCAAATATGAACAAATTTGACACACCGGTTTTTAAGAAAATGATTTTAGTAATATCCAATTTTTACCCTTTGGGTGTCCCTCCTGACCGCTTAAAGGGGAACGCAACCCTGTGTATAAAACAGGATAATATGAATAGTAATGAGTTCAGCTTTCTATTAATAGTATTATTATGCATAAATTCGAATCCATAAAGATATATCAGCTCGTTTTGTAACGGTCATTTTCGCACATCGACTTAGTGGTGGAAGTCGCCATATTGGATACCTGCGTGACGTCATAACCGCACTTCCGGTTTAAAACATAATTGATTTATACGCTACAGCAGATATAGAAACGTGCAATTATAGTCACCGGTAAAAGTACTCGCAAGAATAATAAAATGGATTTTAGTAACGGAGAAGGACTTGTGGCCTACAACTTTGAACCAGAATTTTCAGAAGCTGAGTTAAATTAATTAGAAGACGAGAGAAATAGTGAGACGGCACAGTTGTTCACACATGTGAAATTTTTTTGCAGCTGCGGAAACAGTGTAATGATGCTTTCGTCTGACGAAAATACGAAAATATAGAAGATTTAGAATGAATCACAGAAATAATACAGAGATGTCACAGCAATGTCTTATGAAGTTTTCACCCAAAAAGATGATAACTGTTAAACAGTCACACCGATCATGAACCAGAGATCAAACCCGAAACCTATCAATCACGACTCTGACATCTTATCATGTAGCCTGACATTGATGATTGAATTTTTCAAAATAGTAAAATTACCCTTAGCTTGATAAAAAAAGTAATTATTGCCGTCAGTGTTGATGTAGACCCAGGCGAGCCTGCACATTCATGCTGTACTATCAGGGTATATACTGTTTGCTACTCAGTCAATACATTATCAAAAAAAAAAAAACACTAATTAGACCAGGAATGGAATTTAAGGGAAAATGTTTTGTTACATATATTTACCTGTCTAAGAGAGAATAAGAAATAATATTATATCTCTTTTCTTATCGTGTTTAGCTGGTGCGGCCATTGTTGCGTACTGAGAAATGGCTGATAAAATTTTGATTTCATACCCTTTTAATAAATTTAGATGAAGCATGAATGAGTTGGGTTTTTTTTGTGTTGTTTTACATAACTGGCACTGTCTTTTGGATTTTCAAATGGTGTTACTACCCAATTTGATATATGATGATTATCTATTCAACCAGTTCTCTGAACATATATGAATGTGTCTCCTTATAGGGAGTGTCATATGGAATATAATGTCTACAGGCATATTGCACAAAGTGTATGTTACTGTCCAGCTACTGGCACCCTGCTGAGCTTTCATAATTCACCCACACCACATTCACACCATGTGGTAATGAGAAATACCCTGCCACAGTGTGCATATTGTACCCTAATAAGCGTAATCACCCCAGGTTTAATGACCCCATGGTTTATGACAGGATGTTATATCACAAAGTATTATGCCTTATTACTTATTTAAACATTTTCAGTTAATTAGGGTTTCAATATCAATGCAAACTTACACGTAAAAAAAATATGTTATATGATTTTATGAATATTTTTCATAAATTGTATACCAGAACACTATTTTAACAGTAAAAAAAAATGTTCATGTATTAATGAATAAATAAAGGAACAAAGGTTTTACTCTATCTTTTTTCAGTACGAAGTAGAGGTTGTTCAAATGTCTATTCAAGAATAATGACCTAGTTGACCGTGAAAAAGCCATATATCAATAAACTAAATTGCCTATTAATTATAAAATTAATAAAATGAGTTTATGAACAATTAATGGTTGACTGAATATTTAGCATCATTTTTTGCCATCGAGGGTTTACTGTACAGATGTTCAGTTAACCTAACCACTGTTTCCTGCAAAAGTTAACCAGTACTCGAGCACACCCAACAACCGCAAGTAACTGATAATTTTTCCACTCGAATCAGCAGTGAGAGACAAATAATATTGAGATACATTGTTGTATGTCAGTCATCACAGAGAATGTCGCCGGGTGGGGATTCAAACTCGAGACACCTGGATTGATAGTTAGACACGTAACTGACTGAGCTAATCGGGCCTTTCACAATTAATTGGCCTTAATTTGTATTTAAATAATAATTTTTAGATACCATGTCGTTTTCACACCTTATGTTTTGGCATTAACCTCTTGTTTTTATTGTTAATTGGATTATCACACCTGTTTAAACAGCCTGCAATTATAAGATTGTGAAAGTTTGCTATATCAATTTCGCAATATTTTGGAAGAGTATATAAAATTACAAATTAAATTTCAGAAATCAGCAGAGCTATATGTTATTAGCACATTTTTAAGAGCTCCCCACTGGATAATATACACTAAGTCTATATGTATGTCGCATATGGTCATCTTCGTACTGAAATCATCAGAAATTGTATGCTTGGGTAGTAGTACGCCAAGGCATTGGTACGCTTCATTCTGCAATCTTAAGTCCTACCCCAAAGTATAAAGGCGTTTTGCGCGTGATGTCACCAGAAGCTTGACACTGAGGCAATGTGAAATCACATATTAGGAAAACTAAAATCAACGCTGCCCACAAAACATATCGCATTACTCCACTCACTTATTCCGCTGAAGAAAACAATGTTTATGGTTAAATCCTTCAATTCAGAATAGTTTTCGCGTTTAATTGTCTTTCTTCGATGTTCACTAATGTACTGTATGTTTGTCTATCAATTGTTTACGTGAATTAGTGTATATACAAAAGAGTATCAGTTGAGAGCAGTCACTAACGACACAATACATTTTTCGCGAGAACTAGAACGGAAGTGCAGCTATGACGTCACCGAAAACCTCCAACATAAAAGAGCTTTAAAATGGCGGCGCCCATGATATATAGGAAACGCTTGAAATCATGATATTTAATATTGTTTTTCTCACTTGATAAATTTCGTTCAATTAAAATTTGTTGATTTTTGTGTTAGTTACATGTTTATTTAACGATAAATGGCCATTTATATTCTGACATGCGGTACCCTTTAAGACAGTGGAACCCAGTCATTTTTACAAATCCGAACCTCCTTCACTAAACAATGCTTCTGTGAAGATATAGGCAAAATCATTTACATTTTAAAAAAAAAATAAAAATATATTTTTATCCCTAGGGACACCATTTTAACAAATCTAACAAAACTATAGTTTGTCATCATAACTACATAAACAATTTGAAAATCTGTTGGGCCGTTCACAAGAAGAAGATTTTTTAAGTTTGGACTATTTTTAGTAATGGCGGCCATCTTGAATTTCAGATTGAAAAAAAAAAATTTCTGTATAGTCTTCTATACAATAGAAATACCCATGTGAAGTTTCAGTACAAATGGCCAAATGTCTTCGGAGAAAGTGCTGACAACGGACGACAGACAATGCACCATCGCATAAGCACTTCTGGCCTTTGGCCAGTAGAGCTAAAAATGAAAATCTAAATTAATGAAAAAACAATCACATACTCCATTTTCTAATGTTAAAGGGCCTAGATAATACTGACTTACAGCATCTTCTAAGTGACTTCTGTATGGCCATTAGTATCTCAACAGATTCTTTCTTTCCATTCATCTGCAAATACAAAAGGCTAAATAACAACTCACTCACATTAACGGAAGCAGATTTACACTGCAATGGATATATTTCAGATAATTAGACATACACAACAATGCAAAACATAATTTATGTTTAAACATTAGAATTTACCATAAATTAAAGTGGCATAACCAGTATCTGAAGATATCTTTTTATAAAGAAATAGATCGAAACAAGTTGTTTATGAATGACAAATGTTTTCATGAATTTTCAGTCTTCCATGAATTTTTATCAGCCAATACCTCTTTCACACATGAATAAATTGTGTTTTGTTTAAAGTACTGTTGTACCGCAGTGAAAAAAGTGTTACTGTTAATTTAGTGTTTGTGCTAACGAAATGAACAAAAAAACACCTTACTTTAACATTGGGTCAATAGTCAAGGCAACATTAAAATCATGGAACCAATAAATCACTTAACCCTTTACTTCATATAGACGCCTTTGGACACCTCTAATATTAACGCCTTTGGACTACTAATAAAATAGAAGGCTTTTGAATTATTGGGTGAATTATGTTTATATTAACTGACAGATTTGAAAACTGCACTGTTTTCAAAGGCCTTCTGTGATTGGTGCGGGAAAACGCGTATCTATGGAGTAAAGGGTTAATAACAAAATAATACCGATACAGTGTCAGCTTGTATTTTGAGCCTTTAACAGATTTTTACTGCCAAAATTAATATCATGCAACAGACTCACAGTATGACACACGATCCAGTATTCTATCTCAGTCCAACTTTAAATATTCTCTAAAAGCTAAGAACTTAACTAGGACACAATACGACTATTGTTATGTCTATGAAATGCCCAATACAAGGAACAAACCTAAAACCACCTGCACTTGAAGTGGTTAACAGGTATAGGACAAGGAAAAAATATAGTAGAACTTCTTGTTATAAATTCAGCAATTTAATGGCTCTTACCTGCTGTGGACTAATCATCAAACACAGATCCATGTCACTCGTTTTTGTCGCAAAACCACTCATTGAGGAACCTACCATATACAAGCCACAGTCTGAAACGACAAGCACAAGTCAACAGTTATGTCATAATCACATACCTTTTTACCAGTTTGTGTAACAATTATGTGATAAATGCATGTCTTTTAACAACTTGTGTAACACTTATGTAATATCAGATGGTATTTTTTAACAAATATGTGTAACAATTATGTAAATATTACGTTTTTTTTCCCCAGTTTGTGTAAGGATTATATAACAATTGCATCTCTTTATACCAACTTGTGTAACAATTAGGTACATGTAATGTCTTTTTAACAACTTAAATATATTGTTACTGTTATTGGTTAGTTTATAGCCTACTTACAGGGAAATATTCCTTTGAATATTGCATAGAGGGCGTCCCGAAGATCAACTTTACTTTTGTAGATTTCATCTGTCTGTCTGTAGTTCTCATAGTATCTCCAAATTCCTCCTGTAACCTAAAAAATAGATTTACATTAATTGTAATCTCACTAAATATCAAACATTCAAAACACACAAAGTAGCATGCCTTTATTCAAGGGTGACCACAAACAGGAAGTTTTTAAGTTGTTTTCCGTCCTGTTTCTGGATTATAAAAATGGTTGTACACAAGAAATACATGACCATCATTTTATTGTTATATAATTTAAAAGAACTTAAGTCTTTGAAGCCAAAACTTACCAATACACCAACTTATAATATCCTGGGAAGGAGTTTTTATTTATTATTTTACACTTTATCAATGCTGAATTTAAGCAGGTAAATAATTCATTCAAGAGCAAATATATATGCAATACTTATATCAGGGCTGGAAAATTCCACTAGTCTGCTCGCCATGAATACGATTTAAGAAACTGACCTTGATATTTCTTCGATTTTAAGCATTCAAAATGTTGGAAAGGGAGGATGAGTAGCTTTTATCAGAAATTTCAAGCCCTGTATCTTTATTAAATGTAATATTTATGTCAAATAAATGCTTCCCATTAGACCATTCTGACCCAAACTATTTAGGGGTGGAAAGGCAGGTAGGCAAAAAAATTTTTTGTTCAATCGATCAGAGAATCTTTTTAAGGTCATGTTATGACTGTCAGAGAATATTTTGAATGAACAAAAACAATTCTGACTGGCGGGATTGTAGTGGGTCGGCCTGAAGTGGCAAACAAACAATATTTTAATTAAGGCCTGAGGTTGATGTACTGTATAGAATAAACAAATATTCCCCTATATGTACAATATTTTACACTTTTAATACTCGAAACTTGATGACTTTAAATCCTGATCTCACATACACAGCTGGGTATGAATATGCTAAACTGTACGAAATGGGGGTGGTGACGGAAAAATAAAAATTTATAAGATATATTTATGATTACTCCGTGAACCTGAAATCCAAGTGTAAATGAAGTGTCATGAAGAAATTTACTCCGTTCTCCGAAAACTGTACAAGTGTATAATAGTTGAGTCTGTGTAGATATATGTATACAAAATGTGCAGTTTTTGTGTTCTATCTAATTTACTAGTATATAAATCAGATATAATCTTTAATAGTTTTGCAAGAAATCAAAATGTTGCAAAAATAATGCAATAAAGTTTTAAAAAATGTGCATATTTTCTTCCCCTTTGTTTGTTTGTATATTGTTTTATAAATATTCAATGGTAAGTTCGATTTTAATGTCATAGATGTTTTTGCATTAAATTTTTAGTAAAACTCCACCTAACGACCACCCTGCTATTACGGGCATTAATTTTAGGGACAGATTTTTTCCTTCTTTATTCAATGGTCGTTAACTCCGATAATAAGGGCACCCCACTAATCCAGTATTACGACCACCAAATCTGTCCCAAACACGGTCTTTGTTCTATTTTCACACTCTTAATTATGACCATGTGTGTGATCAAAGATGCGTAGAGGAAATATTTCTGACATAATCAACGAGCCAATTTGTGGTTGTCGTTAAAGGCGTGACGTTTTTAGGGTAAACAAAACCATAAAAAACACCGAAGAGAGTGTTGTAAAAACAAACTTTGTGGTTGATAGAATATGCAACCTGTCAAAAAAAAATTTGCTATGAAGAATGAAAACCAGTAAGTTTGCATCTTTTAATTGGTTAATTGTTATTTGAGTGATATGGTGGTCTTTTATGATGTGGTGAATTGCATTTCTAAATTTTACTGTTAAAAATAAAACACGTCTGTAAAAACAGAGAAACAAAAATACAATGAATTTACTTTTAAAGAAAATGATACTCTTATTACTGGTAATAATAGCAATTTTATATGATGATTAAGAATGAAACTGTTGTTACAATCTTTATATTTTCGTGACATCTTACTGTTCACTTTTTTGTTTTCAGGGTCCTGACAATGATGAAATGAACATTCAAATACGTTCATTGATAAGGATAAATTCCATTAGTGAAAGGAAACAACCCTACTAAGGACCCCACGAGAAGGACTATATCTACTCAAGCATAATGTTAAAATATTCTTTGTGTTGTCTTTACTTGTTATTATATTATGTATGTAAGTAAAAGATAAACCATACAACATATTTATTTTAATTATATCCTAAAAACATTAACAAATCCATAATTAGAAAGAAGGATTTATTTTATTATTATTATTATCATTGGTATAACAGTAAATCCACACATATGCACAATATAGTAAACATCCATTTACTATTACGGCTACAAAGGCCTGCCAATGACTCTGGACCTCGATAATAAGACCACTCCACTATTAAGACCACTTTCGCCCGGTCCCAAAGGTGGTCTTATTAGAGGGATTTTACTGTACATGAATATTACTTTAATGCACATTAAATTACTATATATATAAAGTTTTATTCAGAGAAAATTTGATTTTAAATGATGCTTGGTTTGACGAACATCCCCATCCTTGCAAAGTCCTTGCTATTTTGTGGCCCTGTCTTATGTCGTAAAATTAGCAGAAAATTTGTCCCATTGTCCCACCTAACATGGCACCTTAGCAAATTCATACCCAGTAAGAAGTTACTTGTTTGTATGGGGTTTTTCATCTTTTTTTCACAATATTTCAGTTATCTAATGGTGGCCAAAGTATCAGATCATTGTTCCTGGAATCCGCTTGCCAGTTTGTAAGTCACTGGCTAATTCACATATATTTAGAGATTGGAAACTCATAGATGACCAATCATCTCAGACTGTCACAGAGCCAGGATTCAAACTCACAACACCTGGCTTGATAGTCAGATGTGTTACTGACTGATCAAGAAGCAGAGGTCAACTTAAGTTCTGAATTTCAACTGGCCAATATTGCCATTTCAAATCAAATTCAACTTGTAAGAATAATCTGGCCCCCAAAACATCCATTAGTCATTTGAATTTGTTACTTTCAGGTTGTATCATGATCGTGATTCTATCATGAACATTCATGTATCCACTATGGCTGAAAATCATGTATCCAACATTCAAATATTTCCTTATTTCACTGGACCAATGGGCCAGTTTCTGGGATATTTAACAGACCCAAGCTGATTTTAACAAACCTTGGGCCAAGGGCCACCTGCCAAATTGTTCACGAAAGAAGTAAACCAGGGCTTCTAAAAATCCAAAATGCAAATCGGTCCAGGGTTTTGATTTTCGTAAGAATCACTGCCATAAGAATCACACTTTTTCCTTTTAAAACCACTCTACATTATGCCGATGCATGTGTATATATATAAATCCCAATACCCCACCCACTGCGCAATTTTATCAGTTTGTTTATTTTTCATGCTATCTGTGTTTAATTTAACTAAACTTTTTTAAATATGTACATAATTATAACCAGCATCATGTGTTCTCATTTGAATGAACCAGTTTCAATCAATTTCACACAAAAAATAGATTCAGGATGTAAACCGGAAGTATCATGTATTGGGATACAGCCTCAGTACGTCTCGAGCTGAAGCCACATTCAATGCTTTGAACATTGTCAGAAGCACTTTTTATTGAATGTGTCATTTAAACAGACTGGCCAATAGCAGTATTATTCTTGCTAATCTATATAAGAATATATGTAAATTTGCGTACAACCACTTTCAACTCTGTCTCCTATCATAGTATTATCAATTCATTAAAGAAACATTTGCATCTAATGGAAGATATTTAAAATGGAATATAAAACTTATTGACGAAATCCTATTTTAAGTGAACACAAACAAACTGCACAATTTCATTGCATGTATTGAATGAAATAACATGTTTGCTGTCGTCTCTTTGATGACTATGACGTCACCGTGCGTCGGCTAACATTAAAGAGATAGTGTACTGGTGAAACATGATTTCAAGTCCTTGAAAGTGACATGTTTATGTCGTTATATCGTTTCTTTTTGAAAATTGAAGCAAGTTTTTGGATTGCGAAGTTAGTTATATGGAAGAAATATATCAAATTAATGGATAAGATATATATAAACGGTATGTACTCTGTGGACAATTATTTTTCCTAACGCTATGGCTAATGCAAACAATTCCAGTCCAACATCAAAATAAAATCGGTCCAGGTTTGGTCACTTTCCTAATTAATGTCATTAATATTATAATTAAAGTCACTGTTAAAAAACTCAAACAAACAAGTAATACTGCGCGTTTTTATTAAATGTTTTAAAGACACAAGCAATTTTCGGTCTGAAAGTCCTAGCTTTGACCACTTGGAAAAAATAAACGTCACAAGCAAATGATTTAATGCATTACGGCAAGCAAAACCATTTTGATGAACTGATATGGATCGCTGATCACACATCGAAGGCCTGTTACGTAGCGACAGACTCTTCCAAAAACTCCGCTACTTATCTGTAATGGCTTAGTCAAAATTGACTTCCTTTCGCACAGCGGGTTACAAAACAATCGAATGTTATTGCCGCAAGGCATATTTCACAGCTTGATAGGGGTAGTTTATACGCCGATACAAAATATCTGGACAGATTTTTTATTAAATTTTAAAACGATAACCGGTTTTGAACAGTAGAAATCGGTCCAAAAAACAAAAAAACTGGTGATTTTAGAAGCCCTGAAGTCAACTATACACAACTAAAAACCAAAATCAGAGTACCGATATATAAATCTTTACCATTTCCTAACTATATTTGCATGTGACAAAAACCTTTTAATAAATGACCTTGTTTCTTTTAATCAATTTTTACCTTGTCATTCATGGAGTCCCCTAATGGTTTATGAGGGGCCACATTCGTGTCTTGAAGCCGTTGCTTTTTTCTGTATGGCTCATCTTGATTTCTGTTGCTGAACGAACGCCTAAATAATAATAACAATGAAAATAATAGCAGAACTTACAGTTTATTAATGAGGGTAAAAGTTAGTTACACTTATCTGCTCTGTGGTTCTCAAATGATGGAATAAATGTAAAATAATGGACAGCTCTATTTGCTAAATACTGCCTAATATATTCAAAACCTTGTAGTTGTCACCCCTATCAAGCTACCACTTGTCTTTAACAGCCACCTTTTTTTAATAAACCATTTCTTATCATTATATTTGTAATCAACCTGTATTTAGCAGCCATCTGCCTTAAGATGTCAGTTTTGCTCTTTCCTTTGAGTGGTTGTCAGAGACAGGTTTGAATGTACAGTTGAAAATATACTACTAAAAGATCTTTTTTGAAACTAGAAATGTGCCTGTCAACACATATGCACTCGCTCTGTTTGTAGCCTTATTATACCAATGCTTGCCATTAATGAGGTTTGACTACAGGTGGTACTTCTACTACAGTTGCGACAATATGCATATATGAACATATGGAGAAAACATCACTTACTTATTTCCAGTATTTTGTGAATATACGAGAGAATTATCTTGGAAATTGTTCCTTCTGTTCAACATTCTCTGTTGATGCTCATAATTCTGGTATGGTGCAAACACTGAAAATTAAATTATTTTGTCAGTGCCCCAGATAAGAATTGACTGAATAGGCCATTTAAGCACAGGGGCACCTCAGCACTGATTTAATCAGGAATGGTATTCCCATAGTGCTTGATTTCTCTTACAAAATTTTGCAAAAGTTTTCTTTCACCCAAATCATTATTTTTCTTTGCATATCTTTTCACATTTCAATGCCTAAAATGAAACATGCTGAATAGGATGACTTTAACTGATTAATTAATACAAGTTTTACTTGTGAAATATATTTCAATGAGTGCCCCTTACACCGCGCTTAAAAATATGTTGAATGTGTTTATGCACTCTTACCCCAGCACTTGCATTCCTTCCTGTGGAGAACCATGCAGGGTGAAAACTTTTCAAAATTAAAATAATTGAGTGAAATCTTATAATCAAAGATAATTGGGTGATTTTCACTCAGTAAGTTTACAATATTTGAGTAAAACATGGAGAATTGTCTAAATGAAAGTAATTCAAATGCCATATCTTGATTAAACTATTCTATATTAAATGCACAGTATTGTAAACTTGTTGCTGCCTGCAACTTTTAATTTGCATTATTAGTAGTTTAGCATATGTGACTGAACTGGTTTGTTCTTGCACAAATGCAGCTGCCTGCAACTCTGGTCTAATTCATTGCTGATTATGTTAAATAATATTGTTTTAAAACTACTTATTGAAGAAATTGATGTTGGGGGGAAAATAACTCAAAATTTTACTTTGATTTGTGTTAAAACAGAATTTTCTAAGCTGAGATTTTCATTCTCATTTCGAAGTGTAACTCCACATTGATTTTTGTTTTTTACTTGTCATTAATTGAGAGACCATGGAAGAAGTGAATCTTACATTACTGGTATATTGTATATCAACCTCAGTATTACCAAAATATGATGAGAAAAGTAGGGGTCATGCGTCATATACAAGATTTTTTCTGTTCAGTGTTTACACTGTTGACAAAGTGAAAGTAGACTTCCGAAATCATTTATTCATACCTCAATTTCCAAGCATCAAATTTGTTTTCTCAATTCACAATTCAAACATGATAATGCTTTCAAAATGTTCAAAATAAATCAATTACGCCATTCAAATAAAAAAATGAGCATTAAAAGTAGAAAGAAACATGGATTATTTATAACCGCCATAATGCGACCACCATGCATGAAAAGAAAATTACTTGCGCAATTGGTACACTTAAAAACAAAATTGTTAGCGTTTTCCATGAATTTATTTGAGTGAAATTATGCAGCTTATGTGGAGCATTGTTTTGCCAACAGAATCTAAACCAAAAGTTTGTTTTAAACATTATTTTTATCAGACATTTTGTTACAACAAAACAAGGGTATAAAGGCTCAAAACAAAAGCTATCAGATTGGAATATGAAAATTTCTACGCACACTCATGAATAGCTTGCACCAAAGCTTTATTAAATGCAGAGTTTTAAGGCAAATATGACATTTTCACCCTGCAATGACCCTGACTTTACAATTTGGAGCCCGATATGTTACATACTGCTTCAGAGTATAAGCATACACACTTGTGCCAATTTCTATCCATAAAACTACAAGCAATTCAGACTTATGAACAACTTGTACTGAAACCTTGACGCATTTGGATTGATGCTGACATCAGAATGAGTACAATAACTCTCCTATTCACAGAATAGTCAAGTTAAAAATAATATTTTCTCAAAGTTATTGAACAATATAAAAAATTATACTAGAATGTGAAAATAATTCAAAAATAATTTTTAAATTGAAAATTTATTCAACCATCACTGTTGTTTTTTATTACTTATAAATAATTTTTCGATTTTTTTTTCAAGATTTTCAAGTGGCTCTTTACATAAAATTTGCAAATAATGAGGGAATTATTTTGTCAGAAATGAAAAACAAGAGTTGAACAAACTATTTATTACATTTCGTAAATTAAGATGGACACTGAAATACCACTTTTAAATGCCCTGACCAATCTCTACAATTCATATCATACTTGTACATCTACACAATGACATAAGTAATTGTTTATATATATATTGATGTTGATGACGTTAATGATGTCAGTGTGCTCAGGGTGTGGATCTGGTTCACACCTGAACAATTCAACTCCTAGTACTGAAAATATTATATTATATTAATATAAAGTTAGTGAACGCTTTATCAAAGATAACTAAGGCAAATATCATTAGGATTAAAATAAATCATGATTATTAATCCACAGATAAACAAAATTACAATGAGTAATATAATAGTGTGCACATATCAATTAATGAGCTTACCAACAGGTGTGACCAATGGCATAGGCGCTGGAAATCTGTAGCCCTGGGACAGCTGGTTGTAGTTGGGATATCGCTGTCCAGTGTAGTACCCACCCCCTCGTCCATACCCCTGACCATACATGGTAACGTCACTTACTGAGAAACCAGTGATCTGTAAATAATCATTTTGATGATCAATTAGTGCACCTTGTATTAATTTTTAGTATAATATAAAGATATGTATAATATATGGAACTGATTACCAACAGACACTGCTGACTTCCAGTGGAACAGATTATAACCAGACACTGATGACCGCCAGTGGAACACCAGATAACCATCAGACACTGATGACTGCCAGTGGAACAGATTATAACCAGACACTGATGACCACCAGTAGAACACTAGATAACCGCCAGACACTGATGACTGCAACTCTGTTCAGTCTTGATTCCTTCACCCTTAGACATGTAAATGCTGTTGTTTCAACTTCAATTTGTCTTTAACATGTAGTCTTTTATTCCCCTTCATTATTATCATGTCTTTTACTTTTATTCCACTTACATTGCAGTTACATTGTTCCCCAACAGTGCCTCCCAGTTATAGCGAGTGAATATTTATATTTTTTTCATATCTGAAGCTGTGCTAATGATTCAGACCAGTATTGTCTATCAACCAGGATGAGGGAGAGACTAAAGAATACACCCACCCCCTGACAACAGAGTTACCAATTTTATTAGTGAAACAATTCACTCTTTTGAGTGTCAAAATCAATAATCTGTCAAAAGTATCAAACTTTCAAACTGAATAAGTGCTTGGTGTGTGTAATTGAACTCAAAGTATGGAGTTGAAATGTGAATATCAAAATGACAGAAATCATGAAAATAAAGTTAATATAAATTAAAAAAAAATTGTTTTTGAAAGTTCTTTTCCTGTTAGATGTTGTAAATTACTTAATTATACACAGTCTTAATTCTAAATACCATTATGATGTTCATAATTAAATCCATTTATCCACATATGTAAATTTTATTAAAATGATTGAATTTCGTGTGCTTAAAAAACCTCAGTTTTAGGCATGAATCCCCATTAAATAACCACTAAACTCACAGGTTGAGGTCCTGAAAATATCACATGTATGCCTTTACATATCTAATAAGAAAATATTGAAAAATAATACGAAAACGCCTATTGAGGTGTAAAAAATTTTTAAAACACTTTTGGTCGTTGTTGACAAATTGACAGGCAATTTTAAGTATGTCATTTTCATATGACCATGATTTAATCAATTGTTACAAAGAGTAGGATATATACTGAACCCTTATCATTGAAAATAGTAACAAAAACAAAGAAGATGTCATTGTTTATTTTGCTCCAAACAAAGGATATTTTCTTCTACACAGTGGTTTTGTCGGTGTGGAGTATTTTCAGCACGTAGCAAGAATCAGTTAATAAAAATTATCTCACATTATGTATTGTATTATTATGATGTGAATATCTACCTATTAGCTCACCATATATGTTTAACTAATTCAAATCAATCAGAAATTGATTGTAGGAGTAGATGAAGAAGATAGATCTATAGAGTGTGATCCCAAACTGAAGTGACAAACGACCCATCCATACATATGTGTACTTAAATCATTACCTATTTGTATAATTATAATTGAAATTTACACAAAATAACAAAAATAATAATCATGGGCTCATGGCTCCCACGTCGTGAAGTTTTCGTTTCACTTTGAAATATGTTCGCGAAAACACATAACAGTTAGATTATTATATTGTTTATTAAGCCTTACTGATTATATATTTCCTACTCGTAAAACATGTGTTTATTTTCTAATGATTCCCACTGAAAATGAAAATACTCAGTTACTATCAATCATTTATCTTATCAGTTGTGCCAAGATTAGAAACTTCGCGGATTTTTTCGATGTATAGCCAGTGATCTACGTCATAGATTAATGCGTAGAAGGTAATCTGGTTTCCACGTATCCAAGGCTAGAAAATCACATGCAGGAAACCAATAAAACATGTGTATATTTTGTGAGAAACGACACCAATTATTGTGTAGTTGTGACGTCAACACGTGAGAGGAACAGAATGGCGTGAATAATCGACGTGTTTCCCAACTTTCGGTTAAAATTTAACTTTATTGATGCACGAATCGTTATCTGTAACAACATAAAGGTTGAATATGATCTAAAGTTAGGACGGTTTGTATTGAAAAATAAAATAAAATAATGAGTGTCGATACGTACGGGCCCAACTCTCAGACGTTGACCTTCCTGGATACCGAGGAAACCGACCTGCTCGGTGCTGATACACAAGGATCTGAATTTGATTTTACGGACTTCACACTTCCGTCACAGACACAATCACAGACCCAAGCCTCCCAGATTGAAACTGGCCAAAGTCAAAGTCAGGTATATATATATTTGCCAAGATATGCATAAATGCATTTTAATGTGTTGGCTCTCTTTTTTTCAATATTAAATTTGTTTGAAACATTTTTTCTCTTCTTGTCATTGAATTTAGTGTATAAATTTCAATAAATTTATATGGTTGTGTTTGTTTTTCGAATTAGTAGTAAATACAGGGTTTCCCCAGAGTCGCAACACATGTTGCATGCAAGATTTGGTTGATTAGCAACATCCCTTAATTGTTAGTCAATATTGAGAGGCTACCAAGGGTGGTTTGTTGAATTATTAGAAAAGTAATTTTGTTTTTAATTTTATATGAACGATTTGTCGCTTGTAAATGTGTAATAAATTAGCTTGTGGGTTCCATTCATTAATACATTGAGGGGGATAAAGGGGATGACCTTAAAAACTATATAACCGCAAGCGGTTATTTAATTTTTAACTAGATTCCTACATCCTACAGTTCCTCAAACTATGTTTCTCTCTGAAGTGAATTGATCATATATTACCGACTGATGCATTTCCAAACAAGCTTCGTAACTCACTGTTTTCTTCCGAAGGTGTCTTATCGGAAAGAGACAAACATTAATTTGTAAACAAAACCCATTCGTAATTATGTACTAATAATGTGCTTTATATTTATTTTTTCGTTTTCATAGTATCTCAGTGATCAAATAAACATGTATTCTATCAACTAGAAGAGTAAAACTGACTTAAATTAAAGTTTTTAAACATAAAAATGACCGTTTCAGAAGTTTAATGAGCCTTTACAGTGTTTTCTCCAGAGCACGTTTCTTGCGTTTTTGATGCAATTAAATCTCATTTGATTCAATAAAATTGGTTCAGTGCGTCCACCTTGACGCAACTTTAAAAATACAGAAATTACGTATTTTTGTTTCAGCAAGCTGGTTTCAGAGTTATTTTTACAATGCTAGCAGTTTTGACTGATTCACGGAAATTTCTGTTCACGCAGTTCTGCTAAGTAGTATTAACGCTTCAAATGTTAAACGCTATATTGATGAAATCGTATAGACGATAACGATCACATACATAAATTTCCGCGAAGCAATATTGTCGACTGAATTCATCTGTGAAAACAAACATATGCTGCAACAATAACAATTAAATACCAGTTTAAACAGTCCAAGTTTTACGGCAGTATTACCGGCGCAGTTATGTTTCTTTAACAGACGTTTAAAAGGTTCTGGATAAAAGAAAAGAAACTTTTAGAAAATTATATTCATTTTGAAAAATTATTATATATAATTTCAGAAATTTAATTAATTTTTGTTAAGTTACCATTAGAATGTTTTTATATTAAAGTAACATTACTCTAAAATGAGTCTTTGAGCCAGATTTGGGAAAAAGAAAACAACAACAAAGTTTTGTTTTCCAAAGAGTATAACGCTTAGAAATGCTTAACATGTAGCTCAGCTGAAATATAAAATATTGAAATAATTTTAGTATTTTTCATTAAAAATAGTTAGAGCCATGGTGATCGAGCTTGGGCCATGACATTTGAAAAGTTCATGGCCCTGTGGCCATGATCATGAAACAACTAGTTTCTAGTTGTAACTTGTTGCCAGAAGTGAAAAATTTGTTTGAAGTTAAATTGTTTCGAAGTTGTTAACTTAAGTTGCAGCTTTGATTGAGAAATTGGTGTGAAATAAGAAGTAAAACTGTTTTAGTCAATCATGTACTTTTTACCCCCATTTATTCAAGTTTAAAACTAGTTAACTGATGACCCCCAGATTTTGAAAATGACCACCAGATTTTTAGTCAGTAGGTCATTAATGACTCCCCAAAAAATTGAAGCTGGAGAAAACACTGCCTTTAACAAGAAGTATTTTCGTTCGTTGGAAATACCTGGATGTGGCGCTGTCAAAATTCGGTTACTGTGGTCCTATAGGGGATTGGGAAAAAAAGAATTTTTAAGAATAAGCTATTTGTGTTTACTTTCACAAAATTGGTATCCATTTGGAAATACTTTCTTTTAATTGGGGTTAAACGTCATTTTCAACACATTTCAGGTTATATATGGCATATCTAGTTTTACTGGTGGAGGAAGACCTCCTGAGTTAGACATAAACTGAGTAGAATGGTTTTGAACCACCGTCCTTCCACAAGTAACTGGCAAATTTGGAAATGTACACAAATACTATATGAAAAATACAATTTTATTCCAAGACACTGACCTAAAATGAAAACTTTACATCAACTTCAAAAGTGTCTCTTTTGCTTATCAATATATATTCAGGGTTAAAAAAGTTCATTGAAGTCCATTGCTATATTAATGTTTCTGTGTTGCTGGAAAAATATCAGAATATAAAATATTTTTTCTGATCAAATAAGTGAAGACGGGTCAAAATGAAAATTACATAGCAATGATATTCAGAAAATGATCATGTAACATTTGAAAAAGACATAAAGTGTTGACTATTAGTGCAATAACAGATTTTATTAAAAACGTCTGTAACCAGTGTGGACTCTGTTTTTACAAATGCATTCCTGAAATTGTTATCTCTGTGAACTTGCGTAACGCTAAATGAATGTACAGAATTTTTTATTGAGATGTTAACTATACAATTTTTTGTATAACGTAAGTTATTAACAATCAAAATGTCATATATATGACATATACATTATATAACACATTATAAGCAATTTATATATAATTTGTATAATTTCTAAATCAAGCATACAAAACATAATTTAATTTGGCTTTTATAAAAAGTTACATTGTTTTTTACCAAAATGTAGCCAATTCAAACTATAAACCTTTCTAATGAGTTTAAACTTGAAAATGAATACTTTTTATGTCTATATGTATATTATATGTTGAGTAAATTTTGGCGTAGGGCAAAGGATTCATAAACATAGTAACCTAAGTTTCTGAGTACACTGATTTTATTTGTTTGCATCAGTAGGGTATATTTATAAACACTTGGTTTCTTATACAAAAATGAACTTAAATATTTTTACGGATTTATCTATATACAGGACATACAATTACAAAATTGTACTCGTCTTCAATATCAGAACAATAACATGATGTACAATATCTACCCTATTTGGCACGTAATGTGCCCCATTTCAATGCATAGCTGATATGAGGACAATCTTAACTTCATTAAAGGTATTCTAAATTTAGAAGGCAACACGTTTAGGTACTTTTTGAATTCAAATGACTATATTGAATGCATGTATAAAATAAGTTTAACGCTTATTGAAATGTCATTACACCAGCTTTGCTTAAATTCATCAATAATTCTTTGCTTAAACATTAAATGAAAACGTTTTAATTCAAACACTGCTTGATTAATCCATACATAAAAAAATCTGTAGTTATCTAAGAGCAATTTGACACAGTGAGCCCAATTTTGAATACCCTTGAATACCCACCCCCCTCTCTCACTCACACACACACACACAAACACACACACACCTATTTTTCTGGAAAATTTAAAGATAAAACGAGTTGAGTGCGTATTGGCCCATCTTTCCCAGATTTATTATTTTGTTACACAGACAACAATTAGCGGACCTTTGAACTCTCTAACCCATTGTTTATATCTTGGGGGACCGCCGTGTGGTCTAGTGGTAGAGCGTCCGCCTCGCATGCGGAAGGTTGTGGGTTCAATCCCCAGCCTGGTCATACCAAATACTTTAAAAATGGTACTAGAAGCTTCCTCGCTTGACGCTCAGCATTTAGAGGAGAGTTCTAGGTCTGGTCGGCCAGGTGTCAGTATAATATGACTGAGTGGGGTATCATACCATGTGTCTGCGGCATGGTACTCCAGTGTGACAGCGCTTAGAATACTGTTTCAAGTAGACACCGTCGTGATATAACTGAAAAATTGTTGAAAGCGATGCTAAACACCATACAACAACATTATATCTTGGGTCACTAAACCACTTTTGGTTGAATTTACACTTCCCCATATTTACCTTTCAAAACTAGTAAAAATGCCGTCTGTCGATTAAAACATTACAAAAGTCTTTTAGATGCGGTTAGTCTGTGTATGCTGAAAGCTCATTGTTCTACATTGATAAGAGCAAGCGTCCAAGTGATTTAAAGTGAAGAGTACACTGGCCATAAATTCAAATATTCCAGTATGTGGACTAGTAGTTTCATACAGATTTTCAGCTTTTTTTCATCCTATGTCGATTATTTCATCACTCTCAAATAATTCTGAACCACTTTTTCGGAGATTTAAACCGGATTAAGGGTTTTTCAAGGGTTTTATTGTTTTTTTAACTGTTGTTAAATTTGCTTTTTTTATCTTTAATAAACACCCCTTACCTTGTAAAATGTAACACCCCTGGGGGCGTTAATAAGGGAATATACGGTAAGTGAACAATTAATACCGTTCAAAGGTGATAAACACTCCGCTAATTGTTGTCTGTGTAACAAAATAATCGATCTGGGAAGGATGGGCGAAAACCCACTCAACTCGTTTTATTTTTTAATTTTCCAGAAAAATATGTGTGGGGGTGCGGGTGTTAATAAGGGTTGGTTGGTTGGTTGAATATTTAGCGTCATTTTTATGCCATCGAGGGCTAACAGACGATCAGTTCAGTTCACGATGTTTTTCCCAATCTTGAAGGCTTGGGTCTCTTCCCAATTTCTAGAAAAAAAGACTGCATTTTATAGAAGCCACCCCTTGTAGTTGATTGCGTACTGTGTATAATTGTTAAGATAATCTAAGTCAAATGCTTGACTGGTCGGTTGTTTCTCCCTCCAGTGCATCTTGGCTGCATTCATTTGGCTTAAACGTTTAATTTGTTTGCAAACATTGAAAATTGAGGTTGCTTTGGAACAAAATAAGTAAAATTACAGATACAACCTGGATCCTGTGATAACACAAAAATTATCTGAGCTACTGCACACAGATAGAGAGAAATAAGGACATCGTGTAGATCCTTAAAAATTTATTTCAGCGGACAAAAATTACAGATACCGCCTGGCCTCAGTTTCTTGAAAATACGAACCAGAAAGTCCGCTATTTTACTTAAAACTCCAATTGTATGCTAAATTTGTGTATGAAATTGATCACACTATTGCATGTAAGTAAAATAACACAGACTTAAGTATTTTCAAGAAACCTGGATCGTAAACCATAAAAGTTATCTAACCTACTTTTGTGAATCTTTAAATGTGGATAGAGAGCAATACGTATATATCAGGTACACCATTTAATTATTTTTTTCAGTCGGAATAAAACTGGTTGCTATACCAACAAAATTTATAAAGTTATAAACGTGTGAACCGGTAGGGGACTTATGTATTGCTTGCAATACTCCACTCTCTTGTTGTGATTAATCAGTATTGAAATGTCAGCTGTCCTCACCTGGTTTAAATTGTCGACCTAAACTATGAATTAGCAGTCTCTTGAAATTGTTGAGCACTCTACTTTTTTCAGACTTTACTGCAGGCCAATGGCATTGAGGTTCCAGTGCAAAATGGTATTGATGGAAATGTCAGCACAATCACTCAGGGAGTGGGCGAGTTGCAATTTGAAGAAGAGGAAGAAGAGCAATTTTACATGAAAGACCTTCCCAAGCATGCTTGCGCGTAAGTAAAGACCTGTCCTTGCACGCTTGCGTATAAGTAAAGACCTATCTTAGCACACTTAGCGTTCAATTGCTATGAATTGTGGGACAGGCATAGAATTCCCTGCTTTTTCCATTGGCAGTTGATGGACCTGATTTGGGAGATGTCAGGTTCTGGGATTTGAACTCAAATATTTTGAGGTCTTCATCCACCAATACAAACTGGATACCCATATATAACAATTTAACCTGAAATGTGTTTAAAATGGCATAAAAACATTCCGTTCTAATGTTCTGTTAATGTTCCCCAATATAAACTCACTGACTCCTTATCAACTTTAAGATATATATATCATTTAGATATATTGAAAAGGGATTTCCTAATTTAGTCTATGTGCTCAGGTTAGATTAAAATAGAATTGCCACTTAAAATTGTATTATAAAACTTCAAAATTTCACCATTTTCAGATACTGTGGAATCCATGATCCAGCGTGTGTAGTGTACTGTAATACAACCAAAAAGTGGTTCTGTAATGGTCGTGGTAACACTTCAGGAAGGTAGGTTCTGTAAGGTCATGATCTCCAGGAGTAGCACCTCTCGTATTGAATAAATTATTAAGCTGTCTTAAGACAACATTGCTGAGTTTTGTGCAAAATTCAGGAATCTGCAACACTAAAAATAGTTGCATTTGTGAATTGTGACGCATTTATACAATTAAGTAAACAATATAAATTTCATTTGATGTTCATTAACACTTATAAATATGAGATGAGAATTGGAGATGGTTTATTTAATATTGATACTGATATTGATTTTTTATTGGTGAGATTGAATACTTAGCATCATTTCTATGTTAATTGTGTCTTATTATCATTCGTCTCTCACAGGTGATTCAAATGTGAAAGTTATCAGTTACTTGCGGAGATTAGGGTGCTCGAGTACTGGTTAATCTTTCAGGAACCAAGGAAACAGTGGTTAGGTTAACTGATTGTCTGTTAGCCCTCGATGGCATAAAAATGATGCTAAATATTCAATCATTCAATCATTTCTATGACAGCAAGGGCTAACAGACGTTCAGTTAATCTTCCCTCTATTTCCTGGGATCCTGGAAATTTAACCAATACAACCATGAGCACAACCATCTCCGCAAGTGGCTGATAAATTTATCACTTAAATCAGCAATGAGAGAAGAATGATAATAAAATACATTGTCACATATCAATCATCACTTAGACTATGGACTTAAACCCCTGCATTGATAGTCAGACCTACTTCCTACTGAACTAACCAGGTCAGGCAATTACAGATAAAGTTTTGTATAAATGGATGAAAAGTAAAATCTGTCGTTACTATTCAGTGCTTTACATTAACGCTTGCCTGACCGTCTGGGACAACTGAATCATGGGTACGGACAAGAAAAATATAAAACTGCTAGCCCAACTTGACAAGTGAAAATTCAAATATTACACATGACATCATTATTTTGCAAATCTCCTTGTGTCTCATATTTGCGTGATTAACTCAAGAGATTCTGAGTAGTTTTGTAAATAAATGATGTTAATTTTCTCGCGGAAGCTGTGTAATGTGCATGTGCTACTTTTAGACCATTAGGTACTACCATATTTATGAATTGCGGAGTAATTGCCTCCGCCTGTAAAAATGTTGTTAACCCTTTGCTCCATAAGCATTTTCTTGGACTCTTCCAATTTGAAAGATTAATTCACCACGTATCAGCAATGGTTGAATTCTGTATATATTAACTGACCGAGTGGAAAACAGTGCAGGAAGTGCACTGTTTTCAAAGACCTGTGATTGGTGCGGGAAAATGCGTATCTATGGAGTAAAGGGTTAAACATTGAGAAGCTCTGTACATATTGTGCATGCATTACTTTTGAACTGTCTTGGGTGCTATCCTCTTTACGAATAGACGATTGTGTCCACGTGTAAAAAACATTGGCAAAACATTGAATGGTCCATTTTTATATGGCAAGAAACGTTACTGTTATACTAGGTATTCAAAATCATCACAAGAATGAAAAAAAAGTTTTTCAAGTTTTCAAATTCCACTACTAACTTTAGGGCATTCATTTAAACTCTTTAAGAATAGGCCCAGAGCAACTTTGATGGATACTTATAATAAACTCCCTGACCATATAGTCACAGCACATACCCTAAATGCTTTTAAGGCAAGAATTAACAAAAACAATGTGATCCCAGACAAATTTCTGGTTAGCTGCTACTAATGAACAATATTGAGTTTTAATCAGAGTTTTAATCAGAACATGTGAATTGTGATGAAAAACTATGTATAAAATGATGAAATAAAAAATTGTGTTAATATTAATAACGTGTTAAAAGTGTTAATTTAAATACCATATGTAAATATGTAAAAAAATTAATTGATATCATGAACAATATTAATTTTTATAAATCAGTGAAACCACTATAAAAAGACCCATAGAAACCTTTGGTTAATGTGCATTTGTCACAGTACAGTCTACTAACAGTATGAACAATATGTACTTGTTTTAAACGCACATTACGTCAGTTTTTTAATAACAAAGTATGAAATGTTTGTTCAATTTTCTTTTCTTTACCAGTCACTAATAAAAATATCAGAAATACGCTGATAAAAGTTGTTCTAGTTTTGTTGGAGGTTCAAATATATAGATATCAATAGACTAGTATAATTCTAAGTTAAAGTAAGGACAGGTTGTTTTTTTGTCAGTACATGTAGATTTTAGGTAAATACTTGTCAGACTGACAACTTCAAGTGAAATATAAAATTAATGTAGTTGCCTGCTATTGATTTCGATATTTCTTTACAGCCACATAATTAACCATTTGGTGAGAGCCAAAGCAAAGGAGGTGACATTGCACAAGGACGGACCACTGGGGGAAACCATCTTGGAATGTTATAACTGCGCCTGTAGAAATGTCTTCCTTCTGGGCTTCATACCTGCGAAGGCTGACTCGGTGGTGGTATTGCTGTGCCGGCAGCCATGTGCCACACTCAGTAACCTGAAGGACATGAACTGGTATGTGTGAAGATTTGCCAGTAGTTTCTTGTTACATTTTGTGATGTTCAACTCGAATGCAGTACCACTCGAATGCAGGTCAACAATGCAAGCGAGGAAGGTTTTGTGTTTTTGTGATTTGTATAATCAATACTTTAAAATCATGTTTTTTTCTTATTAAATTGAGGGAAAATTAAGAAATTCTTCACATTGATTGAACTGTCAATAATCAGTTACCTGAGTATATCTGATTATTTACGGTAAATGTATCTGAGTCGGGGATGGTAAAATCTGGCAAATAAAAAATGTTCAATTATCTGGGGATAAATCTACTTGTCCGTGTAAGATAGTTTTACTTAAAACAAAACAAAAGGCTAAGATCTTTTAACTTCTAACTGAAAAGTCCTTTTTTCAGTGCCATGAATTGAAATGATTTCTAATAGCTTATTTTTTTTGAAATATGAACACTTATTTACTCTCATGATCTTTCATTATTTTTTTTAATATGAACTGGAAAATTTACTTGTCCATATTTGTAATTCAAATAATGGATTTCGTCATCCCTGGTCCCGAATTCCCAACTGTAGTTGTAGTAGTTGTAGTTTCCATCCCACATTAAGGCGATGCAAGAGTTAAATTAAAAAGTTTTTGTATTTGTGTATGGAAAAATCCTAATGAAAATAATATTGTGTAATTGAGTATAGCATTTTATCACCTCCTTATGCATTATTTGTCATAATAAAAGGGTGACCTAGTAAACTTATTTGGAAAGTAAAGTTCATTCTTATTACTTGAATTTCTTACTTTAAATTAGTGTTCAAGATATTGCGATTGCAATCTAGACAATGATTTTTTTAGTCAAAGGTGAAATGTAAATGATATTAGTACTACAAAGTATACTAGGTTAGGTACCAATGATATGAAATACAATTTATAGACAAAGATGATTTGTGAATACCGATCCCAGTTTCACTAAACATCTCAACATGAGATTTTCTGCAACTGAAATTATTGAAATGTTACAACTTTATTTACATTCATCATTTTGCCTCTTTTAGAGAAATTGAGAATTTTGAGTTGAGGAAACTTTCAGTTTGAGAGGTTTGGTGAAATCTGCCACTGGTATTCAGTTGCCTCTCCATTAATGCATTGTGACAACTTTTTTTTCCAATTTGTGACTGGTGAGAATCATAGATATATCAACTGATCATGAAGCATATGAGTAGGTACCATTGTTGATATAAACATTTCATTATCAGGGATCCGAGCCAATGGCAGCCTCTGATCCAGGATCGTCAGTTCCTGCCCTGGCTGGTAAAGGTGCCATCTGACCAGGACCAGATGAGAGCTCGTCAGATCTCAGCGCAGCAGATTAACAAGTTGGAAGAACTGTGGAAGGACAACCCAGAGGCTAACCTGGAAGATCTCGAGAAGCCTGGTGTGGATGAAGAACCTCAGCAAGTTTTACTCCGGTATGTTTTGTGGACTAGTCAAGTCATTTAACAATACAGACCCAAACTTACTTGACTTCTCTAAGGGCTGTTCCATTTAAACATACATACCACCCATGGACGGCAAAATAATAAACTTCTATGGTGGGAGTGTTTTTCAAAACTGGGGGCCTGATAAAATGAATTAAAAATATAAAGGGGGAGGGTCCAATTTCAAAGTGCCTTCCATGGGTGGGTTGTATGTTTAAATGGAATAGCCGTAACAAACTCATTCTTCAGCTGCACAGGGAGTTAGCTTGTACATGCTTTTTTGCACCTATGAAAAGTTTCAAAATGCATTTGCCAAAGCAGAGGACCTATTACACAGGTTTCAAAACCAGATTCAAAATTTTATTTCAATCTGTCTTCCATCAAACAGAGAGCAAAAACTTCAAAGATTTAGTGAATACGCTATTTATAATATTCCAATGAATATTTGATGGTGGTTCAGATATAGATGGACCATACTATGTTAATTGTACAGTTTGTACAGTTTTAATTCACTGAATTAGGTAAAATTTGCAGTATCATGAGCTTACGGATACAGAATCAGATGCACACTATCACGGTTGCAGAAAAATGTGCACACTCCATAATCCGTGATTTAAAAAACATATTTAAATTCTCTGTAATTGTGTTTTTTAAATTTCTCTTTTCAATACTGAATGAATTCATTGAAATACAAACATGTATACAAAAGGGTAAATCATGTTGTTACTTGTCATGATGTGTAATTTGTATGAGCTGTCATTATTGTTTCTATAGTTAGGATGCTACTTGTCATGATGTGTAATTTGTATGAGTTGTCATTATTGTTTCTATAGTTAGGATGCTACTTGTCATGATGTGTAATTTGTATGAGCTGTCATTATTGTCTCTATAGTTATGATGACGCCTACCAGTACCAGAGTATATTTGGTCCTCTGGTGAAGCTAGAGGCAGATTATGACAAGAAACTGAAGGAGTCTCAGACCCAAGATAATATCGTGGTCAGGTGGGATGTCGGCCTTAACAAGAAGAGGATAGCTTATTTCAACCTGCCAAAAGCAAACGATGGTAAGGTTTTATTCAGATCACTGTCTTTTAGTGTGTCTGCTTTAAGCCTGCACTTTTACTGACCAATGGGGTCACCCGAAATGAAGTTTGGCTTCTTTAACTGGGCAGATCATATGAAAGAGGTTGTTCTGTGGTGTTTAGTGTTGCTTTCAACAATTTTCAATCATATAAAACTTGTTTACTTGAGACAGTATTCTGAACGCTGCCACACTGGAGTATCATGCTGCAGAGACATAGTATGATACCCCACCCAATCACATTGTACTGACACCAGGCCAACCATACCTGGAACTATCCTCTAAATGCTGATATCAAAGTTGAGTTATGGCCCTTGATTGAAAAGTTAATGTTTGCCTTGTAAGTACTGTTACACCTTTGGTTTTAATTAGATATTCACTAAACTTCGTATCAATATGTTATTGACTATGAAAACCAGAAGAAGCTTGTCAACTGAACGTATTTGTACCAGACTGGTTCTTCAACATTGCTTTTGTTTTATTTTATCTATGCTAAAACATCTTATTTGCTGATTCTTTATGATTATTTTACTTTGATAATTTTTAGGATTTTTCAACAATTTATTGAAAAAAAGAAGACGCAATTTGTTGAATTCTAAATTACCAGTACTTATTGTTAACTCAATGCTGTAATTGTTGACTTTTAGAGATGAAGTTGATGCATGGAGATGAGTTGAGAATTCGCTACATGGGTGAGCTGCACAAACACTGGTCTGGTGTTGGACACGTCATCAAGATCCCGGACAGTATCCTTTAATTGTGGAATTGTAACATCACTGCGATTTATTCAAACTATTATTGGGATGTCCAAGCGTTAAAAAGAGTTAATTTCTAACAGGAATATTTTCAACTAAGCAAGTGATTATTTTCCACTCCCTGGATGTTTAGGTACAACTTTATTCTTCCTTTACAAGGAAACTGTATTATACAGGTGAAAATATTTAGATGTGATATAAAGATGTCAAACAAAACTGGTTATAAAGTTTTGGATTTAATTCCCTCCGGGCGTTCACTGTTATTTGGGGAGAAAATGTTGCTTCTTATCGCTATTGTCGGGAATTTACTCCCACATTTGAAAATTGTCCCCACTGCAACATATACATGTATTTTATATCTAGGTTGGTCTTTTTTTTTCAACTGTTTCAAACTTGTTTACATAATCTTTTAATAACTTCTTCACAATTATTTATTAGCAGAGATTATTTTCCTTTACAAGTTCCCCTAGACCACAGTGATGAGATAGCTATAGAGTTGAAGAGTAATGCTGGGGTACCAGGCGAATGTACTCACAACTTTGTTGTAGATTTTGTCTGGAAGTCAACATCATTTGACAGGTAAATTTAGAAAAAGTTCTGCTTAGATATTTTAATGTTCATAACAATTTCTGTAACTTGGGAAGCTGAATAAGTGTTTCAAATTCAGCGAAATATCCATGGGCATTTAATGCATCTTTTAAACATTGCCTAAAAGTCACATGGAAATATTTCCAAAATTCCATAACTTTAAAATGATAAACATGCGGCTACCGGCATAGGTCAGAGTATCATCTGTTACTCTTTTTCAAAGTATTGGCTTTGGTGTTTAACATATTTAGCTATTTTCTGAGGTGAAGTATCCACAACCTTCCTCTTGCTTTACAGTTCAAAGTAATGCAGTCCGGTTTAATCAGTCATGGTCACTCCGCTCAGGAAACTCTTGTTGTACAGATAGCACCTGAGAAATGACTGATGTCTTCATGCTTGCTATAGATGTAACTGTGACCTTTTCATGGAAATTTTACATCTGTCTTCTGAAATTATGTTAAAGATGAATGATATGATATATAGGTGATATAGCAGGCGAATAAGCTATAAATGTCATAAAAAATAATATAAGATTTAATATTGATACAAACCATCTCATTATCATAAATAAAATCCGAATGGTTTTGGTATATTGATCCACCAAAACATGACAAAATCATTATTTTAGTAGGAGTGATAAACTTGAAGCGAAATCCCATTCTAAAAAAAGACAGCTCTTTATTACTGCTTGACGACCTTCACATCACCATTCGACCTCCTTATTAGATGAAACCAAGTCTACAACATGCAAACCTAGTATGATGGATCGAACCGAAATCAAAATGAAATCATGTGATTCCTTTGAATTGTCACAAAATATTTTGCAATTTTTCTTGAGTAATCTATTTTAGTATAACCTAGGTGTGTAGCCGAAGTGAGGAAATCTCATTCAGTATATAATTTTGTCATTTTTAGATAGATATCATTAAGCCAATATGGGGGCAGTGAGTATAGATAGACATGGATTTATTGGGGAAAAAATGTTTTGGGTCGATTTTAAAATTTTGAAAAATTCCTGATATACACTGCTTTGAAGAAAAAAATTTAGGGTTGTACCATTGGTATGCATGGAGCTTGCATCAATACATACAAGGTCATCATTAAAAAAAATGGTTGTTTGCTGTGCTCCGGCCCAGTCATTTTTATGTGGGTAGGTAGGTAGCTAAAATTTTTTTGTTGCCAGATTTTGATTTTGTATACTCATAATAAAGAAAAATGGTCAGAAATCATGAAAAAAAAATTTAAATGCTTTGAAAGGCAATAAAAAAAGTTATGGTAGCTGCAATTTTGAGTAAGTAGGTAGGAGCACAGCAAACAAGTTTTTTTGTTTTTTTTTAAGAATGGCCTAAATTTCAAAATTTGACCTCTTTTTCTGAAATAAATATGTTTCATAAGCTGTAAAATGATAAATTGGTTTGTTTGCCTATCTGCTCATAGATCCTGTAAAGATTCGAGCACTCAAAGAGTAAAAGTAAAATCTAACTTAACTTTCATCCTATCATGATATAATGTTAAAGTAGACAGATTTCTGAATTTTTGTTATAACTGGTTGGATACTGGTCAGAATTACATGTAGATTAACTGATAAGCAAAAAGGATATCTGCAAATAGCTACTGTAAATGCTAGCTTCAGAAAAATTAAATTATTCATCTATACATGACAAATGTTCTATGTGTCCCTGAGAGTTTGTTAAAACATTCACCCTAATTGAAATGTTTTTAATTGTATCGCATAGAATGCAGGCTGCCCTGAAGACGTTTGCTGTAGACGAGACCTCTGTTTGGGGGTATATCTACCATAAGCTACTGGGACATGAGGTGGAGGACGTCGTCATCAAGTGTCAGCTGCCGAAGCGTTTCAGTGCCCCTAGTCTTCCGGAGCTGAATCATTCACAAGTGTACGCGGTGAAGACCGTACTGCAGCGCCCACTCAGTCTTATACAGGTGAAATAAACACTTCAGATGCTTTGCTAAAAATGTTAGATATTCAACAATTTATCATGTCAATATTTTGTTTTATTTTTTTTTTGGTGATCTATGTTTAGGATTTATAACAAATAATAAAAGATAGAAGTGACATTGGTTGAAAAGTGCTTCTTAAAATAATGTAAAATGTGAAATGCCTTTTATATACTACCTGTTTTGTCGTAATTTGTTAGCTGTGTATAAACACTTTTCTACCTTCCATCATTCCAGACAAGACCAATTGGTTCAGTTGGTATAAATCAATGGCATTAAAGTGATAGGAAGTATTCATCAATCCATCATTTCATCATTGCTAATCGACTATTTCAGGGTCCTCCAGGGACAGGTAAGACTGTGACTTCAGCTACTGTGGTGTACCATCTGGCCAAGCAAAACAATGGCCAGGTGCTTGTCTGCGCCCCATCTAACATTGCAGTTGACCAGCTCACAGAGAAAATACATAAAACTGGCCTAAAGGTAATTTCCATTATGCCTGATGTTAATTAGTTTAACTGTGATGACATTTTGAACAGACACTTATCTTGGCTCTTAATAATTCTGCATTGGAACAAAATAGATGTTATGTAATCTGGGAGATATAATGTGTATGTGTTTTCCGTCCGTCTGTTGCAAAATCTTGTCCAGAGAACTTGTCCAACATATGTGATCAGAATTAGTTTAAATTCACTGGGATGGTTCAGTTTATGGTTGAGTTGCGCATATCACTTTTGTGTTTTAATGAATTTTTGACTGCTCTTTGCATTTTCCGAATGAAAAATCTTGCCCCTACTTCTACACAAACAGTGACCCCAGTTTGACAAATTTTGATCAATTTGAAGCCTTGGTGTGCATACCCACTTTGCTTTTTAGTCCTTAAAGTTGTCAGATTTGAATAGCAACAATTACACACTTATTTAAGATCATTCTCACAATTATATGAGTGGGGAGGGGCAGTTCCTAGTTTATTAGGTGTTTGTAGAGACATTTCAAATCAAATATTTCTACAAAAATAGTTATAAGTATTGTTAGAGCTAACTCCAGGATAGCAGTTTTACACACATGTGCAATCCCTTTCACAAAACTTGAAAGTGAATGTAGTCCTGGTGAATCTAATGACCAGTGTTCTGATTATGCTTATTCTGTCTGCATTCAACTTTTCGAAATACACAGTTTAAAATTGACAACTCTTGATATCTTAACAAAAAAATTTATGAGCTAATGCAATTGTTATTACATAGTCGTATCTCTGCATGTGAATTGTGTAATTTCAGCTCCTCTTACCGCTTACAGTGAATTCAATTTGAACTTTGTGTACATCGTAAACATGAAGGGAAAAGAGGATGTTCCTGTCCAATTGTCTTTTCATGAGTTAATGCCCCTTTTCAACTTAATAACAAAATTACAACATAGTATTAGTACATTTGTACCTCATGATTTCAACTCCTTCTACAGTTTACATGGGCATCAATTCAAACTTGATATATCTCATCAATGCATGTTAATTTATTTCTCCACCAAGTCGAGGCTGACCATAAAATAGTCTATTGCTATTGCAAACTCTAACTGTTTGTTCTTGAAAGATTACTTTGCCTTCAGCATGAAACAGACCTTAATTACCAAGGATTTCCCCAGGATTTCCATGTGTTTTATTCCTCTGCCTGGGAGTGGTAGCAAATGAATATCTTAGTTGATTTACTCTTCTTACCAGGTGGTGAGATTGTGTGCCAAGAGTAGAGAAGCCATAGAGTCTCCTGTTGCCTTCCTGGCTCTACATAACCAGATCAGAAGTATGGAGAGGTAAATATCTGGGAACTTTTACACATCAGCGGGGGAAAACAACTATATGAAGTACTGAGACACATTGTGGAAAAAACTATATAAAGTACTCAGACACATTGTGGAAAAACAACTATATAAAGTACTCGGACACATTGTGGAAAAACAACTATATAAAGTACTCCCACACATTTGGGGAAAACTACTCTTGAAACATTCGGGAAAACAACTATATAAAATACTCTACACATTCCCGGGGGGGGGGGGACAACTACATAAAGTGCACCCGACACATTCTTGGACACATTTGTGGAATTTTTTTAATAAAGTACACATTCTGAAATATAATACATTGTATGCAATCATTTCATAAAAATCTTGCATGTGTTTGTGACCATATCAATCATGTAATTGACTTTGACAGATCGAGTTTTATTAATAAAAACTTCTGTAGTTGTTTACAGTGGAATCAAGATGTGTTTTAAAGCTTTAACATTTTCTTGAAATAAATAGTGAAATGCCTCTCACGAAAACCACACACTGTGCTGGTTCTACACAGGAACGGACTACAGATCTGGTCATCTCAGCTTTCTTTGCTCTCGAGCTAAAATCTCTTTATATAAACTAAATTAGATACATATTAATGAAGAAACAAACACAAAATAGCTGATATGAGATTGATTCCAAATTTTTGCCCTAAAATGGTCTTTGCTTTTTGTATTGGTATATTGGCAATGTATTTGTTATTTTGTATATACATTTACATGTAGAACTTATATATATGTGTGTAAATGTAAGCATATAGTTAGTAATTCTTGCTACTTCAGCATTCCTGAACTACAGAAGTTACAACAGTTGAAGGATGAGACTGGAGAGTTGTCTTCAACAGACGAGAAAAGATACAGATCTCTGAAGAAACAGTGTGAACGTGAACTCCTGCAGGTAAATATTGGTTAGACCAAGTTATTGTCACTACATCAGATGTAGGTACCTGTAACTGTGATTTGGGAAGTCATGGAGATATACATGTACATGTATGAATCACACTGCTGAGGTAGGTGTGGATTACAGTATGTTACTTGTGACAAAAAGATAGCTATTACAGGGCTGGAAAATTCCACTTGTCCGCTCACCATGACGAGTGAACATATGGTTGGGACGAGTAAGATTTAAGAAAATGACCTTAATAATTTTTTAATTGATGCATTCATGTTGAAATTGGGAGGACAAGTAGCTTTTATAAGAAATTTCTAGCCCTGTATTAAGATGCACAGAATTATATATTGAAAAGGAGTTTCCTAGGTTAGACTAAAATATATTTCCCACTTAAAAATGCAAAATATATTTTTACGTATTAAATGAGTTTTCATTTTGATTCCAATTTGATCCATCATATGGGTTTACACATTGAAAAATTTGTTTTTATCTGAAAAAGATTTCGAATGATGATACAAATATCGCCAAGCAGTATTTAAATGCTGTCTATTTTAAGAACGGTAATTTCGTTTAAAGTTTACCACTCCAATTTAAATATCAGTTATGTCACGTTTTGGTGGATTTGACATACCAAACCCTTTTGATTTTATTTATTAATGGTGATTGGATGCTTTTTGTCCATTTTGATAATTATTTTACTTTTCAAGAAAAATTAAAGTGTGTTTTTCTGATATACTACCTGTTATATGCATGTATTGTTCATCGGTTCATTAAATTCCTGGCAATCTATTACAGAATGCTGATGTGATATGTTGTACATGTGTGGGTGCAGGTGACCCCAGATTGGCCAAGATGCAGTTCCGCTCTGTCTTGATTGATGAGAGCACACAGGCCACAGAGCCTGAATGTATGATACCAGTCATATTAGGCTGTAGACAGGTATGTAGATGAAATATTTTTATCCTACCCATACAATAACTCCTATACTTCACTAGATGCATGTAATATATATATTGCACCAGACTCAGTCGGTAGTGAATCTGACTATCAGTCCAGGGGCCATGAGTTTGAATCTTGCCCGGCCACAGACTCTGTGATCATTAATATATGACATTTTGTCTCGTCTTTCATCTCTCACTGCTGATTTAAGTGGGAAAGTTACCAGTTACTCTGGGAGATGGGTTAGCTCGAGTACTGGTTAACCTTCCAGGATCCCTGGAAAGAGTGATTCTCTGTTAGCCTTTGATGGCATAAGAATTAGACTAAATATTAAAACAATTCAAACAAATTTTAAAAGAAGTCTGCAATTTGCAACTCAAAATTGATGAATAAATGCACATGTTTAATCACTTTTGCTTTAAAAATATAAAAAATTTTTGCTTTGCCTTAAAAACCTGCATGGTATTAAGTCTGTTTAACACACCAGCCATTCTTGTTGGCACGTATGGAAATGTTAATGTAACCTAATATCCAGTTGTATTGGTGTCAAACCAAATAGTTTTTCTGATGAGTAACTGAAAATGGTACTTTGGTATATTATAAACAAGGAATTCAACTGGTATAAGTTGTTAGTGATCTGTTGGTAAATGCTATTCAATAGTTAGTTCTGTTGAGATTGCCTTCTGTGATATTAAGTGTCTTCTATGATTCAGCTGATTCTGGTGGGTGATCACTGTCAGCTGGGACCTGTCGTCATGTGTAAGAAGGCTGCCCGGGCCGGACTGTCGCAGTCACTGTTTGAGCGTCTTGTTGTTCTGGGTATACGTCCAATCCGATTACAAGTACAGTATCGTATGCACCCAGCTCTCAGTGCGTTCCCATCTAACATCTTCTATGAAGGCTCACTGCAGAATGGAGTTACATCAGGTATTTCTTTTATGGGACAGAATCTCAACCTTATTTAATATTTTAAATCGAACAGTTATCTTCATAATAAATATATTTTGAAATGAAGGTGCACTTTTTAAAACCATTTTATAAGTCGTAAATTTTCTATTCCTTATATACATACATACTGGAATACATATTTTGATAATATAATAAACTGGGAAAATGTATATAAAGCTATACACAAATTAGAAGATAATTGTATAAAGCAATTTAAATTTAAATTAATTCATAAGATCATTCCATCGAAAGAAATAAGATTCCTTTGGAAAATAAGCTCAACTCCGTTTTGTAACATCTGCAATGAACCCGAAACTTACAAACATTTGTTCATAGACTGCAAAGAAGTAAATGGATTTTGGAAGAAAATAAACACATTGTTTAAACACTGCGGAATAAATAAAAACGTAAAATCGCTATATAATATAATAATAGGCTACAAAGTAGATCATCAGGAATATATTAATATAAACAGAATATTCGCACTAATAGGATTTTCGATATATAAAACGTATTTTATAAGCGAATCTAGAACTAAGCATGTAAATTGTTTTTCAATATTCTGTCAAGAATTTAAAAAATTATCTAAGCTCTCCGAGTACAATATATATAAATCTAATAATTTTGAAAGACGAGTTCAAAGCTACATAGACAGCCTGTAAATACAAGAAAAAAAATCATCTTTAAATAAGTATATATCTTATTTAGAAAATAGTATGCATAAGTTCCTAGAACTTGACAAGGAAAAAAAATATTTTAAAATCTATATTAATAATTATTGTTTATTGTTACACAAATATCGTTTGTACTTTTAATTAATCTGTGATTTATGTACATGTATATTAATTGAATAAAGTTTTATAAAAAAAAAACAAAAAAAAACCCATTTGATATTAAATTTTGCTTCATAACAAATTCTAAATTAATGCAACAATTGACAAATGCTGTCAAATGAATGCCGCTGCATGGAAAGAGACATGTCAGGAGAATCATGTGTAAGACTTGTCTTATTAATACATGAATTGAAAAGATTAAGCACGATGATAGAACAGTTGATAGTGTTGGCCACCCGCGGACCCGAGAGCAATCATATAAACTCTTGAGTTTAATTCACAATTAACATAAAATAATGTCAACTGAAGATGAGTATTGTCTACACAGAATCATTATGATTGAAATATTGCTTAAACTATTTGTAATAAAAAATTCAAAGAATTATAGACTGTCATGACTTGTTTTGTCGTAATTTGACTCTAAAGACTTTTATAAATTATGTTTAAACACTAATATTGGCATGTGAAAGAGGTTATGTTGCATTGCATTTTAAATAATCTATTTGTTATGGAAATCATCTGTTTTTATGGATGTATTTCAGCTGAGAGATTGAGAAGCAGTCTTGACATCCCATGGCCACAGCCAGACAAGCCCATGTTCTTCTACACATGCTCTGGCCAGGAGGAGATCTCCAGCTCCGGCACATCTTACCTGAATAGGTAATCTAATTTATAAAAAAGAATGTCCTTTTGATAAGGCTAATGACTGCTTGAAATGTGTGTGTATTTTGATAAAATTTCCAATATTCTGATAAAAGAAATAATTCTGCCTTAATTTAAACAATGTATGTACCTCACAATAAAATCTTTTTAACAAAATTGATAAACTGGTAGGGGAATTATGTATTGCTTGTAATTTTCCAGTGTCTTGTATTACATTTGGATTTTGGATTTTTTTTGAAAGTACAATGGTGCAATTTAGATATTTTTATTATGATATCAGTGAACAAGGATTGCTTAATATTAAAAAGTTTGAAAGTTAATGAAAAAATGTTTGTCTAAGATGTTTATTCCTAATAAATAATTCTACTTTTATACTTGTACAGAACTGAAACAGCTAGTGTGGAGAAGATAGCGACTCGATTTCTGCGATCTGGCGTCAAACCTGAACAGATTGGTATCATCACCCCATATGAGGGTCAGAGGGCATACATTGTACAGTACATGGGTTACAGTGGCTCACTCAATAAGAAACTTTATGTAGTAAGTGTTCAGTTCTATCTTACCACAAAAGAGCAGGCATATATTGTTACTACACCTGAAATGTTTAATAACGTAACATGTAGTGTTTTCTTGCAACAATAACTCACATGTTTACTAGGAAATGACAAATCCAAACTTTGGCTAGCTATGTAAAGTATCTTGTTTCATCAGCCGGATATAACATTCATGTTTATCAGGACAGTTTGGTGTCCATGTTTTGGATATATATCAGGACAGTTTGGTGGCCTTGTTTTGGAATATATCAGGACAGTTTGGTGGCCTTGTTTTGGATATATATTAGGACAGTTTGGTGTCCTTGTTTTGGATATATATCAGGACAGTTTGGTGGCCGTGTTTTGGATATATATCAGGACAGTTTGGTGGCCTTGTTTTGGAAATATATCAGGACAGTTTGGTGGCCTTGTTTTGGATATATATTGGGACAGTTTGGTGTCCTTGTTTTGGATATATATCAGGACAGTTTGGTGTCCTTGTTTTGGATATATATCGGGGACAGTTTGGTGTTCTTGTTTTGGATATATATTCGGACAGTTTGATGTTCTTGTTTTGACACATATTGGGACAGTTTGGTGTTCTTGTTTTGGAATATATCGGGACAGTTTGGTGTTCTTGTTTTGGATATATATTCAAACAGTTTGGTGACCTTGTTTTGACACATATTGGGACAGTTTGAAGTCCTTGTTTTGGAATATATCAGGACAGTTTGGTGTTCTTGTTTATGATATATATTCCGACAGTTTAGTGGCCTTATTTTGACACATATTGGGACAGTTTGAAGTCTTCTTTTGGAATATATCAGGACAGTTTGGTGTTCTTGTTTTGGACATATATTCGGACAGTTTGGTGACCTTATTTTGACACATATTGGGACAGTTTGAAGTCTTTTTTTTTTGAATATATCAGGACAGTTTGGTGTTCTTGTTTTGGATATATATTCGGACAGTTTGGTGACCTTGTTTTGACACATATTGGGACAGTTTGAAGTCTTGTTTTGGAATATATCAGGACAGTTTGGTGTTCTTGTTTATGATATATATTCCGACAGTTTGGTGACCTTATTTTGACACATATTGGGACAGTTTTAAGTACTTTTTTTTGAATATATCAGGACAGTTTGGTGTTCTTGTTTTGGATATATATTCCGATAGTTTGGTGGCCTTGTTTTGACACATATTGGGACAATTTGACGTACTTGTTTTGGAATATATCGGGACAGTTTGGTGTTCTTGTTTTCGATATATATTCAGACAGTTTGGTGACCTTGTTTTGAACAATCAGGTCTGGTTAGCTCAGTCAGTTGCGCATCTGACTATCAATACAGGGGTCATGAGTTCAAATTCCTGTCCAGCCACAGTCTCTGTGACGATTAATTTTGGATATTGTGTCTAAATGTCATTCTTCGCTCACCACTGATAAAAGTAGGAAAGTTATCAGTTACTTGCGGAGATGGGTGTGCTTGACTATTGGTTAACCTTCAAGGATCTCAGAAAAGAGTGGTTAGCACAAACAACTTTAAGAAAAATTCTAGCAATTCAATTTATAACAAGGGACAATAAATTGTTCCAAGTGTGATTATTTCTAGATATTTTAATGAATAATAGCTGAAACTCATTTTGAGCAACAAATCTGTTGATTATAATTTTTAACAAACTTTCTGTAAGTATTTGCATGAAGAGTGGCTAGTATCTAATATTTTATATGTGTTTGTAGGAGATAGAGGTGGCCAGTGTTGATGCATTTCAAGGACGTGAGAAAGATTTCATCATCCTCTCATGTGTAAGATCTAATGAGCACCAGGGAATCGGATTTCTTAATGATCCCCGACGTCTCAATGTGGCTCTTACCAGAGCAAAGTAAGTTTATGAAGGTGAAGTGATGCGGATTTTAGATAATGGCTGTACTTTATGCTAGCCTGATTGTTTAAATCCCTTCTGTTGGAGGTTCAACTTTATAATTATGTTCATGTACTTATGCCTAAACATTATTGAAGTTCAGAAGATGACCTAACACCAATGTAGTTGAACAGAAGCAAGATGACAGTATACGACTTTGGTAGTATTATATAACTAAAAGACTTGTATAATATTAATTATTTTCCATGTTGATGTGTTTTCCATTGTTAATTAACTATTCAAAATTACGGTATTGTTAATATGGATACATTGCACTGTCTTTATTTTGGTGTTGGCAATTTGTTTGTATAATAATTTATCTCCCTTTCTTTTACCAGATATGGAATAATCATAGTTGGAAACCCGAAAGTTCTCTCAAAGGTAAGTTAGCAGTTCTACTTGGGAGTGCTTGTGTTGTCACTATGCCCATTTTCATTTTATATCATTAATAATGCATTTTTCTTTTTGTCCATTTTACTTTGAAATTGCATATATATGGGGAAAAAAGTTAGAATTTCATGTAACCTGTTGGGTTCCAAAAGAAATACACAATCTAAATATATATAAAAGTAAGAAACTGTCTTGACAACCAAGATATTGTGGAAAATGCATGTGTTTCTCCTTCAGAAATGTTATAATAACGATCCAGTACTTTAAATGAGTATTTGTCCTAATGAAAACGGCTATAAAATTCTAACATTTTCAGATTGAAATTAAACTACATGCATGTATAACTTAATACCAACACAATTTCAGCAACCCCTTTGGAATCACTTGCTGACATACTATAAGGAACAGAAGTGTCTGGTTGAGGGACCCCTGAACAACATGAAGGAGAGTCTGATACAGTTCAGTAAACCAAGGAAACTGGTCAACTCAACCAACCCTGTAAGTATACTGTTTCTCTTATAGGCGTAAGCCTACCATTGATTTTTGATCTTTATTGAAAAATCAAAAAAGTTTTCAGGCTTGTCATTCATAGAGAGACTCAGATGAAAGAAGTGGAATAATTCATAGGAATCACCTGTAATACAGATCTGTCCAGTTAATATCTAACACCCTCACATATGGGGGTGTACAGTCAAACCTGTCTTAAGCAGCCAGCCAAGGGAAAGGGCCAAATTGGCCGCTTAAGACAGGTGGCTGTCTACTACAGGGTCATCAATTTTCACCCAGATTAGCGAAGTATTTTTGTATATTGGCACAATTTCACAAACTCAACACGTTCAAAGTCAAACACTTCCGTTTTGGTGGCATTGCTAACACGCTGACAATCAAAACGTTTATGATTTAAGTCACAATAAATCATTTCCAAATTTTATATTTTCCACATTTAGCGCTTTTTACAAGTGTGAACTTAATGAGTTAATTCCTTATCGTTCGTTAAAAGCACGAACAAACTGCCATTCTAATTATCGTCTCAAAAACGTTAGCTTCTTTAGTCTTTTTATATGCCGACTTTTTCACAGTTAACGTGTTTACACAAAACACTTTGATCTGACGCGAGCTAAAAATAGAGATGTGAAAATTATCACGCACTACACTCGTGTTTGAGTCGGAAAAATTGCGATTATGTAGAACACAATAACAGCTTTGTTTGGTTTGAGTCAGAAAAATGGCGATTATGTAGACCACAATAACAGCTTTGTTTGGTTTGTTTACGGCCAATTAAGAAAGTTTAAACTAAAAGAAACTTATTTTAAATTAAAGATTTATTATAATTATTTGATTTATTTGGTTTTTAGTACTTTAATTAAATATTAATTCTGTGGCCGTAATGAAATTTTTATATGCCCAAATCGATATTTTACGGTTAAATTTGTTCATTTAGTGGCCGTTTTAGGAGGTTTTTAATGCATTTGGGACCAAAAATGTTGGCCGCTGGCCGCGTCGACCAGGTGACCGCCTATTGCAGTTAAATTATATAGTAAATTTCGACGGGAGGGTCTGAAACTGGCCGCTTAAAGCAGGTGGCTGCTTATAACAGGTGACCGTTAGTACAGGTTTGACTGTATACTGAACTGATTAATATGTCTTTCATATTATAATCCATTACATTGAGACTCTTGTCAGTTTATAATAACACAAATAACCTGTATCAAATCACTTTTAATCAGAAAAAAATTTCCTCAGACATTTAGTTATTTGATTGACTTTGATCATCCATTAACATCAAATACCAGGGCTCAAAATTCCTGATGGGAACGTTCAAATAGAGATGAATATTGAAATTTACTTCATTATAAATATTGATTGAACTTATTTGCATGTAAATATGCGTATGTAACTATCTTAACTACTTGTCTTTTACAGGGTGGACGATTTATGAGTAACACCATGTTTGATGCTAGAGAGGTCCTTATTCCTGGCAGTATATATGACAGAAGTATGTATGATATTTATAATTCTCTGTTTTTTAGCTCAAATTTATCATTACTGTGACTTTTCAAAAAAACAATTTAGTTATCATTAAATAACTCAACATGTCACATGTTCAAATCTTAACAAGTATCTTCATGTTTTTTTAACAGGTGTTGGGTACCGTGAGCCTGTGGTTAGAACCCATGACCAGCTCGGATTCATTGGCCCAGAGCGTGCATATACGGGACCTGCGATGAACCTTCCAGTACCAGTGAACATGTTCATCAGCCCCATGCCACAGCCCTTCCACCCCCCACAGCAGCCCATGCAGATGGGTAAGTGTTCTCTGATACTCCATGTAAAAAAATGACAAAGTTACTGTGTACAAATTGAAATAGCTGATCTGTGCATCACTCAATCTTTGTGATTAATTTATTTTCCAAGCATTTTTACTGTAACATTGTGAATCCATTGTTTTTTTAAACCCCGATAAAATAAAGTTTGTATTGTATTAATGATGGCATATAGTCTACATGGTTTATATGTCAGGTCAGTTAAATAAGATAAAATGTGAGCACACATTTACATTGTAGTGTTATACATGATTTACCAGGTAACAACAACAAGATGGGTAGAGGAGGTCGTGGCGGTAGAGGTGGCAGGTTTAAGCCTCCACGATACAGTAACATGCAGCAGACCCAGAACTCCCAGATGACCAATAGTCAGAGTCAGGCCAGCCAGGACATCTCTCAGCCCTTCTCACAGGGTCCTCTCACCCAGGGTGGTCTCTCAATGAGCCAGCCATTCCAGATGAGCCAACCTGGCGGACTGTCTGGTCTCTCGCAGCCAGAATTGTCACAGGTATTACAGCATTTAACAAGACAATCATTCTGTGAAATATTAACAGAAACTTTCAGTAGTAGCATTTTTGTCATTTGAAGGACATGAATTTATTATTTGAGATATGTTTCGATTTAAAATTATTGTTTTCGTATAATTAAACAAATAACTCTGCGGGATACACACTATAGATGTGTATACTCCCTTTAAGTAATTGTATTAAATATATCATATGTTTTCAATTTAAGCTTTTAATAGAGAACAAAATATCCCAATTATCTTTTTTTATATAATTAAATGTCAAATTACTGTTCAAGGTGGCAAACATGCTATATAGAAATGTATACACTTATTTCATGGAAATATATAAATAATTTTGATACTGGGTAATTGTGATTAACAAGGATTTTTCTTGCATCAATGACAAACTCGATGAGTACACAGAATTTCTAACTGATATGATGATTAATAAACTGTTGGGGAAAAAAATAATTATGAACTTTGCTCAAAATTTTATTTTTTACTGCATTATATATATATATATATATATATAAAAAATGCCAACCTAATCTAGTACTGACCTGTAACCATATTTTGGAGATAAAAGTGTGTTGTGTTTGGTGTAGTTTCTGTCATACACCACTTCTCATACATTTGTTTTATATTTGTGTACAGGATAGTTTCCTAGTGGAAGACTTCAAGTCTCAGGCTGATGGCATGCTGTCCCAGGACTCCACGTACCAGGGAGACCGCATGTTCTATGCATCACAGCTCTCGCAGGGTCCATTTAACTAGGAGACGCGCTGCATGCTCACACAAGTGAAGGTACTAGCACTGATAATTAGATTGGACACCATTACAGTGTAGTTTCTGTAGTAGTTTTTGTAAATATTTACTGATACTTCTTGTTAAGAAGTATGTAATTTGTGATTTGTCTTTTATTCATAAATAATTTATGGCCCCACCATGCCAAGAACTAGGTGGAGCATATAGTCTTACATCTGTCTGTACATGTATGTCTGCTGGTCTGTCCATACATCCCAAAATGGTTTCTGCTCAATAACTCTAGTTCCATTTAAGAAATTCTGATATATTATTTTGTTTATTGATTCCTAAAAGAAAAGAAGAAGCTTGAGATATTTTTCTGTAACTGGGTCATGGTCGCTGTTACTAAAAATAGAAAATGGTTCCATGTCAATAACTTAATGTTTAATATTTATATCTCTGTTCAGGGGCACATTGTTTTTTGTGCTGTCTGTTTGTCCATCCTTCTGTCACAAAATCTTTGTCAGGAGAACTCCTGACATTAGTGGTAAGGTTTAGCTAGGAAATATTAGTGTGAAATGTAGTTGAGCATATCCATTTTGTGTTCTTGTTTGATGATTTTTGACTAAGTTACGTCCCTTTGGATTTTTGCACAACTACATTTCCAAGGAATTCTCCTGTATGCTTGACAATTATATGTTGTGATATGATTTTGAAAAAGAAATAAAGACATTTATTGCTGACTGAGGATAGACACTAAAGTCCATCAATATTTACATGTTAGGTGTAGAATCTTTCACAGCAGCAGTGAGCTGTTATGGCAGGATAAGGGTTAAGAGAACCCCCTAAAGATCAAATTAATTATAAACATAATTTATCCAAACCTGAGTTGTGATTTTCAATGAGCGATGTACTTCATAAAAATGATGTATGAAAACTTTGATATGTGTACTTTATTATGAATACAAATATGAGAACACATTTTTGTAACATGGAATTTGCAATTCTCTCCATCGACAATTTTCAGGATACATAGAAACTTAATTTATATGTTTGTCTTTTAAATAACAATATTGCTCAGGATGGCATGTACATGCATGAAAGTATTATTCTATTGAGAAGAGTCTCGTTCAAACCACAGTACATGTAGTTAGATGCTCATGGTCTCTACTGCGTTAATGCACATACATATATAGCTTAGAAATTATTTCAGATCTTACATTAAGACACATTTATCAGTTTAAGTACATCTTTTAAATTTCAGGTGATGAGAAACTTTGGATAAGCCAAGTGATGAGACAACATCATCGTAACCAACGACAACTAGATGAGGAGAGAACAGAAGAAGGAGCAGTGTCTGAAAACACCACGCCAATAGTGACAGGAGTGACATGTCACCCGTGTCCACCCCTCGACAACCACTCGCAGCAATAGATCTACAGTCACTGCTGTACAAACGGTATGTTTGTCCTTTGAAGCAGACTACATTATGATTGGCAGACAACAAATTTGTCACACGATCTCTTTGTGGTAGGAGGCAATGTTTTGTCTCGAGACTTCAATATATTAACAGTTTCTTGGCAAATAGTTATATTTGCTATCAGAAATTGTATCAAACAATAAAGGAACTGACAAACTACCAGAAATAGTACACATTCAACACACCTGTAGAGCTGGGAGCCAGATTTCCGGCTTGCTGTTGAAGTTGGAACCAATCATTGAAGGGAGACAACATATGTGATGACTCACCACGACTATTGTCACTGGGCAAAGTGCTGTCTATTAACACCCCGATACTGCAGATGGATAGATTTGTAAGGCGAATGAAGAAAGATGTTGTTGGGAATTTTTGAGACATTACACGTTTGATGATTTAATGTCAACTAGATCAACCATGCTGATAAAATAAATACGAATTAGATTGTGTGTGTTACGCCATTAGAACTGGCATGATTTTGACATAAAAAAGGGGGAAAGGCATTGAATTGAGTAAATCTTGACTGTCGTAGAATGTATTTGTATTTCTATGATATGCTTATGGTTTTTTTTGTTTGCCATTGCACAAACACTGACCTGATATGTATCTTACACCATTGTTCTGGGAAATGGAAGTTATTTTCTGTGTAAAGATCAGTTTAGTGGCATTTATGAGAATGATTAGTTATCAGATTTATGATCTTCGGTTTCTGGAAGTGTAGCTATTTTCATATAAAGAAAATGTCAAGACGGAAACAAATTGTAACTGTCAATATAATAGTGCTCTTGGTTGACTTAACACTTTTGATTGGCTGATCCTACTGCTCATAGTTGACCCAAACTGCATTGATAGATTTACAGTTTACCTACCTGATTCTGACCCTGCAGATTGACATGTAATTGGCTAACAGTATTGACATTTTTCATGTAAGATTGACTTACATTGCTATACGGGCACATTTTTGGGTAGTATTCTGACTTTATCAACATTTGCATTGTAACTACTGTTTAGTTTGAAAAGTCATAATTGAGTAATTCTGATCTAGCAAAAGGCTGGTCAAAGAGTGGGTACACCTGCTTTTGACTGGTCAATAATCCAATCATTCAGTTCAGTGCTTTTCCCCTTCCAATGTATTATGTGATTATAACTATTTATTGATTCACACTGTAACAATTCTAGCGGGTTGAATTTTTTTATTGGTAGAGGTTATATGCTGTAATAGAATAAATCATTTTTGTGGCCAAAGTTCTTTGCAAGTTAAACTTAGCATGGCAAGTTGGTGAATCTGTCGTGTGATATTTGTGATATACATGTAGCAGATTTGAGATGTAATAAACAGTTGTCAGGTCAGATAATGCAGTTATCTCTACATTGATTTTGAATATCTTGCTGTCAAAATCTATACAGTTAGAAACGTTGAGAGAATACTACTTAATACAGGTAGTTCTTCCATATAAAGCCTTGACATTAAACAGATTTCTGCCAAACATTTGCCCCCCATTCTCATTGGCAAAAAGTATAACTTTTTATTTAACTTTTAATTCAGAGATCCGAAGGATTTAAAATGGGCATATGCATACATAATATGGTAACAATACAATTTTCTAATGTTATAAATGTTTAACTAAAAAGTATGTGCTTTTTATTTCAAAAATATTCTCTACCAATAGAAAGCTGAAAATATGTTTTTATGGCTTTAATACAAAATAATGTCATTGTTTTTTTCTGCGAATCAAAATAATTAATTTATAGTATTCCATGTATTTTTTTAAGGCAACCAATGTATTCCCAATTGAAAGGAATATTTCTGAAACTTGAAAATAGCCCATAAATACGGTACAAATGGGAACTAAAAATATCAGTTTCTTAATGTAGACGGTCGATAGCTACATATACATATAGCTAATGTTTATTGTGTTATATCTTGTGCCGACTATAGATAAAATTATGTAACCTGTGGAGTGTTGCTTGTTTGAGATGGAATAGGCATTAACAGTAACTGTGACATTACCAACTGATACATTGTAACAAGCTGTTTTGCCACTAACATGATCTGCTTAATAATTCAATTGTCGCAAAAATGATTTATTTTATTGCACTTGTTCCAGTACTTACAGTTTACACATTTGTAATCAATTATACTGTTATGTTTAATTATTGTTTTGCATATAGGGTTCCACAAATTAAGATTTTAAGAAATTCAGCGTAGTAATATAAGGTACGTAATGACGTACATTTCTTAGACCTAGAGATAGATTCCAGACACAAAGATTCTTTCCATGTGTTTCAATTAATAATGATGAAAACCATGAACAGATATTTGTTGGACCCTATAACATAATTTTTGCCAATTTTATTTCTCCGTTGAATATAAACGCAAGGCTTACTACATCATGACTTTACATTTGGTTGGGGTAATTACTGCTCCCGTTAATGGAAATGCGCTTACTGAATATCTATAACAGACCTTTCAGTCCATGTTTCATTACCAATTAGAAGGAGTGTTAATTAGAATGTACTGATTTAGAGTCAAACATAGCATAACCTAATTTGACTAGGTTACTCGGTCTGAGCTACTCCTGTATTTTCCTATTCTACATTGTTTCAAATGGTCTCCGTGTTAAGACAGCGTATATTGCTTTGAAAGTTTGGTAAGTTTTTTTAAATGCTAGTAAGATTTTTTGAGCATTCCCTCAAGTAAAGAAACATATAAAAAATGTGACTTCTAATATGGCCTGTTTGATTGTAGTTAGATGTCAGTTATGGTTACCTTAAAGTTCATCGAGTTCAAACTTGAAAACTGGGAAACAAGCTTAATAGTTCTTGAAACATTCTCATTTCTTGGATTCTGCTTACAAAGGGTATACTGTAACTTTGCCATGTGAACATGTCAATAAACGAAACAGCATGCATGGGTTGATATACTAGTCGTGATGTAGTGGGTCTTGATAGCTCAATTAATGTTGTCAATGCAGAGTGAATGGATTCCTTTTTAGCCCTGTGTTATACTAACATCTCTATAATTTATATACCATTTTGATTATTTCCTGTTACACACATAAGTGAGACTCGACTTGCTAAACATTCTTATTTTAGGCTTGTAATGTAGACATGGTTTCTGATAAAAATAATATTGAGTCTTGTGCATTGTTTGCATGAAGCTATATTTCCCAGATGAATTAAATGAATTTGATTAATATTATTGTTACTTTGATATTGACTTCACCGTGTTGAGTATGTTAAACCTTACTGAATGCCTGTTAAGTGATTAAGCTCCATCTACACCATAGCTCAAATTGGCCACAAACACCAGCCACAAAGTCTTTCAAATACTGTCCATAAAGTCTGTTGAATTGTACTTTTTTCTGTAAGATCATTTTTCAAATAACAGAGACCAATACATGTTTGATTGGCAGGCTGCATCTTGCAGTTTTTCGTAATATTGTTGATATACATGACATTTGGAAAACATTGAACATATATTATGTACAAGAAAGGGAATCCATTGTGGATAGCCTGTTGACACAAGGGACATAACTCTTCATGCTGATTTTTGTGTGTTTACCAAATGAGAATATACAATTTATCTGAATTTTGCAGTTACATGTGTTCTCGCTATATTACACATGCCTACCTAATATCACTATATTATTTGCTTGAACCGAATCATTATGCATTATCCAAAAATCAATTCAGTTTAAATGGAGACAATATAAGGTAAACCTGCATCTGATTCCCAACAACTTACACTGTGGAATTTCTATTATATATTTTTTTTGTTAATTAAAACTGTTTAACTTATAGTGTTATATGGCCCAGTGGTTTAAGGTGCTGTCAGAAAGCTCTTGTCTCTCACTGCTGCAAGGCTTTGCTGTCAATCCAGGGATCATTTACTTTGAATCCTGCCCAGTCAGTCTGTGATTTTGGTCTTGAACTTATTTTACAGCCATGAACCTCTCACTTTTCAATAGTGGAGAAGTAATGAGCGACTTACAGAGACATATGGTGCGTCTCGTACAAATCTCACTACTGAGGTAGTGGTTTGGAGACCAGCTTAGTCCAAATACTTAATGTAAGAAAATTACAAGTTACTTGCGGACGGACCTTTGCTTTACTCGGATCTATTAATGTTTTTTTTCCACAAAATAACCAAATAGCCTGTAATAAGTTGAAGAGAGCATTAACACCATTCCTTCATATCTCCATGTTGTATATTTAATTAATAACTTAAACTTCACAATTAAATATTTGTGAAAACAAAAGCACACAAAGATACTGGTAATGAAATGTTATATAATTTCATTGAAAAGATATAATTGAAGGAATTAATTTAATTGATTGATTTTGCTTGACTGGTTTAGATACTGAAAATATATAAAAAATAATTTGAAGGTTAAGTCTTGTATGACCAATTTCAAGACAATGTGTTGGATGCAGTTTTTCTGATAAAAGTGTTTTTAATTCAAACTAAAGTTGCTTTTTCCAGTGTATTTGAATATGTACCATGAATAATTATTTTCAGATCGCATTAAATTGTGTTGCAGTTCAAAAAATGGTGGTTGTCAATACGGTCTCAGTGATTGATATCCATTTGAAAACATGAATTTTTTTTCATAGAAAACTGTTTGTAAAGAAAATTACTATTTTATTAGTTAAGTGTGAGATGTTTTCCTTTTCTAGCTGAAAACAGGTTATTCTCATCCAGCACGTCGAGTGATTTCGAGCTGATTTGTGTTAATTGCAAGAACTTGTTTCACCTCCAAAGTAAAATAAATATGTTTAAACTAGCGCGTAGACCAAAAACAATGATGAATGACTAGATGTTATAGTTGTAGTTTTGATCATGAGTGATGCTTGTGTCATTTATGAATGATGTATGTTAGACTTATTCATAGACAGCAGTGCAATTGATAGATAGATGAAACTGAATTGTCGGAAATTGAACCACCTTAAAAATACTGCAAAAGCCTATTTTCCGCTGGGTTTGTTGTGTGATTGCTGTAGTATGCTAATATATGAATTGATAGCAAATAGGCCATTATTTTGGCTGTTAATAGAGAAGATCTTTAATAGTTTGTGACAACTTGTTTGTTTTTGTACTTTATTTTGCAATTACATGTACAATACAGTATCTGGCAGTATATTGGCCTTTTATATTATTTGAATCTTTGTACCTGATTAATTTTTTTATGTTCTGGTGGATTAAACAGCTTAAAATTAACATCTTGTTGGTTTTTTATTGGATTACAAAATTTAGTATTGTAATACTAGTCACTTTTTTATGTCGTCCGAGACAAAGTCGCCTGATAAGCAGACTGGCCGTAAAAAAAGAAGCCTAACTTACTATTTGTCACAATTAACAAAAACTTGGTTCACTAAGATGTGTTAAGATCCATGGACCAGAGGGGTGAGGACGCCTGACCCCGGGCCTCAGAACATCATGGACCAGAGGGGTGAGGACGCCTGACCCTGGGCCTCAGAACACCATGGACCAGAGGGGTGAGGATGCCTGACCCCGGGCCTCAGAACACCATGGACCAGAGGGGTGAGGACGCCTGACCCCGGGCCTCAGAACATCATGGACCAGAGGGGTGAGGACGCCTGACCCTGGGCCTCAGAACACCATGGACCAGAGGGGTGAGGACGCCTGACCCTGGGCCTCAGAACACCATGGACCAGAGGGGTGAGGACGCCTGACCCCGGGCCTCAGAACACCATGGACCAACAGGCTTGGCCCATTGATCCACTACCAGTCATTAGATCAGTGTCTCGGACGAACTATGTTACACTTAACCCTTTACTCCATAGATACGCGTTTTCCCGCACCAATCACAGAAGGTCATTGAAAACAGTGCATGAAGAGTTCAGATTGCTCGTGACGTGCTCGTGGTGAAAATATGTCAGTTTGATATTTCTATTAATATTACCAAAATGTGTCGGGGACCGGCCGTACCAAGTACTGAAACACCTTTTCATGTTGAAATACAATGTTTAAATAAATCAAATATATATAAAAACAGAAGTTGAGCAGGTAAGTAAATATTAATTTATTATCCATCCATCCATCTATCCATTTATTTATCTATTTATTATAATTATTAGTTTCCTCCCAACTAGAGATGAAAAAGTTACAGGAATAAAGGGGAAGCATATATACAAGGTGACACACAGAAATAGGACAACAAAAACAAAAAACTAAGCATTGTGGTAGGTAAGAATGAATGACAGCATGCATTGACATCAGATGAATTTATATAGTAATCAAATCATTGTCAATCATTGTCAGAAACACACATTTTCCAATAAATTGGAACGTTTCTTTGCAAAACCTTTCATGTACAGCAGTACTACTGTAGTCCTTTGTTGCCTGTTCCAGCAATTCATTTGTTATTTCCTGACGGATTGGATGCGCTAATGGAGACGTCGTTATATACGTAAGTTTGCGTCGTGGAACATATGTTCCCAGAAATGGCACACATGCGCAGTTTTCGGCAGAGTATCTTGTCCATTTTTTGCTTACAATAACCGAATTGTTCGGAGAGTTTCTATTCGAAACACAAGTCCATACAATAGCTGGTTCGTTAACAGTTTTTAAAGTCATGATTGTTGAAATATCCCTTGTATACCTATTACCGCGAATGCCCGTTTAATATCAAACTGGGGAAGACATGCGCAAAGCTCCAACTTCCGTTAGCGTCGGCATTTGTTTGCATTTCGTATCTGCAACTGTTTTTTACCCAGCCCACTTGTGAAACCTAATTACTGTTAAGTATTGATGCCATTCTTTTTTTTTCAACTCGCGGTATTAGGTATGACCAGTATACATCTTATTGAGAACGTGTAATATATCGGATATAAAACATCTTTGTTTATTATCAGATCTAGTAACATACATGTTAAAGATACGTTTTTATAGGATATTCTGTAGTAAGGTACATAGTTTTTGAAGAAATTCTAATTTTCTTTTATCAACTTTGATTGTAATGAATACCAACCCAGCACTTCACTCATCTCTGTTCTAGTTTGTTTATTTGCATGTTTATGTGTTTTATAAAGGTCATGACCATGATATCAATTAAATAAATGTTTTCCTTGTTTTTGAATAGATGCTTTTAAAGTGGTTGTTAAACTTAACGTTACCAATTTATTTATTAATTACATTTCGTAATTATGAAAATAAACATGCAATCATTTAACTATTTTTAAAAGATTCTTAAGTGTTATGTTTATCCCAAGTTTAAACGAGGTAAAAACGAAACCATGTTTTTCGTTTTTTTGTTCGTTTATTATGAGAAATGAAAGCAATTAACATCACCGATTTGTAATTAACAAAAAACGTGTTATGATAATATTATATTAACGTGCAACATCCAGTTTTCTTCACGTGATATGTTATACAGCATACTATCATAAATTAATGTAATTACAAGCATGTGCACATTTAATCAATTTGCATTTTAAAGAACAAAATATTGCCGAGTCAGGTTAGCCCATTAGGTCGAGCGTCTGACTGTCAAACCAAGGGCTGTGAGTTACGGTCTCATTGTCATTCATCTCTTTCTGCTATTTCAAGTGGAAAAGTTATCAGTTACTTGCGGAGATGGGTGTGCCCGTCAACTGGTTAACCTTCAAGGATCCCAGGAACGAGTGGTTAGGTTAACTGATCGTCTGTTAGTTCTCTATGGCATTAAAATGACGCCAAATATTTAAACAAAACCAAACAAATAAAACAATTTATGAAAAAGTGTACAATATGAATATCATAATAGTGCTAGATACTAGTATTGATTGTGCACTGAAAAAAAACAGTTCGTACATTTACATGCGATGCATCTAGTGCATTAAAGGAATATTGCAGACAGCTTTTGTAAATCGCTGTGCTCACTCACTTTTTTAACAGCAACTGCCGATTAAAAGCAAAACTTATCTTTCTTTGGTTTATATAGCTAAGCATCTTATAACAGTACCGTATCTAAAACATGTGTGTATACAATTTCTGAAAAAGAGAATCTAATATATAATTTATCTTTGCCAAAAACATAGAAGTGCACACAAGTCAAGTGATCATGACGATGGACAACTTGCGTATGGCGGCACACAAGTCAAGTGGGCATGACGATGGACAACTTGCGAATGGTGGCACACAAGTCAAGTGATCATGACGATGGACAACTTGCGAATGGCGGCACACAAGTCAAGTGGGCATGACGATGGACAACTTGCGAATGGCGGTACACAAGTCAAGTGATCATGACGATGGACAACTTGCGAATGGCGACACACAAGTCAAGTGGGCATGACGATGGACAACTTGCGAATGGCGGCACACAAGTCAAGTAATCATGACGATGGTCAACTTGCGAATGGCGGCACACAAGTCAAGTGATCATGACGATGGACAACTTGCGAATGGCGGCACACAAGTCAAGTGATCATGACGATGGACAACTTGCGAATGGCGGCACACAAGTCAAGTGGGCATGACGATGGACAACTTGGCGACACACAAGTCAAGTGGTCATGACGATGGACAACCTGGCGACACACAAGTCAAATGGTCATGACGATGGACAACTTGCGAATGGCGACACACAAGTCAAGTGATCATGACGATGGACAACTTTCACATTGCGACACACAAGTCACAAATGGTCTTGACGATGGACAACTTGCGAATGGCGACACACAAGTCAAGTGGCCATGACGATGAACAGCTTGCAAATGGCGACACACAAGTCAAGTGGCCATGATGATGGACAACTTGTGAATAGCGATAGGACAAAAAAACGTTTGTTATATGTCTTTCTGCACGGCGAAAAGACAATACAGCGACAAGTTATACTTATTCAGTCCATTGATTGGTACAAGTTAGACCACTAGGACAATATTCCAACAGATATTTTATTTTTTATTTTTTACTGGTAGACTTAAAAATAACTAAAACACAGACTGGAGATTATAGAGGGTTTATCGTGTATTGTAATTTCTTTCAGTAGAATATAGATATAATAGGTGAATGTTATATGTTCCTGTACTTTTAGATTAATACATTAGTGAATAAGTTTCTAGATATTTTGTTTTGTACGTTTACGCGAGATGAACTAAAAATAAACCCCATATTGCACCTCTATCCGGGGATACGCTTCAAAGTTCTCCCAAACGTTTAAAAGTCCTAAAAGCCTCAAACGACGTCAAAGTTCAAAAAGTTTTTCAAAGTTACAAAAAAAAGTTCAGATGACATAGTTCGGCTGTTTATATACCCATCCCGACAAGGAATTGTTAACATCCCAACCGACAGACATATTCTTGTAGGGACCAGATACGTTTATTTGGCACTCGACAAGTAACTGTCAGTAACTGACAAGTCGGTTGGGAGAATTACAAGATAATATCGGAAAGAATGAAAACACCCGATGTTTTCCTATACCGAATAATTACAAAATTAATACATATATTGACTTACAATGTTCATAAAATATTTTAAATTGTAAAAGCTTTTCATGATGAAAACCGATTGAACTGTGACAATCGAAATATAGAAATACACAAAGCAAGTAATTCGTACTGCCAACTCAAAACAGACTGTCAGCTTTCTCAGATAAATATGACTAACTTTATGTAATAAAGTGCCTTAAAAAGAATATCAATAATGAACAATCACTGGATAAATTTCTATACAATACATATCATCAATCTGTAGAGAAGAGAACCTGATATATAACAAGTTAGATGGATTACAGACAGATACACATGTGAGTAAAATCACAGGAGTCTGAAGTTCCATGTTCCATATTATAATCGGTTGTTTGTGCTATACCATAGGTATCCCTAAAGACAGGAGCCTAAAGTTCTATGTTCCATATTATAATCGGTTGTTTGTGCTATACCATAGGTGTCTCTATAGACAGGAGCCTGAAGTTCCATGTTCCATATTAAAATTGGTTGTTTGTGCTATACCATAGTTGTCTGTGTAGATAGGAGCCTGAAGTTCTTTGTTCCATATTATTATCGTTTGTTTTTGCTATACAATAAGTGTCACTATAGACAGGAGCCCGAAGTTCTATGTTCAATATTATAATCTGTTGTTTGTGCTATACCATAGGAGTCTCCATAAACAGGAGCCCGAAGTTCTATGTTCCATATTATAATCGGTTGTTTGTGCTATACCATAGGAGGCTCCATAAACAGGAGCCCGAAGTTCTATGTTCCATATTATAATCGGCTGTCTGTGCTATACCATAGGAGTCTCCATAAACAGGAGCCCGAAGTTCTATGTTCCATATTATAATCGGCTGTCTGTGCTATACCATAGGAGTCTCCATAAACAGGAGCCCGAAGTTCTATGTTCCATACTATAATCGGTTGTTTGTGCTATACCAAAGGTGTCTCTATAGACATGAGCCTGAAGATCCGGGTTCCATATTATAATCGGTTGTTTGTGCTATACCATAGGAGTCTCTATAAACAGGAGCCCGAAGTTCTATGTTCCATATTAAATCGGTTTTTTGTGCTATACCATAGGTGTCTCTATAGACCTGAGCCTGAAGATCCAGGTTCCATATTATAATCGGTTGTTTGTGCTATACCATAGGTGTCTCTGTATACAGGAGTCCGAATTTCTATGTTCCATATTAAATCGGTTGTTTGTGCAATACCATATGTGTCTCTATAGACAGGAGCCCGAAGTTCTATGTTCCATATTATAATCGGTTGTTTTTGCTATACTATAGGTGTCTCTTTAGTATACCATAGGTGTTTCTGCAGTATACCATAGGTGTCTCGATTGTATAGGTGTCTCTCTAGCATACCATAGGTGTCTCTATAGTATAGGTGTCTCTCTATTTTATCATAGGTGTCTCTATAGTTTACCATAGGTGTCTCTTTAGTGTACCATAGGTGTCTCTGTAGTATACCATAGGTGTTTCTATAGTATACTATAGAAATCTCTATAGTATAGAGACACATATGATATACATTATCAAACATTATTCTAAATTGAATATAGAACTTCAGGTCCCTGTGGTAAAATGCAACAAAGTTTCCACCAACTTGTAACGGAGACCTATATAATTAACTTTAACTGTTATCACACGCAGTAAATGGTATTTATGAGCAAAAAATACTATTGTATAAATAATGTATTTAAAGCACATGAGCTTGGAGCTTATAGCAGTATTTAACAATATGAAGCTATGGTAGAATTACTAAAATAGTTTATCTAAACCATGAAACTGGGATTTATATTACACTATGCAGAAAACACACAGCTAATACTGAGGTGACGTACTCTCTTTTCAGTTGTACAGTCACAGGTTCTCGACGACAGTTCAAGTGTTAATGATAGAAAGAGTAGAATATAACACTGAGTAATTGAAAGACGCTCTGTATATTTTGACCTACTCGTATTGTCAAACAAAGTTGATATAAGGCACAGTGTCTACCTGTTCTGTTAAACGTTATAAATTATAGCAGCAATTTAGTTATAGTAACTTACGGCGAAACAAAAGTATGACAATTATACAGCTAGAACTTATGAATTATTCAAAATTTTAGATTAGATGTGGTATTCTTCCGCTCCGAATAGAGACCACCAGATTCTTTGGAGAGGCACCGGAGAATAAATGTTCATAATGCAGGATTAAATGTACTTTTGGTTGAACTATGCATTTCATAAACATTTGTGATAAAATCCATTTTTTGATATTTGTATTAACATTACTTCAAATACTACAATCTTCAAGTTAATAAAAAAATATCATATTTGATGTATACATATTCAACAAAATATATTTGTTCACTACTTATCATATTGGAAGAAATGCTATTTATTTATGGACTTTGATCCCCATTATACGTATAACATACAATTATCTTTCAAGCTATTTGCTCATTCATACATAGATATATATACAGATATAAAATACTTTTTATGAATTCATCTAAAGCCCCAATCTATATCATTACAATCAAACCTGTTTTAAGCAGCTAGTCGCGGGATGGAGCAAAAGCGGCCTTTTAAGACAGGTTGTTTCTTAATACATATTAATTTGCCCTGAAAGCATAGCATTGGGAAATAGCAAATATTACTGCTTGAGACAGGTGACTGCTAAATAGAGGTGACCGCTTATACAGGTTTAACTGTATATTGGAATTCGACACATTCATGTGTACCTACAGTGTATTTCGATGTGTTAGAACTAATCTATAACTATAGGACACTTATGAGCCCATTATGCTGTTTACACTATGATGCACATTTCACTTTGATAAATTATTTAATAACTTATTTTCACATTAATTGCAAGACTATACTTTGTATCGTTTTTAGAGTCCTTATAAAAACAGATGACAAATAAATAGGACAAAACCTGCTTGGCGTGATATGTGTGCATGTTCCGTGGCGCATTGCCTATTTAAAGTTGCGTGCGCGTGTATTATTTCGTTATTATCAGTTGATGCAGTAATTGTTTCAAGTGCTTAACGTAAGTAAATATTCCTTCTTCTTCTTATTAGTATTACTTTTTTTATTCTTTTGTACGAATTATGGAGATTTCTCAGTGATTTTTTTTATAAATTCACTGTTAAATAGTTAAAAGACAAATGATATTTTATTATATATTCACAATAGTGAAACTTATTGTTGGTTTCAGTTTCATCTAGCGAGCCAGTAAGTGTCGTGGTCACTAGATTGTAAAGCCATGAATGAGTCGGCCTATTGTTGGATTCAGTTTTATCTATCGAGCAAGTTAGTGGCGTGCTCACTAGATTGTAAAGCCATGGATGAGTCGGCCTATTGTTGGATTCAGTTTCATCTATCGAGCAAGTTAGTGGCGTGCTCACTAGATTGTAAAGCCATGAATGGGTCGGCCTATTGTTGGTTTCAGTTTTATCTAGCGAGCCAGTAAGTGGCGTGCTCACTAGATTGTAAAGCCATGAATGAGTCGGCCTATTGTTGGTTTCAGTTTTATCTAGCGAACCAGTAAGTGGCGTGCTCACTAGATTGTAAAGCCATGAATGAGTCGGCCTATTGTTGGTTTCAGTTTTATCTAGCTAGCAAGTTAGTGGCGTGCTCACTAGATTGTAAAGCCATGTATGAGTCGGTCTATTGTTGGTTTCAGTTTCATCTAGCGAGCAAGTAAGTGGCGTGGTCACTAGATTGTAAAGCCATGTATGAGTCGGCCTATTGTTGGTTTCAGTTTCATCTAGCGAGCAAGTTAGTGGCGTGCTCACTAGATTGTAAAGCCATGTATGAGTCGGCCTATTGTTGGTTTCAGTTGCATTAAGCGAGCCAGTAAGTTGTATACTCACTAGATTGTAATGCCATGAATGAGCCGGCCTAATGTTGGTTTCAGTTTCATCTAGCGAACCAGTAAGTTGTATGTTCTCTAGATTGTAGGTTTCATTTTCATCTGACGAGCCAGTAAGCGGTATGCTCACAAGATTGCAAAGCCATGGATGATTCTATCTATTTTAGGCTGTATCCACACATGGAATTTGATCAATATTTAAAAAAATACTATTTTCATTTTACGATTGAAAATAATGAAAATACCATTGATAATTTCACTATTTTAAACAGTAATTATTATCAAAAATAATACTGAGAAATCTGTGTATTCTTTATAAAATAGCATAAAATAAATAAAAATTGGAACTTGTTACTTTTGTTGTCACTGTCGTTATCGCCGTTCTTGTTTATTGTGTTGTTAAGAAGGGTACTTTATGTGCACATAAAGTTTGGGCGCATGTTTCGGCCAAAGGTAGTTTTTTTCGATATTGCGATTATTTCTAGGAAACACATAAATTATACATTTATTGAACATAATATTTAAGTGGTAAAAATACAGCATACTTAAAAATGTATTCAATTTTGATCGGCAAATTTGATTATAAATCTTTAATTGATGATCTTTTTGAAAAAAAAAATATTTTCCAAAATAATTTAAAATTCGACTACATATCAAATGTCTATATTGGTATGCTGAAAATCATATACATGTATATATATATAAACATTTTACACCAATCAGAAATCATTGCAAAAGTCTTGGCAACACTAGATTTATATTGATTTTCCCCAATAAAACTGGCCTCCTGATGCCTGCTTTATATATATATATTCTGAACGGAACTTCTAACCTACAACCAGGCATTTTATATATTCTTAAAAGGTATCAAAGCAATATTTTTAAAATTTGGACTTGAATAAGAAAGAGTATTGAGGACAACAATGACAAAGTCCGTAAAAACAATTAATATTCGTATGTTAATGTTGTGTATACACATTTTAATATCGTCGCTCAATATTTTGACGAAGATATTGGAAATACAAAGATGGCGCGTTAGCTGTGCCGTTTAGTATATATGCGACAAAAGCTGTATTTGAAAAGCACCAAAAAACCTTTGGCTGAAAATATGCATATCAAACAATCTTACTTCAGAAAATATTTTGTTCTTTTATTACTTTTTAGAATGTCCGAGTTTTATTTTTTTAATAAAACTATTTTGTTTATTTAAATACGTGCACTAATTTTTTTTTTTAACAAAACTATTTTATTTATTTTTAAAAAGTGCACAATGTTCCTTTAGGGCCGTCGTGATATTATAATGATATCCTTCTTTAGTAGTGTGTTCATTTTAGCACTCGCATTGGATATACGTTACTTACAAAGTAGTTGGATATCCCTTACATTTTGCACAAATCCTTTATTTGTGCTCAGTTGAAACAATTATAGAATGCAGGGGTACAATTTACAAAATTACGTCGTTGCTCATTCTGTCAACTATACACGTTTTGCATTGCCACTTGGTAGCATCAGTCGTTCAATTCAATACAGAGACAGAGTTCGTATTGTTTCGTAAATTTTCATTGAATATTAAGAAAATGCAAAAATGTTATCTGGAGCGGAAAATTTTTCCTCCGATCTTTACACCACGCCATATCATAAAATCACGTGAGTTCGCCACCGGGTAACCGCTGTTTTTGTTCGTTCTTGAAGACGATTTCTATAGTTTTTGTCATTTTTCCCAATGAATAGAATTTTATGAAACTTCCCAGTATTCAAGTTTAATATATGTTTATGCAATACCGGAAATAAAAAGTACGTGTTACCCTACAGATGTTTTGTTGTTACCTTCCCAACAACATATTCGTCCTTGAAATCTGGCGATATAAATGTACGTTTAACAAGAAATGCGAAAAAGAAATTTAAAACTGTTTATAATCTAATATTTAATTAAAACTAATAAAGATATACATGCAGATAATAATAAATGTCATAGGAAAGTTAATAATAAGCTTGAAAATCTAACTGTTTAGGCTTTCAAGTATAAAAACAAAACCATTTCAGCCGAGAGTCATGTTTTTCAAGTTTTCTAGCTGATTTAACTAGCTGCTGGATAGGATACCAGTTGCATCCGAAACAAACAACAAGTGCTTCCAGTTGTACTAGAACCTTTTAGTGCAATCCGGCGTGAATGTTCAATATTCGTTGTTTTCAAACTCGCGTTTATATCAACCCAGTGTAATGATTAGATATAAAGGTTACACAAATTGTATTTTATCTGCATGATAGTTATAATCTTATCACAGGAAATGAAATAAGTAATTTAATAATGTTATTAAAATCAATTTCGAATAAATATTGATTATTTTACGGGGGAAAAAACATATCAGCCGAGTCATGTTTCTCAAGTTTTCTAGCTGATTTAACTGAGTATTTGCGTTTGCCTTTTAAGTAAAACAAGAAATATAAAATATATATAATAAGAGCGAAACTGTACTAACGTTTCCTCCGCAGGAAAGTAAAAAGGAAGAACTACTCAAAACATGGTGTATTTATCTAAATAGTAATACGGGTCCACCATGCCCTAGTGATCTTAGAAGCCATCTCAACATCACTTACCTCTCGCAGCTAAGGTCGTAGGTTCGAGTCCCACTCGCTCTAAATACATAATGTGAGAAAGTGTTAAGTTACTTGCAAAAGGACAGTGATTCTACTCAGATTCATTCTGAGATCTTCTTCCACCAATAAAACTTGACATGTCATTATATAACCTGAAATGTGTTGGAAATGGCGTTAAAACCCATTGAAAATAAATAGGAATGTGAGCGATTTCTCTACAGTATATTTCCTCGATTAAAATGTAAATGTTGCCGCAAGCTAATGTCGATACGCTGTACAACATAACTATTGCGACATTGTTTTACTTTAATGTCCCTAATCGTCATCATCGCAAAAATGATGAAGTTTATAACAACTTTATATGCCATAATAGGTTTGTTGCAAAAACAACAACAGAAACAGCCTACAAAAACATCACAATTCTCACAAGATATATAATCGTGTTGGTCTCATCTATCCATAAAGCATTCAATACATCACATCACTATTTAGCTGCTCAACAGGCACACAGGCCTGTCTGATATACGGTATATGCAATAGTTACAATGTTAGATATATGACATACACAATAAATATAACATACATTGTGTTAGAAACGCTATGCAATAGTTACAATGTCAGATATATGACATATACAATGAATATAACACACATTGTGTTAGAAAACGCTATGCAATAGTTACAATGTTAGATATATGACATATACAATGAATATAACGCACATTGTGTTAGAAACGCTATGCAATAGTTACAATGTTAGATATATTACATACACAATGAATATAACATACATTGTGTTAGAAAATGCTATGCAATAGTTACAATGTCAGATATATGACATATACAATGAATATAACACACATTGTGTTAGAAAACGCTATGCAATAGTTACAATGTCAGATATATGACATATACAATGAATATAACGCACATTGTGTTAGAAACGCTATGCAATAGTTACAATGTTAGATATATTACATACACAATGAATATAACATATATTGTGTTAGAAAACGCTATGCAATAGTTACAATGTCAGATCTATGACATTTACAATGAATATAACACACACTGTGTTAGAAAACGCTATGCAATAGTTACAATGTTAGATATGTGACATAAACAATGAATACAACATACATTGTGTTAGAATCGGTATGCAATAGTTACAATGTTACATACATATGACATATACAATGAATATAACATACATTGTGTTAGAAACGCTATGCAATAGTTACAATGTTAGATATATAACATACACAATGGATATAACATACATTGTGTTAGAAAACGTTATGCAATAATTACAATGTCAGATATATGGCATATACAATGAATATAACACACATTGTGTTAGAAAACGCTATGCAATAGTTACATTGTTAGATATATGACATATACTTAGATATGTGACATAAACAATGAATACAACATACATTGTGTTAGAATCGGTATGCAATAGTTACAATGTTAGATATATAACATACACAATGAATATAACGCACATTGTTTTAGAAAACGCTATGCAATAGTTACAATGTCAGATATGACATATACAATGTATATAACACACATTGTGTTAGAAAACTCTATGCAATAGTTACAATGTTAGATATATATGACATATATAATGAATATAACATACATTGTGTTAGAAAACGCTATGCAATAGTTACAATGTCAGATATGACATATACAATGTATATAACACACATTGTGTGAGAAAACTCTATGCAATAGTTACAATGTTAGATATATATGACATATATAATGAATATAACATACATTGTGTTAGAAAACGCTATACAATAGTTACATTGTTAGATATATGACATATACTTAGATATGTGACATAAACAATGAATACAACATACATTGTGTTAGAATCGGTATGCATTAGTTACAATGTTAGATATATGATATACACAATGAATATAACATACATTGTGTTAGAATCGGTATGCATTAGTTACAATGTTAAATATATGACATACACAATGTATATAGCATACATTGTGTTAGAAACGCTATGCAATAGTTACAATGTCAGATATATGACATACACAATGTATATAACATACATTGTGTTAGAAACGCTATGCAATAGTTACAATGTCAGACATATGACATACACAATGTATATAACATACATTGTGTTAGAAACGCTATGCAATAGTTACAATGTCAGTCATATGACATACACAATGAATATAACATACATTGTGTTAGAAACGCTATGCAATAGTTACAATGTCAGATATGTGACATACACAATGAATATAACATACATTGTGTTAGAAACGCTATGCAATAGTTACAATGTCAGATATATGACATATACAATGAATATAACATCCAATGTTTTAGAAAATGTTATATGACAGTTACAATATTAGGCACATGATATACTAGTAAACAATGGATATGAGTATCGGTACAAATTAGGGGCTTGGATTTAATTTAAAGCGGGTATTTCTTTGGTGAACATAGATTAGTACTTTCTCATAAAATCTATATATCCTTTGTTTACCTAATACCGCGATATACCTGTTACCGCGAATGCCCGTATAATAACAACATCCCAGACATGCGCAAAGCTCCAACTTCCGTTAGCGTCGGCATTTGTTTACATTTTGTACCGGCAACTGTTTATTACTCAGCACACTTGAGTTCTTTATTACTGTTTATTATTGATGCCATTTTTTACATGGTTTACAAAGTTTTAGACTCGCGGTAATAGGTATAACCAGTATACTATAAAGCGCGCGATATACCGTGAGTACCTGCACATTCATACATGCACTACATTATACGATAATACAGTGGTGTAACATCAACATTAATCTAAATAAAAAAAATGCATCGTCAAGCTAGACGTGATGGTACGGCAACTCTTCATCGTGGCATATGTTTTTGCCAAGTTTGATCAAAACATGTTTTATAATTTCTGCACGTACGAGTAGTATGACATGACAATCAGTCATATAATAAACGCCATTCTTATGAGAAATTATCCAAAAAATTACGTAATTACTTCTGTTGTTGTCGTGCAAATAAGATGCATGACTGGTTTTACTGCCAGACGGTCATAAAACAGTAATTTAAATGACAATATGTTAATTTCCTTGATTTTAACTGATTTATTTTACTTGGCTGTGAAGTGAAACAAGTTATGTATACAACCTAGACAAATCACGCTCGAAGTCTTCCCGTGTAGAACCAGTATGCAGATAAGGTGTTTTGCTCAAGGCCACCACACATATCCGTTGCGAAGGATCGAACCCACAACTCTCCGATCATGGGACCGATGCTCTACCGCTGGACCACGTGCTCGGCAAATTATTAGTTTATTTCCTTAAAGGGTACCGCACGTCAGAATATAAATGGCTATTTATCGTTAAATAGACATGTAAATAACACAAAAATCAACAAATTTTAATTGTACGAAATTTATCAAATGAGAAAAATGACATTAAATATCATGATTTCAAGCGTTTCCTAAATGCTATGGGCGCCGCCATTTTGTAGCTCTTTTGTGATGGAGGTATTCGGTGACGTCATAACTGCACTTCCGTTCTAGTTATCGCGCAAATTGTATTGTGTCGTTAGTGACTGCTCTCTACTGAAACTCTTATGTATATACACTAATATACGTAATCAGTTTATATACAGATATACAGTGCATTAGTGAACATCGAAGGTAGACAATTAAACGCGAAAACGATTCTGAATTGAAGGACTTAACCCATTAAACATTGTTTTCTCCAGCGGAATAAGTGGGTGGAGTAATGCGATATGTTTTGTGGGCAGCATTGTTTTTTGTTTTCCTAATATGTGATTTCACATTGCCTCAGTGTCAAGCTTCTGGTGACATCACGCGCAAAACGCCTTTATACTTTGGGGTAGGACTTAAGATTGCAGAATGAAGCGTACCAATGCCTTGGCGTACTACTATCCAAGCTGCAATTTCTGATGATTTCAGTACGAAGATGACCATATGCGACATACATATAGACTAAGTGTATATTATCCAGTGGGAAGCTCTTAAAAATGTGCTAATAACATATAGCTCAACTGATTTCTGAAATTTAATTTGTAATTTTATATACTCTTCCAAAATATTGCGAAATTGATATAGCAAACTTTCACAATCTTATAATTGCAGGCTGTTTGAACAGGTGTAATAAACCAATTAACAATAAAAACAAGAGGTTAATGCCAAAACATAAGGTGTGAAAACGACATGGTATCTAAAAGTTATTATTAAAATACAAATTAAGGCTAATTAATTGTGACAGGCCCGATTAGCTCAGTCAGTTAAGTGTCTAACAATCAATCCAGGTGTCTCGAGTTTGAATCCCCACCCGGCGACAGTCTCTGTGATGATTGACATACAAAATTGTGTCTCAATATCATTTGTCTCTCACTGCTGCTTCGAGTGGGAAAATTATCAGTTACTTGCGGTTGTTGGGTGTGCTCGAGTACTGGTTAACTTTTCAGGAAACAGTGGTTAGGCTAACTGAACATCTGTACAGTAAGCCCTCGATGGCAAAAAAATGATGCTTAATATTCAGTCAACATTTAATTGGTCATAAAATCATTTTATTAATTTTATAATTAATAGGCAATTTAGTTTATTGATATATGGCTTTTTCACAGTCAACAAGGTCATTATTCGTGAATAGACATTTGAACTACCTCTACTTCGTAATGAAAAAAGATAAAGTAAAACCTTTGTTCCTTTATTTATTCAAAAATTCATGAAAATTTTTTTTTTACTGTTAAAAAAGTGTTCTGGTATACAATTTATGAAAAATATTCATAAAATCATATAACATAATTTTATTACTTGTAAGTTTGCATTGATATTGAAACCCTAATTAACTGAAAATGTTTTAATCGGTAGTAAGGCATAATACTATGTGATATAACATCCTGTCATAAACCCTGGGGTCATTAAACCTGGGGTGATTACGCTTATTAGGGTACAATATGCACACTGTGGCAGGGTATTTCTCATTACCACATGGTGTGAATGTGGTGTTGGTGAATTATGAAAGCTCAGCAGGGTGCCAGTAGCTGGACAGTAACATACACTTTGTGCAATATGCCTGTAGACATTATATTCCATATGACACTCCCTATAAGGAACAACATTCATACATGTTCAGGGAACTGGTGGAATAGATAATCACCATATATCAAATTGGGTAGTAACACCATTTGAATAACCAAAAGACAGTGCCAGTTATGTGAAACAAAAAAAAAAACACAAAAAAACTCATTCATGCTTCATGTAAATTTACCAAAATGGGTATGAAATAAAAAAATTATCAGCCATTTCTCAGTACGAAACAATGGCCGCACCAGCTAAACACGATAAGAAAAGAGATATAATATTATTTTTCTTTATTCTCTCTTAGACAGGTAAATATATGTAACAAAACATTTTCCCTTAAATTCGATTCCTGGTCTAAATAGGTTTTGTTTTTTTTATAATGTATTGACTGAGTAGCAAACAGTATATACCCTGATAGTACAGTATGAATGTGCAGGCTCGCCTGGATCTACATCAACACTGACGGCAATAATTAAATTTTTATCAAGCTATGGGTAATTTTACTATTTTGAAAAATTCAATCATCAATGTCAGGCTACATGATAAGATGTCAGAGTCGTGATTGATGGGTTTCGGGTTTGATCTCTGGTTCATGATCGGTGTGACTGTTTAACAGTTATCATCTTTTTGGGTGAAACCTTCATAAAACATTGCTGTATTATTTCTGTGATACATTCTAAATCTACTAAATTTCCAATAGTATGGTCATTGCATCTGCAGCACGTATTTTCGTCAGACGAAAGCAGCATTACACAGTTTCCGCAGCTGCAAAAATCTTTCACATGTGTGAACAACTGTGCCGTCTCACTATTTCACTCGTTTTCTAATTCATTTAACTCTGCTTTTGAAAATTCTGGTTCAAAGTTGTAGGCCACAGGTCCTTCTCCGTTACTAAAATTCATTTTATTATTTTTGCGAGTACCTTTGCCGGTGACTATAATTGCACGTTTCTATATCTGCTGTAGCGTATAAATCAATTATGTTTTAAACCGGAAGTGCAGTTATGACGTCACGCAGGTATCCAATATGGCGACTTCCACCACAAAGTCGATGTGCGAAAATAACCGTTACAAAACGAGCTGATATATCTTTATAGACTCGAATTTAGGCATAATAATACTTTTAATAGAAAGCTGAACTCATAGCTATTCATTTTATCCTGTTTTATATACAGGGTTGCGTTCCCCTTTAACAACAAATAACGTCTGTATGCCTTATCTCAGGCTTTATACAGGCTAGTGAAACGAGAGCAGACGGACGTCTATATGTTGTTTATAAATGACTACCTTGTTTGTTGTGAATAAAATAGTGTTTAAACTAAATAATGAAACGCGTGGTCTACTTGTCCAACATTTCCTCGGGATCAGTAAGTTGTGGGTTCATTACCCCCGCCTAACCACTTGGTCCACTTGGTACAGGGTATAAGCAAAACACATTAGATGTGCTGTGTTGGTGTTGGAAGATCAAATAATAAGAGATAAATAATTTAACGCTAAGCTCATCATTCTTAATTGTTTTAGCTTGACTGTGTTTGTTCTTCTGAAACTTGTTTATAATTGATACAAATTATTCCTATGAGTAGGGTGTTTAAGTTTGTTCAAATTAAGGGACTTATTTTCAGTATAGGCGACACATAAGGGGACATAGACCTCTTCATAGGAACTTTATAGGTAAATAAAATCATTTATTTTTTTGAGATTTGAAGCGTAATCTAGTCATAGCTAATGTGATTGGTTTAGAGGAGAATTCAATTGCAATATGAGCGTTATTGGAATACGAGGAAGAATGAGAAGAATTTGACCCTCAAAAGATATGCAAGTGTTTGATGCTTTTGTGTCATCTACTTTTAAGTCACGGTTAGGAAGTGTGGGGATGTACAAAATATATAATAGAAATTGAAAGTATTCACTTAAGGCATTGCAAACAAATGCCAGGGGTGAAATATCGACAAGTAGTACCGGTATTTCTGCACACTTGAGCCTATAGACTATATCTAATCATGTAAAAATGTTAAATATTGATCTTAAGAAAATCAGCCTGAACTTAGCCGGATTTTAGTAGTACCCAACATCGGACGCCATCCCAGAAATCTTGGCGAAACATCTATTGAGCACATTCGCAAGCGCTTGCAAGGACTCAGTGCGAACCCACGTGATTGAACCCACGAATGTCCGCATGCGTAACAACATGTAACTACTCCTAGACTAGTTTTAGACCCAGTCCTGTCACGGTACCAGTTTATAATTTCAATACTTTATGTATGTGTATATTTTTTTATATTTCAGGAAACTATGGAAGGGTTTCAGTTGACCCTCTTCTTCCTGTTTATCTACCAGATATCTTTTGCCAGTGGAACTCAGTGTACCAAGCTGGACAAAGTATGTGAATTTACACTTACAATAGAACATCGCCTCACTATGATGGACGGTTCCGACCTTGTGTTTTCATCAAAAGGCAAACTATACAAATACAACGTGGTAAACACTTCATCTGCTGAACCAGTACCTGTAGACAGAGTCATCACAGCAGATGGTCACCCTGAACCACACGTGGTCGCCGCTGTCAATGGCCAGATGCCTGGTCCTACACTCATCGCTTACGAGAACCAGACAGTATATCTGCATGTCCATAACAAGCTGACCAGCGATGCTATAAGTATACACGTCCACGGACTTCACCAGATGAGTGCGCCATGGATGGATGGAGTATCCTTTGTCACACAATGTCCTATCCTGCCTGGACAGACATTTACATACAAGCTTCAGACGAAGGCACCTGGTGGATATAATTACCATGCTAATTCAGGAACAGAAACGTATATGGGGATTCTTGGAAAGTTCATCGTGAAGCCAAACAAGAGCGCGCATATCAAAGATATCCCGTATATTATTCACAGTTGGGATCACAAGAATGACGCCGACAAACAGAGCCTGCAAAGCACGTATGGCGCATACATTGGAAGGAGTCCTGCACGCTTTGATGAAATGATTGACGGTACCTTCATGCCTTACAGAACAATAACGTCAGGCCTGATTAACGGTCGCGGAAGGTACTACGACAAAGATGGAAAATGTAATAAAGCTCCTCTGACCGTGTTTGAGGTTGAAAAGGGATCCAATTACAGAGTAAGGATGTACTGCACAGGAACTGACCCATTTTTTGTGACTATTGACCAGCATATGCTGACCGTCATATCAAAGGGCGGCGGTGACATTGAACCCGTCCAAGCTACAGGTGTAATCGTTCAACCTGGTGAGAGGCTTGAATTTATCCTTAGCTCTGACAAAACAATTGATAGTTATTGGATAAGAGGTGAAACACTTGCAATTAATAAAATACGTGTAGATGCTATACTAAGATATAAAGGGGCCCCGGAAAGTGAGCCAACCTCTTCGCCTGTTCAGTGTATAGAGAAAAATCCTTGTACAATTGTAAATTGTCCATTTCCAAAATGGCCACAAGGTAAGCCAATGGTATGTGTGAACAGCGACGTAATTCGTCAACCAAAAGATAAACCAGAAGTACCAGTTCCGGGAGTTGTTCGTGGACACTTCAAAGAATTCTTCTTAAACTATGTTTATGACTTTGAGGGATCGTCCGGTGGTTATGTAAATGGAATACAATTTAAGACTCCAACGGTGCCACCTCTTACACAGCCATTAGAGTTTGACGATGGATGCAAACAAGCTAATTGCGGCGTGAACAAACGGTGTAAATGTACGAACACACTGGAAATAGATGCCAATGATACAGTTCAGATCGTTTTGACAAACATGAAAGAAGGCATTCCAGTTGTACACCCAATACACATGCATGGTCATTTTTTCCATGTCCTTAAAATTGGATATCCAGACTACGACAATAAAGGCCGTTATACGAGACGAAATGCCGATATCAAATGCAAAAATGACCCAAACAGGAAATTGTGTAACAGTCCAACATGGGCGAACGCAGACTGGTTGAATGGTAACGTTCCAGGTTTAAATACAAATCGCGCCCCTTTGATGACCACCGTGACCATCCCAGCAGGCGGTTATGTCGTGTTGCGATTCAAGGCCGACAATCCTGGTCTTTGGTCTTTCCACTGCACCATCAAACATCATAATGTCGGCGGTGGGATGAATATATTGCTGAATGAATCATTCCCGGAACAGCCGTCACCACCGGAAGGTTTCCCAGAATGTAGGGATTATACAGCTAAATAGCAAACGCCGTGCCCACTGCTTGCGAAAATCATCTGGAAACAGCAAATGCAATTCGGAAATACAAATTATAAACTGAAATAGCCAGGCTTCGAAGTAAATTATTGAGTAAAAGTTGCTGTTCTGGTTATAGGTTTACACAACTCGAAGTTTTGAATATAAAATACAGTATATGACCCAAACTCAAAACATTAACATTTTATTTCGCATTATAACCAACGAAGCGAACAAAGCATTTATTTTAAAAAAACAAAACTAAACCGAAAATCTGTATCAGAAAATTAATAAAAATGACATTTTTACTACTGAAAAAAATAACATGACAAGGATAAGATGTGAATTTCAATTGGAGTTTCAGAGTACGGATGGTGGACATTTGTTAGTTTATTAAAATAAGGATTTCAAAAATCATTATGACTTCAACAATAGTTGCAACGACATGTACATGTATACGCATTCATATACTACAGAACTTATCAACTGACGAAATCGATGAAAATAGTTTAAATGTACGTCAATTTACGTACGTCAAGTACGTTAATGAAGCCCTCCCATAGGGGGTCCCTGTTCCCTTGATCTCTTAAAGTAATTACCATTGTTCCCCAGATCCCCAAAAAGTATTTGCCATAGTTCCCTAAAAGTACTTTTCCCAGATCTCTAAAATTAGGCCTTTGATCCCTGGATCCCTGAAAGAAATGGCTAATGTTCCCCAAAAACGCCCTGTGAGAGCCTCTTTAATGTGCGCGTAATGTAATACCTTCAGCATTCTGTTATGAAAAATATAGTTGGAATACCATATGAACATGATGTTTTTTTTGTGCTTGCTACTATAAGTTGAGTCGCCTCTTTATTAATAAAGATTTTATCGCTTTGCATAATTTGGACTGAGTTTGTTTTATCTATACCTGTAATAGAAAACTATTTACATCGTACATGGATATAGTTTGTACATTTTTAGAAATAATATTAAGTTTGTACATTTGTAGAAATAATAATAAGTTTGAATATTTGTAGAAATTATGAGGTGTTCATTGTTAATTTATGATATAATTTATATTTGTAATTTTTTGTTATTTCTGATGTTGTATAGCAAATAATGTTGGCGGTATTTAATTATGACGTCATAAAAAACTTATTATGAAAACTGTTTTCAATCATTTCAATTGGGAGTTCAACGTAATAAATTATAAATTTCTCTGGATAAACTAAGTAGTTTGTTATGAAATTGAAGATGCTAAGTTTGTTAATAAATTTATTCGAATACTCAGCGTCGTTTTATGCTGAGGGTAAACAGACCACCAGATACCTAACCACTATTTTCTTGGATCCTGCCAGGTTAATTAGTACTTGAAAACACCTCCGTAAATAACTGATAACTTTTCCCACATGTGAGAGACGAATAATAATAAGACGCAATGTCGTATATCAGTCATCACGAACTATGGATTGATAGTCAGACTAGTCGCCGACTGAGCTAACCGGACCGTCTGCAGAATCTCTGGTTTCCCCATATTCGGGTAAAAGTTTCGCCTTTCACTCAAGGAGAAAATAAGTCACAAATAGAACATCAACGTAAAGGTGGTGATATAATAGCATCACAACCACCTTAACCACTACCATTATCATCACCTCATTATCATCTGCAAGAACAACAACAACAACAATAACAACAACAACAGCAGCAGCAGCAACAACAACAACAGTATTGACTGCAAATGATGATTGCTCTCCAAATGATTTGGTCTCCTTGTGTTACAACAAATGGATAGAAAGTGGTCCCTTACAGTATACCTTATCCTTATATTTCGTAACGAGCAATCTGAACACTTCCTGCACTGTTTTCCACTCTGTCAATTAATATAAATATAATTCACCCAATAGTTCAAAAGCCTTCTAAATTAGGCGTTAAAAGGCATCTATATAATAGGTGTCCAAATGTGTTTATATGAAGTAAAGGGTTAATGGCATTCTGCATCAATTTAATATTTGAAGTCGAAGGTATACACAGCAAAATACCATCTAACGCAGAACGTCGTGGGTTAGATTTCCTGCCGGATCATACCCAATACTACTTGAAAGAAACGACACTGGAAGCTTCCTTTTTTGGCGCTCAGCAGTCAGAGGATATTTCTAGTGTCTAACCGACCTTATTATAGTTTATGTGACTGGGTGTATTCCACGTATCGGTGACATAATACATCAGTGTGGCAGCCGTTAGAATACTCTCGATGAAAGCGATCCTAAACACCATACAAGACATAGCGTCAAGTAGCAATCCCACATTCAGTACTTAGAGTACTTTGATTTATCCCAGATCTACATTCACCTTTATCGATTCGTATATTAATTGGTTAATTTTGTGTTTTAAAATGAAACATTGTTGTAATAACATTAAACAATCAATATAAGAAAGACTTATATAGCCATATTTGCGATTTTAAAGGCGCTAAATTAAAAATATTTCACAAAAGTATTTAATTACCGTAATATATTTATTCAAATCTTGAAAACAAATGAGCACAAAACAAAACTGCATAAATCAAATATGTTGACACTTTTATTTGACAAAACCATTCATGATTCATTTAATATCACATGCCATTTTTAAAAATGATTATTTGAATTATTCAGCATACTCATGCATGAATAAATTATAGTTTATATGAAATGTTTGTCATGAATACATAACTACATAATTATAAACCGGTTTATATATTTAGATCGCGCTCAATATTGATGAACTTAACACACCTAGTAAACTTTATTTGTATATGTTTGCAAAGGTAATGCATTGCTGTGTAAGCAAAATAAATGTAATTGTGCAAACGAGTATGGCATATAGGTTTTATTTACAGAACCCAGCTTAGCCAGTTGCAAATACTAAACGGTACACAGTGCGTGCATAATTCCAACATAATCTAAGGGACATAACTCTGTTGTGTTCTCAGAACTTACCGGACCGTATGTGAGCTTTTTGCCCATAAACATTCTGACCATTCCGATGATAATAACTTGGACTACAGTGTGTATAATTAACAAATCAGCACTTTCAAAACCAGCCAAGGGCCTACTATTGTAATCCAACATATTGTGTTCAAGAACTCGTCGGAACTTACACGGTAAAAAAAACATTCTGATCAAAATAATGAACTAATGAAAACACAAGGTGCTACAGTGTTAACAAAGGGCCATAACTCAGATTGTCCATTCTGGTCGGATATGGGTGATTTAAGAAATCGTTCAAGTTCTCATGATCAATATTATTTTGACCAAGTTTGAAAATAAGAAGGGAAAAATATTCTAAAACACACAGGCATTAAATTGTCCGTTGTTAAGTCTGCGATATGTAGACAATGGGAATTAGGAGGAAATTTTCCCCTCATATAGGCATAAGATTGTCCCTTGCCAAAGTTACAATATATAGATATAGGGAATAAGGAGGGAATTTTCCCTCATATAGGCATAAGATTGTCCCTTGCATAATCTGCGATATGTAGATATTGGGAATAAGGAGGGCATTTTCCCTCATATAGGCATACTATTGTCCCTTCCCAAATCTGCGATATATAGATATAGGGAATAAGGAGGGAATTTCCCCTCATATAGGCATAAGATTGTCCCTTGCCAAGTCTGCGATATGTACATATTGGGAATAAGGAGGAAATTTCCCCTCATATAGGCATAAGATTTTCCCTTGCCAAATCTGCAGTATGTAGATATTGGGAATAAGGAGGGAATTTTTCTCTCACATAGGCATAAGATTGTCCTTTGTCAATCTGCGATATGTAAATATTGGAGATAAAGAGTTTTTTTTCTCCCTCACATGGGCATAAGATTTTCCCTTGTCAAATCTGCGATATGTAGATATTGGGAATGAGGAGGGAATGTTACCATCACACAGGCATCAGATTGTCCCTTGTCAAACCTGTGAAATGTAAATATTTGGAATAAGGAGGGAATATTTCTCTCACACAGGCGTAAGATTGTCCCTTGTCAAATCTGCTATATGTAGATATTGGGAATAAGGAGGTAATTCTTCTCTCACTTAGGCATAACAATGTCCCTTGTCGAATCTGCGATATGCAGATATTGGGAATAAGGAGGGAGTGTTTGCCTCACATAGGCATAAGATTGTCCCTTGTCAAATCTTCGATATGTTAAGATTGGGAACAAGGAGGGACTTTTTCCCTCACAGAGGCATAAGATGGGCCCTTGTCAAATCTGTGACATGTAGATATAGGGAATAAGGAGGTAATATTTCCCTGACATAGGCATAAGATTGTCCCTTCTCAAATCTGCGATATGTAGATATAGGGAATAAAGAGTAAATTTTCTCCTCAAATAGGCATAAGATTGTCCTTTGTCAAATATGCGATATGTAGATATTGGGAATAAGGAGGAAATTTTTCCCTCACATACGCATAAGAGTGTCCCTTGTCAAATCTTCGATATGTAGATATTGGGAACAAGGAGGGAATTTTTCCCTCACAGAGGCATAAGATGGGCCCTTGTCAAATCTGTGACATGTAGATATAGGGAATAAGGAGGGAATTTTCCCCTGACATAGGCATAAGATTGTCCCTTCTCAAATCTGCGATATGTAGATATAGGGAATAAAGAGTAAATTTTCTCCTCAAATAGGCATAAGATTGTCCTTTGTCAAATATGCGATATGTAGATATTAAGAATAAGGAGGAAATTTTTCCCTCACATAGGCATAAGATTGGCCCTTGTCAAATCTGTGATATGTAGATATTGAGAACAAGGAGTGATTTTTTCCCTCACACAGGCATAAATTGTCCTTTGGCAAATTTGCGATATGTAGATATTGGGAATAAAGAGGGATTTTTTTCCTCACACAGGCATAGAATCGTCCTTTGTCAAATCTGCGATATGTAGATATTGGGAATAAGGAGGGAATTTCCCTCACATAGGCATAAGATCGTCCCTTGTCAAGTCTGTGATATATAGATATTGGGAATAAGAAGGGAATTTTCCCTCACAATAGGCATAAGATTGCCCCTTCTCCAATCTGCGATATGTAGAAATTGGGAAGAAGGAGGGATTTTCCCTCATATAGGCATAAGATTGTCCTTTGTCAAATCTGCGAAATGTAGATATAGGGAAAAAGGAGGGAAATTTTCCCTCAAATAGGCATAAGATTGCCCATTGTCAAATCTTCGATACGTAGATATTTGGAATAAGGAGGGATTTTGTCCTTCAAACAGGCATAAGATTGTCCCTTGTCAAATCTGCGATATGTAGATATTGGAAATAAAGAGGGAATTTTTCCCTCACACAGGCATAGAATCGTCCTTTGTCAAATCTGCGATATGTATATATTTGGAATAAGGAGGGAATTTCCCTCACATAGGTATAAGATCGTCCTTTGTCAAGTCTGTGATATATAGATATTGGGAATAAGACGGGAATTTTCCCTCCTTCAGGCATAAGATTGTCCATTGTCAAATCTGCGATATGTAGATATTAGGAATGAGGAGGGAATTTTCCCCTCACATAGGTATAAGATTGTCCCTTGTAAAATCGGAGATATGTATATATAATGAATAATAACGGAATTTTTCCCTCATATAGGCAGAAGTTCGTCCTTTATCAAATCTGCGATATTTAGATATTGGGAATGAGGAAATTTTCCCCTCACATAGGCATTAGATTGTCTTTAGTTAAATCTTCGATATGTAGCTATTTGAGATAAGGAGGGAATTTTTCCCTCACATGGGCATAAGATTGTCCAATGTCAAATGTGCGATATATAGATATAGGGAATGAGGGTTTTTTCTCTCAGAGAGGCATACGATTGTCTCATGTCAAATCTGCGATATATAGATATTGGAGATAAGGAGGGATTTATTCCCTCACAGAGGCATTAGATTGTCCCTTGTCAAATCTGTGATATGTAGATATTGGGAATAAGGATGGATTTATTCCCTCACAGAGGCATGAGATTGTCCTTAGTCAAATCTGCGATATGTAGGTATTGAGAAAAATGAGAAAATGTTTTCTTCACACAGGCATAAGAGTGTCCTTTATCAAATCTGCGATATGTATATATAGGGAATAAGGAGTGAATTTTTCCCTCACATAGGCATAAGATTGTTCTTTGTCAACTCTGCAATATGTAGATATTAAAAACAAGGAGGGATTTTTTCCCTCACATAGGCATAAAATTGTCCCTTGTCAAATCTGTGATATGTAGATATTGGGAATGAGGAGGGAATTTTCCCTTCACATAGGCATAAGATTGACCTTTGTCAAATCTGCGATATGTAGATATTGGGAAAAAGGTGGGAATTTTCCCCACTCATATGCATAAGATTGTCCTTTCAAATATGCGATATGTAGATATTAGAGATAAGGAGGGAATATTCCCTCACATGGGCATATGATTGTCCATTGTCAAATATGCGATATACAGATATTGGGAATGAGGCATTTTTTCTCTCACATAGGCATTAGATTGTCCTTTGTCAATTTGGCGATATGTAGATATTGCGAATGAGGGAATTTGTCTCTCACATAGGCATAAGATTGTCCTTTGTCAAATCTGCTATATGAAGATATTGGGGATGAGGGAATTTGTCTCTCAAATAGGCATAAGATTGTCCTTTGTCAAATCTACGATCAATAGATAGAGGGAATAAGGAGGGAATTTTTCCCACTCATAGGCATAAGATTGTCCTTTGTTAAAATTGCAATATGTAAAAATAAGGAATAAGGAGGGAATTTTTCCCACACATAGGCATTAGATTGTCCTTTGTCAAATCTGCGATATGTAGATATTGGAGATAAGGAGGGAATCTTTCCCTCACATGGGCATAAGATTGTCCCTTGTCAAATGTGTGATATATAGATATTGGGAATGCGGGATTTTTTCTCACATAGGCATTATTTTGTCCTTTGTCAAATCTGCGATATGTAGATACTGGGAATGAGGGAATTTGTCTCTCACATAGGCCTAATATTGTCCTTTGTCAAATCTGCGATATATAGATATTGGGAATAAAGGAATTTGTCTGTCACATAGGCATAAGATTGTCCTTTGTCAAATCTGCGATATGTAGATATTGGGAATGAGGACGGGATTTTTCCAACACATAGGCATAATATTGTCCTTTATCAAATATGCGATATGTAGATATGGAGAATGAGGGATTTTTTCTCTCACATAGGCATAAGATTGTCCCTTGTCAAATATGCGATATATAGATATTAGGAATGAGGGATTTTTTCTCTCACATAGGCATTTGATTGTCCTTTGTCAAATCTGCGATATGTAGATAATTGAAATGAGGGAATTTGTCTCTCACATAGGCATAAGATTGTCCTTTGTCAAATCTGCGATATGTAGATATTGGGAATGAGGGAATTTGTCTCTCAAACAGGCATAAGATTGTTCTTTGTCAAATCTGCGATATGTAGATATTGGGAATGAGGAATTTGTCTCTCACATAGGCATGAGATTGTCCTTTGTCAAATCTGCGATATATAGATAAAGGGAATAAGGAGGGAATTTCACCCTCACTTAGGCATAATAGTGTCCTTTGTCAAATCTGCGATATGTAGATACTGGGAATAAAAAGGAAATTTTCCCCTCACATAGGCATAAGATTGTCCTTTGTCAAATCTGCGATATGTAGATATTGAGAATGAGGGAATTTTTTCCACACATAGGCATAAGATTGTCCTTTATCAAATCTGCGATATGTACATATTGGGACTGAAGGAATTCGTCTCTCATATTGGCATAATATTCTCGCTTGTCAAATCTGCGATATATATATATATATATATTGAGAATAAGGAAGGATTTTTCCTTCACATAGGTATAAGAGTGTCCTTTGTCATTTCTGCGATATGTAAATATTGGGAATAAGGTGGGAATTTTTTTCCCCTCACATAGGCATAAGATTGTCCCTTGTCAAATCTGCGATATGTAGATATTGGGAATAAGGAGGGAATTTTCCCCTCACATAGGTATAAGATTGTCCCTCGTCAAATATGCGATATGTATATTTTGGGAATAAGGAGGGATTTTTTCCCTCACATAAACATAAGATTGTCTCTTGTCAAATCTGCTATATATATATATTGAGAATAAGGAGGGATTTTTCCTTCACATAGGTATAAGATTGTCCTTTGTCATTTTTGCGATATGTAGATATTGGGAATAAGGAGGGATTTTTTCCCTCACATAAACATAAGATTGTCCCTTGTCAAATCTGCGATATGTAGATATTGGGAATGATGATCGATTTTTTTCCCTCACAAAGGCATAAGATTGTCCCTCGTCAAATATATGATATGTACATATTGGGAATAAGGAGGGATGTATCCCTCACATAGACATCAGATTGTCCCTCGTCAAATATGCGATATGTATATTTTGGGAATAAGGAGGGATTTTTTCCCTCACATAAACATAAGATTGTCTCTTGTCAAATCTGCTATATATATATATATATATATATATTGAGAATGAGGAGGGATTTTTCCTTCACATAGGTATAAGATTGTCCTTTGTCATTTTTGCGATATGTAGATATTGGGAATAAGGAGGGATTTTTCCCTCACATAAACATAAGATTGTCCCTTGTCAAATCTGCGATATATAGATATTGGGAATGATGATCGATTTTTTCCCTCACAAAGGCATAAGATTGTCCCTCGTCAAATATATGATATGTATATATTGGGAATAAGGAGGGATGTATCCCTCACATAGACATCAGATTGTCCCTTGTCAAATCTGCGATATGTAAATATAGGTTATGAAGAAATTTTTCTCTCACACAGGCATAAGATTGTCCTTTGTCAAATCTGCGATATATAGATATTGGGAATGAGGGAATTTTTCCCTCACATACGCATAAGATTGTCCCATGTCAAATCTGCGATGTGTAGATATTGCGAATAAGGAGGGAAGTTTTCCCTGACATACGCATAAGATTGTCCCATGTCAAATCTGCGATGTGTAGATATTGGGAATAAGGAGGGAAGTTTTCCCTGACATAGGCATAAAATTGTCCCATGTCAAATCTGCGATATGTAGATATTGGGAATAAGGATGGATTTTTTTTTCCTCACATAGGCATAAGATTGTCCCTTGTCAAATCTGCGATATGTAGATATTGGGAATAAGGAGGGAATTTTCCCCTCACACAGGCATTAGATTGTTTCTTGTCGAATCTGCGATATGAAGATATTGGGAATGAAAGAATTTTTCCCTCACATAGGCATGAGATTGTCCCATGTCAAATCTGCGATATGTAGATACTGGAAATAAGGAGAGCATATAATTAGCATACACACAGGGAGATACTTCATCCCCAACACACTCGCGTGCGCACACACCCACACACACACACACACACACACAAACACGCAGACAGAGAGACAGCAGTGACTCACAATAAACAACACTGACACTCTAAGAAAATTTAGGTGATAAGGGTAGCTAGCATTTTAAATAGACAACAATGAATTTTACATACATGTTAAATATTTATTTTTTTTCATATATTTGATTAAAAGCTAAAACCATAACGAATATGTAACAGAAGACGATGTAAACAGAATTTCAACAATATTTATAAACAGTCAGCAGCATTGAGGTATAGCATTAAAATTTCATTTTTTAAAAAAAAAAGTTTATTATTAATCAAAACACAACTCATTTTTTGATTGGTGAGTAACATATACCATTTTAAAAAAAAATATTTTCACAAAATCCAAAACACTTTGGCTGAAACATGCACCAAAAACAACAGCATTGTAATTGGTGCTTCTCCACAAATAAAACTGGTTATCATATCATGATATGATAACTTTGTGTGTTATTATACAATTTTACGGTTTTATTGGTGGAGAAATATTAAGGCAATGAAGAACTCTAGCAATCAATGCCTTGATTTTTCTTCGAAAAGGTATGACAAAATCATTTAACTATCCCCCATAGAAAACATGGAACAAATAATTATAAAAGCTATCTCAATTAAATATAAATCCCTGACATTCCCAAAGTATTTATGAGAAGATGATATTCTTAATGAACTGTTAAGATTAAGACACATACATATAAAAGTAAAATGTTTGTTTATTATAGTGTCACCCTTATTGAAAGGGCCAGAGCCACACTGGACTTACAGGACATCATTATGCTGTACACAGTAACTTCCCGAAAGCAATCATTGCCAGGGGTCAGGCTGTAAGACATTCAGTACCCCTCAATTTAACTAGTTGTTCCGTGAGTTACTGGTTGCATCAGACAAAATCTAAGTGCTTCCCTCTCAAACATATTACAAGGTGAATTTACTGACCACTTCATTAACTGATTGAAATTTAAAAACAAAAATTACTGCACAATTATTGCACATTCATTTTGTTGGATTAATGACAAAACTGTTGACGCACAGATGTTCCCCATTAAAACCGATGAATAACATACACAACTTCAAATATAACCTAAACAGGAAAAATTACGTAAATCGCAATTCATTTTTATTGCTTTCAACAATTTTTTAAATACTAAGATGCCACCCTTGAATGTCATGTTGCAGGCATGTGCTAGTTTGGTACCCCGCCCAGTTGCATTATACTGACACCAGGCAAACCAACCCAAGAATCATCTTCTTAATGCCGATCGTCAAGCAAGAAAGCTTCTCGAGTAACAATTTTTCTTTGGTACGGCCTGGTTGGATCAAACCAAAACCTCAATATAAATATTAATTAAATTTTATTTGTGGACACTGAAACTTGCATGCTCACTTGTAACTTTATGACCAACCACTTCAGTGTTTGCATGGTGAAATAAAACTTGGTGAAATAAAACTGGTAATTCAATTACTCTCTAATTCCGTAGTTAGAAGTTCACAGTTGGATACTCAATGTTTGCCATGAGACCACCAATTACCTTTTTTTTTCCGTAGCTAGAAGTACACAGATGGATACTAAATGTTTGCCATGAGACCACCAATAACTCTCTATATCCGTAGCTAGAAGTACACAGATGGATACTCAATGTTTTCCATGAGACCACCAATTACTTTCTATTTCCGTAGCTAGAAGTACACAGATGGATACTCAATGTTTGCCATGAGACCACCAATTACTTTCTGTTTCCGTAGCTAGAAGTACAGTTGGATACTCAATGTTTGCCATGAGACAACCAATTACTCTCTATTTCTGTAGCTAGAAGTACAGTTGGATACTCAATGTTTGCCATGAGACAACCAATAACTCTCTATATCCGTAGCTAGAAGTACACAGATGGATACTCAATGTTTGCCATGAGACCACCAATTACTTTCTATTTCCGTAGCTAGAAGTACACAGATGGATACTCAATGTTTGCCATGAGACCACCAATTACTTTCTGTTTCCGTAGCTAGAAGTACAGTTGGATACTCAATGTTTGCCATGAGACCACCAATTACTCTCTATTTCTGTAGCTAGAAGTACAGTTGGATACTCAATGTTTGCCATGAGACCACCAATTACTCTCTATTTCTGTAGCTAGAAGTACAGTTGGATACTCAATGTTTGCCATGAGACCACCAATTACTCTCTATTTCTGTAGATAGAAGTACAGTTGGATACTCAATGTTTGCCATGAAACCACCAATTACTCTCTATTTCTGTAGCTAGAAGTACAGTTGGATACTCAATGTTTGCCATGAGACCACCAATTACTCTCTATTTCTGTAGATAGAAGTACAGTTGGATACTCAATGTTTGCCATGAAACCACCAATTACTTTCTATTTCTGTAGATAGAAGTACAGTTGGATACTCAATGTTTGCCATGAGACCACCAATTACTCTCTATTTCTGTAGCTAGAAGTACAGTTGGATACTCAATGTTTGCCATGAGACCACCAATTACTTTCTATTTCTGTAGATAGAAGTACAGTTGGATACTCAATGTTTGCCATGAAACCACCAATTACTCTCTATTTCTGTAGCTAGAAGTACAGTTGGATACTCAATGTTTGCCATGAGACCACCAATTACTCTCTATTTCTGTAGCTAGAAGTACAGTTGGATACTCAATGTTTGCCATGAAACCACCAATTACTCTCTATTTCTGTAGCTAGAAGTACAGTTGGATACTCAATGTTTGCCATGAGACCACCAATTACTCTCTATTTCTGTAGCTAGAAGTACAGTTGGATACTCAATGTTTGCCATGAGACCACCAATAACTCTCTATTTCTGTAGATAGAAGTACAGTTGGATACTCAATGTTTGCCATGAAACCACCAATAACTCTCTATTTCTGTAGATAGAAGTACAGTTGGATACTCAATGTTTGCCATGAGACAACCAATTACTCTCTATTTCTGTAGCTAGAAGTACAGTTGGATACTCAATGTTTGCCATGAGACCACCAATAACTCTCTATTTCTGTAGATAGAAGTACAGTTGGATACTCAATGTTTGCCATGAGACAACCAATTACTCTCTATTTCTGTAGCTAGAAGTACAGTTGGATACTCAATGTTTGCCATGAAACCACCAATTACTCTCTATTTCTGTAGCTAGAAGTACAGTTGGATACTCAATGTTTGCCATGAGACCACCAATAACTCTCTATTTCTGTAGATAGAAGTACAGTTGGATACTCAATGTTTGCCATGAGACAACCAATTACTCTCTATTTCTGTAGCTAGAAGTACAGTTGGATACTCAATGTTTGCCATGAGACCACCAATAACTCTCTATTTCTGTAGATAGAAGTACAGTTGGATACTCAATGTTTGCCATGAGACCACCAATTACTCTCTATTTCTGTAGCTAGAAGTACAGTTGGATACTCAATGTTTGCCATGAGACCACCAATAACTCTCTATTTCTGTAGATAGAAGTACAGTTGGATACTCAATGTTTGCCATGAGACAACCAATTACTCTCTATTTCTGTAGCTAGAAGTACAGTTGGATACTCAATGTTTGCCATGAGACCACCAATAACTCTCTATTTCTGTAGATAGAAGTACAGTTGGATACTCAATGTTTGCCATGAAACCACCAATTACTCTCTATTTCTGTAGATAGAAGTACAGTTGGATACTCAATGTTTGCCATGAAACCACCAATTACTCTCTATTTCTGTAGCTAGAAGTACAGTTGGATACTCAATGTTTGCCATGAAACCACCAATTACTCTCTATTTCTGTAGATAGAAGTACAGTTGGATACTCAATGTTTGCCATGAAACCACCAATTACTCTCTATTTCTGTAGATAGAAGTACAGTTGGATACTCAATGTTTGCCATGAAACCACCAATTACTCTCTATTTCTGTAGCTAGAAGTACAGTTGGATACTCAATGTTTGCCATGAGACCACCAATAACTCTCTATTTCTGTAGCTAGAAGTACAGTTGGATACTCAATGTTTGCCATGAGACCACCAATAACTCTCTATTTCTGTAGATAGAAGTACAGTTGGATACTCAATGTTTGCCATGAAACCACCAATTACTCTCTATTTCTGTAGCTAGAAGTACAGTTGGATACTCAATGTTTGCCATGAGACCACCAATAACTCTCTATTTCTGTAGATAGAAGTACAGTTGGATACTCAATGTTTGCCATGAGACCACCAATAACTCTCTATTTCTGTAGATAGAAGTACAGTTGGATACTCAATGTTTGCCATGAGACCACCAATTACTCTCTATTTCTGTAGATAGAAGTACAGTTGGATACTCAATGTTTGCCATGAAACCACCAATTACTCTCTATTTCTGTAGATAGAAGTACAGTTGGATACTCAATGTTTGCCATGAGACCACCAATAACTCTCTATTTCTGCAGATAGAAGTACAGTTGGATACTCAATGTTTGCCATGAGACCACCAATTACTTTCTATTTCCGTAGCTAGAAGTACAGTTGGATACTCAATGTTTGCCATGAGACAACCAATTACTCTCTATTTCTGTAGCTAGAAGTACACAGATGGATACTCAATGTTTGCCATGAAACCACCAATAACTCTCTATTTCTGTAGATAGAAGTACAGTTGGATACTCAATGTTTGCCATGAAACCACCAATTACTCTCTATTTCTGTAGCTAGAAGTACAGTTGGATACTCAATGTTTGCCATGAGACCACCAATTACTCTCTATTTCTGTAGATAGAAGTACAGTTGGATACTCAATGTTTGCCATGAAACCACCAATTACTCTCTATTTCTGTAGCTAGAAGTACAGTTGGATACTCAATGTTTGCCATGAGACCACCAATAACTCTCTATTTCTGTAGATAGAAGTACAGTTGGATACTCAATGTTTGCCATGAGACCACCAATTACTCTCTATTTCTGTAGATAGAAGTACAGTTGGATACTCAATGTTTGCCATGAAACCACCAATTACTCTCTATTTCTGTAGCTAGAAGTACAGTTGGATACTCAATGTTTGCCATGAAACCACCAATTACTCTCTATTTCTGTAGCTAGAAGTACAGTTGGATACTCAATGTTTGCCATGAGACCACCAATTACTCTCTATTTCTGTAGCTAGAAGTACAGTTGGATACTCAATGTTTGCCATGAAACCACCAATTACTCTCTATTTCTGTAGATAGAAGTACAGTTGGATACTCAATGTTTGCCATGAAACCACCAATAACTCTCTATTTCTGTAGATAGAAGTACAGTTGGATACTCAATGTTTGCCATGAAACCACCAATTACTCTCTATTTCTGTAGATAGAAGTACAGTTGGATACTCAATGTTTGCCATGAAACCACCAATAACTCTCTATTTCTGTAGATAGAAGTACAGTTGGATACTCAATGTTTGCCATGAAACCACCAATTACTCTCTATTTCTGTAGCTAGAAGTACAGTTGGATACTCAATGTTTGCCATGAGACCACAAATAACTCTCTATTTCTGTAGATAGAAGTACAGTTGGATATTCAATGTTTGCCATGAGACCACCAATAACTCTCTATTTCTGTAGATAGAAGTACAGTTGGATACTCAATGTTTGCCATGAGACCACCAATAACTCTCTATTTCTGTAGATAGAAGTACAGTTGGATACTCAATGTTTGCCATGAAACCACCAATTACTCTCTATTTCTGTAGCTAGAAGTACAGTTGGATACTCAATGTTTGCCATGAAACCACCAATTACTCTCTATTTCTGTAGATAAAAGTACAGTTGGATACTCAATGTTTGCCATGAAACCACCAATTACTCTCTATTTCTGTAGCTAGAAGTACAGTTGGATACTCAATGTTTGCCATGAAACCACCAATTACTCTCTATTTCTGTAGATAGAAGTACAGTTGGATACTCAATGTTTGCCATGAGACCACCAATAACTCTCTATTTCTGTAGCTAGAAGTACAGTTAGATACTCAATGTTTGCCATGAGACCACCAATAACTCTCTATTTCTGTAGATAGAAGTACAGTTGGATACTCAATGTTTGCCATGAGACCACCAATAACTCTCTATTTCTGTAGATAGAAGTACAGTTGGATACTCAATGTTTGCCATGAAACCACCAATTACTCTCTATTTCTGTAGCTAGAAGTACAGTTGGATACTCAATGTTTGCCATGAAACCACCAATAACTCTCTATTTCTGTAGATAGAAGTACAGTTGGATACTCAATGTTTGCCATGAAACCACCAATTACTCTCTATTTCTGTAGCTAGAAGTACAGTTGGATACTCAATGTTTGCCATGAGACCACCAATAACTCTCTATTTCTGTAGATAGAAGTACAGTTGGATACTCAATGTTTGCCATGAGACCACCAATAACTCTCTATTTCTGTAGATAGAAGTACAGTTGGATACTCAATGTTTGCCATGAGACCACCAATAACTCTCTATTTCTGTAGATAGAAGTACAGTTGGATACTCAATGTTTGCCATGAGACCACCAATTACTCTCTATTTCTGTAGATAGAAGTACAGTTGGATACTCAATGTTTGCCATGAAACCACCAATTACTCTCTATTTCTGTAGCTAGAAGTACACAGATTGATACTCAATGTTTGCCATGAGACAACCAATTACTCTCTATTTCCAAAGCTAGAAGTACAGTTGGATACTCAATGTTTGCCATGAGACAACCAATTACTCTCTATTTCTGTAGCTAGAAGAACAGTTGGATACTCAATGTTTGCCATGAAACCACCAATTACTCTCTATTTCTGTAGCTAGAAGTACAGTTGGATACTCAATGTTTGCCATGAGACCACCAATTACTCTCTATTTCTGTAGCTAGAAGTACAGTTGGATACTCAATGTTTGCCATGAGACCACCAATTACTCTCTATTTCTGTAGATAGAAGTACAGTTGGATACTCAATGTTTGCCATGAGACCACCAATAACTCTCTATTTCTGTAGATAGAAGTACAGTTGGATACTCAATGTTTGCCATGAGACCACCAATAACTCTCTATTTCTGTAGATAGAAGTACAGTTGGATACTCAATGTTTGCCATGAGACCACCAATTACTCTCTATTTCTGTAGATAGAAGTACAGTTGGATACTCAATGTTTGCCATGAAACCACCAATTACTCTCTATTTCTGTAGCTAGAAGTACACAGATTGATACTCAATGTTTGCCATGAGACAACCAATTACTCTCTATTTCCAAAGCTAGAAGTACAGTTGGATACTCAATGTTTGCCATAAGTATGACCTTATTTGCTCAATTAGCATTAGCATGCAAAACTTAATGGATGTTTATAAAGCAGATGAAAAAGGATAAAATAAATAAAATATAATGGATTTTAACAAATACAATAACAAAATAAAATGGAGTTGCTTCAACATTGTAGATACAGACAAACATCTAATAACTCTAAAACAAAAAGAAATAAAATATAAACTAAAAGAAATTAAATATTAACTAAAAGAAATTAAATATAAACTAAAAGAAATCATAAGTGTATCCCAGTTTTTCTAGTATACCTGTGAAACACAAATGAAAGAGACATATATGGTAACTGTTCAGAGGTCTCCATCAAATTCGTGAACACTTACAACATCCCTTTGGAGAAACAAGTTGTTGATAATATAATGATAACATTTTGAAAACTAATCAATGGTAAAATGCACTTCATAAAATAAAAAATAATTCACAATTATCACAATTAAAAGTTTTCAGTGAAATATAAGGAAAAATTGAAGAAATTATGTTTACAGCAGAAACTAGACAGAGCTGTATATCCTTAGGTCTATAACAATTTCATCTGATCATATTTTTAGTTTTGTATTCACTGCCGTACTTGTTCAACTCATTCATTAACAAACAAGAGATGTTTGTAAAATAAATATGCCCTTCTCCATGATAATGTGTTAGTTAACTGGGTCATCTTGGAGTTGGGTCAAATACCCATCAGGACCTACGCCAAACTGTTCTTTAAATATCTGACAGAAACCCAATTTTTTATAAATGGAAATTATAGTGACCTTTGGCCTACTGATCCCAAATTCAGCAGAGATCATCTACTCACTTACAAACATCTCTAGGTCAAATATTTTTCAACCGGAAACCAATTTCTATAAGTATTTATTACATAACTATGAAAAGAAGTACATTTATCATTAATTTAACATATTATGTCTATTGGTAACGACAAAAAAATCAACATATTTGTTTCTATAATTAGGTGAATGACCCAATGTTTCAAAATAACGTCATTTTATCATGACAAATCAATGTCATTTAAATATTCAAAGAAGTCGAAACGTAGTTCATCAATTTATGTATGAGAGCTGAGTTATTGGGAAAACATTAACAATGAAATGGAAGTGATATTACACTAGGACAATATCAATATATGTCATGGGTTTATTACACTCCTGCACCGTTAATTATGTTATAGATACTGTGACATATTTGGTATATCATATATAAGACAATTCATACAGTACATTAAAGAAGATTAGAATAAAAACACACAATTGATTTTAAAATAATGAAAAAACAAAAACGACCTTTAAAGGTATTGATTCTCATCTCATATAAAAGGAAATATAAACAAAGTACATGTATGAATGATTAAACACAACCTGAATCTAGTTTAAATATACAGTGCATGTGTAAAAAAAGCATTCAGTGAGAGTTAAGATTGATCATTTCTATACAAAATTTCTCAGTTGAGATAGAGGCCGTAACTCTTATAAAAAGATAAGCATTCCACCTAAGCGTGCAAGCAGAAGTCCATGTCTTAGCCATGTAGTTACATGTATTAGTTTAGCTTGAAGGCTCTGAAAGTTGTAAGAGGAGTTGCAGAGAAATGAAGCAGATGTAAATTCATTCTGCAGATACGTTATTTTTTTATTTTTAGTAACAGTGACCTTGACCACACTTTGTTTTTTGGTTAGGAATGTATCTACAAAATTTCAGTTTAATATCAAATTGAAACTTAAAACATGTAACAGAAATATGGACCATAACAACAACGATGAGGGAGGACATAAACGATTGCCCATCTCTACACTTAGACTAAGGGATTGCTCATCTCTACACTAAGACTAAGGGATTGCCCATCTCTACACTTAGACTAAGGGATTGCCCATCTCTACACTAAGACTAAGGGATTGCCCATCTCTACACTAAGACTAAGGGATTGCCCATCTCTACACTTAGACTAAGGGATTGCTCATCTCTACACTAAGACTTAGGAATTGCTTATCCCTACCCTAACACTAAGGGATTGCTTATCCATACCCTAAGACTTAGGGATTGCTTATCCCTATACTACGACTTAGGGATTGTTTATCCCTACACTATGACTAAGAGATTGCTTATTCCTACCCTAAGACTTAGGTACTGCTTATCTCTACACTAAGACTTAGCGATTGCTTATCCCTACCCTAAGACTTAGGCATTGCTCATTTCTACACTAAGACTTAGGGATTGCTTATCCCTACACTAAGACTTAGGGATTGCTTATTCCTACCCTAAGACTTAGGGACAGTTTATCTCTACACCAAGACTTGGGGATTGCTTATCTCTACATTAAGACTTGGGGATTGCTTATTCCTACCCTAACACTTAGGGATTGCTCATCTCTACACTAAGACTTAGGGATTGCTTATCCCTACATTAAGACTTAAGGATTGCTTATCCCTACACTAAGACTTAGGGATTGCTTATTCCTACCCCCAGGCTTAGGGATTGCTTATCTCTACACCAAGACTTAAGGATTGCTTATCCCTACCCTTAGACTTAGGGATTGCTTATCCCCATACTACTACACTAAGGCTAGGGGATTGCTTATCCCTACACTAAGTCTTAAGGAATGCTTATCCCTATGCTACTACACTAAGTCTTGAGGATTGCTAATCCCTACACTACTACATTAAGGCTAGGGGATTGCTTATCCCTACACTACTACACTAAGTCTAGGGGATTGCTTATCCCTACACTACTACACCAAGGCTAGGGGATTGCTTATCCCCACACTACTACACTAAGGCTAGGGGATTGCTTATCCCTACACTAAGTCTTAAGGAATGCTTATCCCTACGCTACTACACTAAGACTTGGGGATTGCTTATCCCTACACTACTACACTAAGGCTAGGGGATTGCTTATCCTTACACTACTACACTAAGACTTTGGGATTGCTTATCCCTACACTACTACACTAAGACTTGAGGATTGCTTATCCCTACACTACTATACAAAGACTTGGGGATTGCTTATTCCTACACTACTACACTAAGACTTGGGGATTGCTTATCCCTACACTACTACACTAAGACTTGAGGACTGCTTATCCCTACACTACTACACTAAGACTCTTGGATTGCTTATCCCTACACTACTACACTAAGACTTGGGGATTGCTTATCCCTACACTACTACACTAAGGCTAGGGGATTGCTTATCCCTACATTACTACACTAAGACTTGAGGATTGCTTATCCCTACACTAAGACTTAGGGATCAAGTACAAATTTGAATAATGGTGACATGGAATATTATTCTCAGTTGGTTGCTATACACTCATCAGGTGATTATTATTTATGCACAATTATGAATTTAAAATACTGATAAAACTATCTGCAATACACATAGTTAAGTAACTTGTGTACAAATATACTCTATAGACAAGACATTAATATTGTATAATACAGGATCTGATATGAAAGCTACAGCAATTAAATCTAATTACATATATGTCAAGTTCTAAAGTTGAAACAACAAATAAAATCAGAGTACAAACATGATAAAAACATGAATTTAATATTCTCGGTTGTAAAAACAAGTTATCAGTATGTAGCGTATAAAATAAAAAAATGTGTCCATAAAATACGGATGCCCCACTCCCCCTGTATACACCAACATAACAAATATTGATAAATGCATCGACCCCTTTAACAACAATGCCAGAAATAAATGTACAGCATTGAGTAACTTTAAAAGAAAACAAAATCTAAACAAACAAACTGATATCTTCTTGGAATTTTCCAATCATACCGATAAAATATTGATTACTTATGGAATTAAAATAAGTTTTATATCTTTTGTCAAAAAAATTATCAAATAAGTAGGAAAAATTATGTATTTCAAGAGTTTTATTCCTTTCCAAACTACGTAAATGAAAATTCAGAAATTCAGGGTCTGAATATATACTGGGGATTTTTAATTTGATAAATACATTGAGCAAAGATAAAATTTTCAGAGACCACGTTAAGATGAATATTATCAAAATTGTGTATTTTTAAATTTAAATGGCTACCTTCAAAGACCTATGAGTACTGTTGATACCGTGTTTCGTCACCGTCTCCTTTTGTTTTGCACAAACAGTGTTGTGGCACAAACAATTCAAATGATGCATCATCAAAATATCAGAATGTAGACAATGTGACCATATAATTCTAAAATGAATTCTAAGTATATTAGGTAAGATTACCAATCAAGTGCAAAACATTTTATAACATTAACAAAATAAATTTTATGTACAAGTACATTAAAATGGATATCTTCTATTTCTTCAACATTTCCAGTATAAAACATATCAATCACATGTGATGACAAAATAGAATAAAAAACAGATATAATTTAGTTAAGAATCCTTTCAATATTGTAAAGTTTTTGATAGAAACTCTGTTCTGTTTTTTCCATTCTGCTAATACTGGCATTTATCCAGGACTATTCCACAGATAAGTTTGTATGAATGATAAATATTACATACACAAGAGAGCCATAATGACACTGATTTGTTCATGAAATATCAGAACTTCTCTGATATTATCTTTCTTTTTACCCACAAAAGAGAATATCAAATAATTAATTCATCAACTGCTCAATAACAGTTCCCTTAATACACATTGTTCAAATGCGACAGAACGACGGAAAATATATCATAATAAAAACAAGACAGAAATGTCTCACTCCACCCTAACTTTCAATGAATTCTCCAGAAATTTTACTTCTTTCTAAATTTATGGTCCAGATAAAGATTTGAAAACCACAGTCTAACCTGTATCAGCAGTCACCTCTCTGTTACACAGTCACCTCTCTGTTACACAGTCACCTCTCTGTTAAGCAACCACTTGTCTAAAGCAGTCACATTTGCCATTGCCCATTTCTATGCTTTCAGAGCAAATTCACCCATATTAAGCAACAACCTATCTTAAAAGGCCACATTTTCTCCTTCCTTTGACTGGCTGTTTAGGACAGGTTTGACTGTATTATGATATTTTTCTTTCTGGAAGACTTTCACACATTAATGCTGGCATATATGGTAACGTAAGACATAAAGTAAAGATGTAAGTTGTATTTTTATGATAATTACTAAAATGCACATTGAGAAAAGTAATGGTCCAAAGAAATGCTAACTAGTTACCAATTACATTCTTCCCTATAAAAAAAGATCATGGTCATTTTCACAATAAGCATGTCTATGTGAAAATCAAATTAGAGAAAAATGTAAAAAAATAACTGAAAAAGAAATAGATTACCATCATTATTTGAGTAGCCAACATATTTGTATACAACATATTGAAGTAGCCAACATATTTGTGTACAGCATATTGAAGTAGCCAACATATTTGTACACAACATATTGAAGTAGCCAACATATTAGTATACAACACATTGAAGTAGCCAACATATTTGTTTAAACATACTGAAGTAGCCAACATATTTGTATACAACATATTGAAATAGCCAACATATTTGTATACAACATATTGAAGAAGCCAACATATTTGTATACAACATATTGAAGTAGCCAACATATTTGTACACAACATATTGAAGTAGCCAACATATTAGTAAACAACACATTGAAGTAGCCAACATATTTGTTTAAACATACTGAAGTAGCCAACATATTTGTATACAACACATTGAAGAAGCCAACATATTTGTATACAACATATTGAAGTAGCCAACATATTTGTATATAACATATTGAAGTAGCCAACTTATTTGTATACAACATATTATAGTAGCCAACATATTTGTATACAACACATTGAAGAAGCCAACATACTTGTATACAACATATTATAGTAGCCCAAGTCTATAGAGTAACTACCATTATTTGAGTAGTATGTGTAATCAGTATAACATAGTAGTTAAGTTTGCCATGATCAATTATCAATAGTTAAACACAATCACTGTATCATGATAAAGATGTGTTTTAATCATGCTGCTTGCTGTCACATTAACCAGAATGATTCCCTGACACATACATCTATTTAAAGTTTGGTGCCGATGGCTTGGACCAATCGTAATAAGTGTAAATGGGCACAAAATCCTTGTCACCTCGCGTGTGCTCACCATCGTCTTCCTCTGCCACGGCCATTTTACCAAACACGCATTCCGCATAGCTGGGTGGAGCTGAAAGGAACACAAAATACTAGATAAGACAATGATAATGAGTGAGGGATTTTAAATCTATCGAGAACATGCATATTTACAAAGTATGTAATATTATATTACAAGGTACACAAATACAGCTAATACAACAATATATTCAGACACAAGGGTCCTCCGTGACTGTGTGATCTAAGGCGCCATCTCAAGATCACTTACCTCTCACTGCTAAGGTCGTAGTTTCGAGCCCCCCTCGATCAAAAAACTTTATGTGAGAAAGTTTGCCAGTTACTTGGGAAGGGAGGTGTTTCTACTCAGACTGACTCAGTTTGAGGTATTCCTCCACCAGTAAAAGTGGATATGCGAAATATAACTTGAAATGTGTTGAAAATGGTGTTAAACCCCATTCAAAAAAAAAAAAAATAAAATTCAGATATCCATTTTACTAAAAGATTATAACTTCCACTAATGACTAAGCATACTCCTGCGACAAACTCATCTCACAAACTAACTTGAGATTATACAGGTGACCATATAAAGTAAGATTGGCAATTAGGCTAGGGGGTAGTAGAGTGGACAGAATGTTGGCTGCCCATGCCAGAGGTCGAGGGTTCCATCCCCAGCTTGATCCAATGCCTCTCAAAAAACAACCCTCAGTACTTGCTCCACCTAGGAAGTGGACTCATATAAGTTCATATAAGTTTCAAGCTTTTTTCACATTTATGCTAAAATAAATCAGTAATAGCTTATAAAGCCTTTGTTAAATACAATTAGAAATAAAGATATGAGGAATACATTACTGAAAACACAAAATGGTAACAACAAAGTTGTTTAAAATCAAGAGAATATTTTAATCTTTTTTTAACAGAGTTGGCAAGACAAACAACAAATAAAATAACCCTCCGATGAACATAAACCAACATAAATTTCATACACATCATTGATAACAAGATCCATACACAAATAGCATAATTAGGAGAATGCATGTCTTTTAATTAACAAATTTTTCACATATTCTATGAAAATTCCACAGTACTGGGCCAATTTTGACCCTTGGGTTTTGGCTTGAACAATCTAAGAGCAAATTATTAAGTGACACTAGACATAAAATATTCAAGCAGCAGACCTTATAATTTGGAAGGAAAGATTTTTGAAATTTAGATAAAAAGCAGCGAACGGATAACCCCTGGGTCAGGGTCAAATTTGACCTAAAGGTCATGATTTGAATATACATGAGAGAGCTTCATTTAAGAATGCTCCACACCAAATTAAGTGAAAATATGTCTAGCAGTTTCAGAGAAGTTACTTGAAGCAAATGTTAATGATGGAAGAATAGTTGATGGACACAAGGCAATCACAAAGCTCACCTGAGAGCCTGAGCAGAATGAACCATAAATAGTAACATTAACAACTATACAAACTTACGTAGATCTGGTGAGGCTGCATTGGGTGCAGATGGTTGTAGTGGCGTTAGTGCCATGGCACCCGCAGGTTGTGCTTGTGGTTGAAACTGAGGGTAATACTGCTGTACCACCTGGCGTAGAGGAATAGTACCAACAATGATCTCCAGTGGCACTTCCAGGTCAAACGCTGGACCAGATGGGTCAACCTCCATCTGAAACATTGTTAAGCTATATTTATAACTGTAATAAAGATTGTATATAAAAACTGAAGTGCAATACAGATCTGATGTCAATATTAACCATGACCAATATCTAATGTTAATATTTACCATGACCGATATCTGATGTCAATATTTACCATGACCCATATCTGATGTTGATATTTACCATTACCTATATTTGATGTTGATATTTACCATGACCCATATCTGATGTCGATATTTACCATGACCAATATATGATGTCGATATTTACCATGATCCATATATGATGTTGATATTTACCATGACCCATATCTGATGTTGATATTAACCATGACCCATATCTGATGTTGATATTAACCATGACCCATATCTGATGTTGATATTAACCATGACCCATATCTGATGTCGATATTTACCATGACTCATATCTGATGTCGATATTGACCCATATCTGATGTTGATATTTACCATGACCCATATCTGATGTTGATATTGACCATGACCCATATCTGATGTTGATATTAACCATGACCCATATCTGATGTTGATATTTACCATGACCCATATCTGATGTCGATATTTACCATGACTCATATCTGATGTCGATATTTACCATAACCCATATCTGATGTCGATATTTACCATAACCCATATCTGATGTCGATATTGACCATGACCCATATCTGATGTTGATATTGACCATGAACCATATCTGATGTTGATATTGACCATGACCCATATCTGATGTCGATATTTACCATGACAAATATATGATGTCGATATTTACCATGAACCATATCTGATGTTGATATTTACCATGACCCATATCTGATGTCGATATTTACCATGACAAATATATGATGTCGATATTTACCATGACCCATATCTGATGTCGATATTGACCATGACCCATATCTGATGTTGATATTGACCATGAACCATATCTGATGTTGATATTTACCATGACCCATATCTGATGTCGATATTTACCATGACCCATATATGATGTCGATATTTACCATGACCCATATCTGATGTCGATATTTACCATGACCAGTATCTGATGTCGATATTTACCTAGACCAATACCTGATGTCAATATTTACAATGACCCATATCTGATGTCAATATTAACAATGACCCATATCTGATGTCGATTATTACCATGACCAATATCTTATGTTAATTTTTACCATGACCCATATCTGATGTCAAAATTTACCATGACACGTATCTGATATCAATATTTACCATGACCCATATCTGATGTCAATATTTACCATGACCAATACCTGATTTCAATATTTACCATGACCACAATCTGATGTCAATATTTACCATGACCAATATCTGATGTCAATATTTACCATGACCCATATCTGATGTTGATATTTACTAGAGCCCATATCTGATGTCAATATTTACCATGACCAATATCTGATGTTGATATTTACTATGGTCCATATCTGATGTCAATATTTACCATGACCCATACCTGATGTTAATATTTACTGGGGCCCATATCTGATGGCAATATTTATCAGGGTACATATGTGGTGTCAATATTTACCATGACCCATATCTGATGTTAATATTTACCTGGGCCCATATCTGACGGCAATATTTACCATGGTACTTATGTGGTGTCAATATTTATTTGGGTCCATATATGAAGTCAATATTTATCTGGGTCCCCCTTGGTCCAAATGTGATGTCAATATTTATCTAGGTCCACAGGGGTAAACTTATCTGGGTTCATATCTGATATTTGTTTTACCTATATTTTCCTGGGCCCGTATACGATTTTTATTTACCTCAGCTCCTCACTGTTACCTATACATATGATGCCCATAATTAACTGGCTCATATGTGATGTCTATAAAACCATTCTACTGGACAAGATATGCCTATTGTAAGACAAGATATAAGTCTATTATAAGACAAGATATAAGTCTATTGTAAGACAAGATAAGTCTATTGTAAGACAAGATAAGTCTATTGTAAGACAAGATAAGTCTATTATAAGACAAGATATAAGTCTATTGTAAGACAAGATATAAGTATATTGTAAAACAAGATATGTCTATTGTAAAACAAGATAACTTGTCTATTGTAAGACAAGATATGTCTATTGTAAGACAATATATAAGTCTATTGTAAGACAAGATAGGTCTATTATAAGACAAGATATAACTCAATTGTTAGACAAGATATAAGTGTAAGACAAGATATAAGTATATTATAAGACAATATATAAGTCTATTGTAAGACAAGATAAATCTATTGTAAGACAAGATATGTTTATTATAAGACAATATATAACTATATTGTAAGACAAGATATGTCTATAATGACAAGATATGACTCTATTGTAAGACAAGATAAGTCTATTGTAAGACAAGATATAAGTATATTATAATACAAGATAAGTCTATTATAAGACAAGATATAAGTCTATTGTAAGACAAGATAAGTCTATTGTAAGACAAGATAAGTCTATTGCAAGACAAGATAAGTCTATTATAAGACAAGATGTAAGTCTATTATAAGACAAGATATAAGCCTATTGCAAGACAACATATAAGTCTATTTTAATACAAGATATGTCTATTGTAAAACAAGATAAGATATAAGTCTATTGCAAGACAAGATAAGTCTATTATAAGACAAGATGTAAGTCTATTATAAGACAAGATATAAGCCTATTGCAAGACAACATATAAGTATATTGTAATACAAGATATGTCTATTGTAAAACAAGATAAGATATAAGTCTATTGTAAGACAAGATATGTCTATTGTAAACAAGATAAGTCTATTGTAAGACAAGATATGTCTATTGTAAGGCAATATATAAGTCTATTGTAAGACAAGATATGTCTATTATAAGACAAGATATAACTCAATTGTTAGACAAGATATAAGTGTAAGACAAAATATAAGTATATTATAAGACAATATATAAGTCTATTGTAAGACAAGATAAATCTATTGTAAGACAAGATGTGTCTATTATAAGACAAGATAAAACTTTATTGTAAGACAAGATATGTCTATAATGACAAGATATGACTCTATTGTAAGACAAGATTCGTCTATTGTAAGACAAGATATAAGTATATTATAAGACAAGATATAAGTCTCTTGTAAGACAAGATAAGTCTATTATTAGACAAGATATGTTTATTGTAAGACAAGATAAAAGTCTGTTGTAAGACAAGATATGTCTATTATAAGACAAGATATAAGCCTATTGTAAGACAAGATTAAAGTCTATTGTAAGACAAGATATGTCTATTATAAGACAAGATATAACTCTATTGTAAGACAAGATATGTCTATTATAAGAAAAGATATAAGTCTATTGTAAGACAAGATATGTCTATTATAAGACAAGATATAAGTCTATTGTAAGACAAGATATGTCTATTGTAAGACAAGATATAAGTATGTTGTAAGACAAAATGTCTGTTATAAGACAAGATATAACTCTATTGTAAGACAAGCAATGTCTATTGTAAGACAAGATATAACTCTATTGTAAGACAAGATATGTCTATTATAAGACAAGATACAGGTCTATTGTAAGACAAGATATGTCTATTGTAAGACAAGATATAAGTCTATTGTAAGACAAGATATTTCTTTTATAAGACAAGATATAACTCTATTGTAAGACAAGCTATGTCTATTATAAGACAAGATATAAGTCTATTGTAAGACAAGATATGTCTGTTGTAAGACAAGATATGTCTATTGTAAGACAAGATATACGTCTATTGTAAGACAAAATATGTCTATTGATCTTCCACTTAACTCTTTAATATATATATCTATATACATGGAAGAGATAACAAATTAATTATTATGAATTAATTAATACACACAAACAATACTGAATTCTTAAATATTATTTAAAAAAACCTGAGCGCTTTGGAATATACATAATTCCTTCTTCTGGGGATGAAAATGAAAAGATCAATGATGATAATGTTAAGATGTCAAACGGTTACGATGATAAAAACATGGAAGTTTGAACAAATCACAATAAAAATAATAAAATTGTGAAAACGTTAACAAATTATGATGTGCGCCTTAAGGCACGCATATACTTCACAAAAATATAAAACAAATTGTGAAATTTTAATGAAAAATACTGTGTTTCAGTGAAATACGCCGGTAGAATTCAAACTGTGCTGAATAACATGAAGCGCAAAGTTGTTATTAAAGAAAACATCACTCTGACGTCATGTACTCTTTAGCCTTATGACGTCTGAGTATTTGCACGGCGACATTTATTTCAAACGTCAAAAATACAACTGGTATTATCAAAAAAAAAAGATTGCGCCACATACACCAATAAGGGAAATGAAGAACAGTTTTATTGGAATGTATGTATATAAAATACAGTATATTCAAACATACAAAATTATGCAGAACAATCGCTTTTGTTTATACGTAATGGATAAAGGGTATTGAATCGTCTAATCCAATAAGTTTCACGATCTTTGCGTTGCTTGTCAGTCCAATCTCGATCATGATCAATGCAGTGTAAAATTACATTGGTAAACGAATGCCCATCACTACTGAAATGTTCAGAGACGGGCGAGTGAATGAACCTGCATAGTTTCCAATCTGATCTATGTAGATTTACATGCTGGCTCAACGACAGTTTAGTTTCGCCGATGTACTGTTTTACTACATTTAGAACATGTCATTACATACATGGTGTTAGCTGTTTTACAAGTAACATGACACTTAATGGAAATACTGACTCCCAACAACAAAACCTTCATCAGAGCTTTTTATTTTTGCTGGGAAAAAATGACCGAGTCTGTCTGAAGATTCTATTGTTGGCCAATGCTTGTCAATGACAGATCTAAGTTTTGGCAGATTTGGATTATATGTTGCAACAAAAGGAATACGATCAGAGGTTTTGTTTGTTTTTGAAGTATATGAAAGTGTTTCTTTTTGGTCCTTTTTCCTTGCTTTCGAAATATCAAGTTTCACATTGTTTTCTTTATAACCGCTTTCAGTGAGATGCTGTAATAGTTCTTTTGAACGGGTTTCAAAGTTTTCATTACCAGTGCATATACGATGTATTCGCAGTGCCAAACTGTAAGGAATGTTTTTACAAATATGTTTAGGGTGACAACTGCTTGGAAGAAGATACTGATGTGTATCTGTTGGTTTTGAATATAAACCAGTATGTACTGTATTGTTTATAATCTTAGATGTCATGTCTAAAAACATGTGTTCATCATTTGATATTTCTACAGTGAACTTTATAGTGGGGTGAAAGTTGTTAACGAAATTAATAAAGTCATCAAGGTTATCAGGACCGCGGCGCCATCACATGTCAATATCATCAATAAAACGGAGCCAAGAAAGTGGCTTAAATGGAGCTTCTTGAAGTATTCCTTGTTCAAGATGACCCATGAACACATTGGCATATGAAGATGCCATGCCTGTACCCATAGCAGTACCATTGATCTGAAGGTAATTTTCACCATTAAATTCAAAGTTGTTACACTTCAAAACAGTGGTTTAAAGCTCTAATCAAACCACAGAAATGAATGTGACATTGCCATAGTTAAGATTTCACTGAGATGTTTTAAGAACAGGGGCCCGGTACAGCCAAGTTGTGCATACCTAAGGCCTCGTATATTCATTTTACATTGGTTGTGAAACAAGTTCTTACATCTATAGGCGGATAAAGTATCTTGCTCAATGACACAATACAAAGTCGTGGCGGATGATTGAACCCTCTAGGCTATGATGGTCTACAACTCTCCACAGTCATGTTTACCTGTGGTGCATATCTATATGTCTATATCCTAGCTGATATCTATATTACCCTGAAGTTGAGATCAGATATATTGTTTTACCTGTAATACATATCTGATATCTATGATGCTGCATCCTACAAGATATGATGGTGGTAAGGCAGGTATAACAAGCAGATCTCCGGACCACATATCAATGTCATGTGGAGCTATCTCGCCATGTGACACTCGCGCAACTTCTTTTGTTACAGTTCGTGATTTAGTTGTGGCATGGTAAACTGTTATCTGAAGGTAATAAAAAGACTGGAGCTGTTGGTGCAAATACTAAGTGAATAACATTACATTTTTTATGCAAACACTGTTGGTGCAAACATTAAGTAAACATCATTACAGTTGCTGGTGCAAACATTGAGTAAACAATAATTATAGTTGTTGGTGCAAACATTGAGTAAACAACAATTACAGTTGTTGGTTCAACTTTTTGTAATTGATAAACATACTGTATAATTTCTTGCCTGTATGTAAAATTTTGGAAATTATGGTGTGAAAACACTATCAAGAGTGCTTTTTCCTTTTTGGAATCCGAATTGACATTTTGTTATCTTCACATTTTTCATTCCAAACTGTCAAGTGATTTAGAAGAATTTGCGAATATATTTTTGCCAGAATATTATTTAAAGTTATACAATGATAATTCTTTAATTGCTCAGAGTCACCCACTTTAAAGATAGTAACAGAACATTCTCTTCAATAATTAAGTGTAACAAAATATTCTGTTAAAAATTAGTAGTAACAGAACATTCTGTTCAGTAACTAGTAGTAACAGAACAGTATGTTCAATAATTAATAGTAACAAAACATGCAGTTCAATAATTAGTTGTAATAAAACATTGTGGAAACTTAATATATATAATTACTAATATGTTAGAGCGGGGCAGTAGACTAGTAGATAAAGTGTTAGCCACTGCTTACATCAGATGTTGCGATCCCAAGCTGACCTAAAGCCTCTCAAAAAACAAAACTCAGTACTGGTTCTACCCAGAAAGTGGACTCAAGAGAGGTTCATATAAGCTTAGACCTTTCTTTGCTCTCAAAATATTATCTACTCTCTATATTATATTCTAGATTGGTGTGTATAAGCTAAACTAATATATTAATCTTTACAATGTAATTAATACATATGTTCATCTTTATGTTGTAATTAACACATGTGCAGATGTAACCAAGTAACCATACCATTATCAACCGGACCCTGGAGGCACACATCCTGCGTGATGAGTTATTAGATATTTCTGCGTTCAGGTACACCGTGTCTCCAGGTACGTACCCTGCACGATCTATACGGAAAACTGCCGAGATTGGCCCAGACTTACAGCACAGACAGCAGAGATTTTTGGAATTCTCACCTTGGACTGCTAACTATCAAAATATAAAGAAGGCATATAAAGTCATACAACCCATCATTGACTGGCATACAATATGATATGAATAATGACAATTTGATTCAATAGTGACTGAGATGCAATATAAATGACAATACAACCCATCACTGACTGGAATACAATATGATATGAATAATGACAATATGATTCAATAGTGACTGAGATGCAATATAAATAATGACAATACAACCCATCACCGACTGGCGTACAATATGATATGAATAATGACAATTTGATTCAATACTGACTGAGATGCAATATAAATAATGACAATACAACCCATCACTGACTGGCATACAATATGATATGAATAATGACAATTTCATTAATATTGACTGGAGTGCGATTTGAATAATGTCAATATGACCCAACTTTTATGGCTGTGATGCTATGTGTAAGACTTCAGTCTGACCAAACTTGTCAGAAAAGAAGGAGATAAGAGGGATTGATCCACTGTGAAGAACTGGGTAACTGTCACATTTATTAGTACAATCAACTACGTTGTGCAGTTTTACTACAGCTACAACTGCCATTATCTAGCTCCATAATGTAAGTATTGTACAAACATTTCTGTCATTGTAGAGCTGGAGAAATGAATAAACTTGACACCTGTTTTTAGCTATTTGGTGAAAAACAATTTGTAACCAGTAAATAATAGAAAATCTAACATGGAAACCACATGGTTTGTTTATTAGTTTATATAGCTATAAATTTTAAGACATCTACTAAAACAAGCATGTTTCATTTTAACCAGAAAACAACCATAAAACACATAATTTATCAACTAGTGTAAGTCAAACCTGTGATAGTGGTCACCTCTATTAAGCAACCACTCATCTTAAACAGCCCCTTTTTTTTATTTACCATTTTTATAATTGTACTTTTAATTAACCTGTATTAAGCAGCCACTTGTCTTAACAGGTAATTTTGCTCTTTCCCTTGAGTGGCTGCTTAAGACAGGTTTGACTGTATACATAAAAAATACAAACAAAAATTGCTGTGAGCTACATTGCTGTATTACAGACAAGATACAGATAGTGCTATGGTATTTGATAATGATGTAAACCATTAGTGCTTATTTTGTTCATATTCAATACATTTCTGTCAGCGTTTTGCATTCCTTTTCATCTTGCAATAAAACATGTGGTTGTCATTTACAATTCATAGGTGGATTCAGCAGGGATGAATGTTTTAATTTCTCTGTATTTAACCATTAACTCTTACTTTCTATGCATTCAATATGCATTAAAAATAGAAATACATTTTGTTTTAAACTTATTTATTTCACTGCTATTGGGAAACAAGTAATTATGACTTAAACAAATTACAATTGAAGTTTTCCCGCGTATTACCAGTAGTAAGCATATGTAGATAAAGAATCTTGCTCAAGGACACCACATAGCAGTGGCAATGGATTGAACCCACAACACTCCAATCCTGGATCTGATACTCTACCACTGGATCATGGGCTCAACCCACAACACTCCAATCCTGGATCCGATATTCTACCACTGGATCATGGGCTAAACCCACAACACTCCAATCCTGGATCTGATACTCTACCCCTGGATCATGGGCTCAACCCACAACACTCCAATCCTGGATCTGATACTCTACCACTGGATCACGGGCTCGACCCACAACACTCCAATCCTGGATCTGATACTCTACCACTGGATAATGGGCACAACACTCCAATCCTGGATCTGATACTCTACCACTGGATCACGGCTCGACCCACAACACTTCAATCCTGGATCGGATACTCTACCACTGGATCACGGGCTCAACCCACAACACTCCAATCCTGGATCTGATACCCTACCACTGGATCATGGGCTCAACCCAAAACACTCCAATCCTGGATCTGATACTCTACCACTGGATCACGGGCTCGACACACAACACTCCAATCCTGGATCCGATACTCTACCACTGGATTACGGGCTCGACCCACAACACTCCAATCCTGGATCCGATACTCTACCACTGGATCATGGGCTCGACCTACAACACTCCAATCCTGGATCCGATACTCTACCACTGGATCACGGGCTCGACCCATAGCACTCCAATCCTGGATCCGATACTCTACCACTCGATCACAGGCTCAAACCACAACAATCCAATCCTGGATCCGATACTCTACCACTGGATCACTGGCTCAACCCACAACACTCCAATCCTGGATCCGATACTCTACCACTGGATCACTGGCTCAACCCATAACACTCCAATCCTGGATCCGATACTCTACCACTTGATCACGGGCTCGACCCACAACACTCCAATCCTGGATCAGATACTCTACCACTCGATCACAGGCTCAAACCACAACAATCCAATCCTGGATCCGATACTCTACCACTGGATCACTGGCTCGACCTACAACACTCCAATCCTGGATCCGATACTCTACCACTGGATCACTGGCTCAACCCACAACACTCCAATCCTGGATCCGATACTCTACCACTTGATCACGGGCTCGACCCACAACACTCCAATCCTGGATCAGATACTCTACCTCTGGATCACGGGCTCAACTCACAACACTCCAGTACTGTATCAGATACTCTACCACTGGCTCATGGGCTCAACCCACAACACTCCAATCCTGGATCTGATACTCTACCACTGGATCACTGGCTCAACCCACAACACTCCAATCCTGGATCCGATACTCTACCACTGGATCACAGGCTCAAACCACAACAATCCAATCCTCGATCTGATACTCTACCACTGGATCACGGGCTCAACCCACAACACTCCAATCCTGGATCTGATACTCTACCACTGGATCACTGGCTCAACCCACAACACTCCAATCCTGGATCTGATACCCTACCACTGGATCATGAGCTTGACCCACAACACTCCAATCCTGGATCTGATACTCTACCACTGGATCATGGGCTCGACCCACAACAGTCCAATCCTGATCCGATACTCTACCACTGGATCATGGGCTCGACCCACAACACTCCAATCCTGGATCTGATACTCTATCAGTGATTCATTGGCTCGACCCACAACACTCCAATCCTGGATCCAATACTCTATCAGTGGATCATGGGCTCAACCCACAACACTCCAATCCTGGATCTGATACTCTACCACTGGATCATGGGCTCGACCCACAACACTCCAATCCTGGATCTGATACTCTATCAGTGGATCATGGGCTCAACCCACAACACTCCAATCCTGGATCCAATACTCTATCAGTGGATCATGGGCTCAACCCACAACACTCCAATCCTGGATCTGATACTCTACCACTGGATCATTGGCTCGACCCACAACACTCCAATCCTGGATCCAATACTCTATCAGTGGATCATGGGCTCAACCCACAACACTCCAATCCTGGATCCAATACTCTATCAGTGGATCATGGGCTCAACCCACAACACTCCAATCCTGGATCCGATACTCTACCACTGGATCATTGGCTCGACCCACAACACTCCAATCCTGGATCCAATACTCTATCAGTGGATCATGGGCTCAACCCACAACACTCCAATCCTGGATCTGATACTCTACCACTGGATCATGGGCTCGACCCACAACACTCCAATCCTGGATCTGATACTCTACCACTCGATCACGGGCTCGACCCACAACACTCCAATCCTGGATCCGATACTCTACCACTGGATCATGGGCTCAACCCACAACACTCCAATCCTGATCCGATACTCTATCACTGGATCATGGGCTCAACCCACAACACTCCAATCCTGGATCTGATACTCTACCACTGGATCATGGGCTCAACCCACAACATTCAAATCCTGGATCCGATACTCTACCACTGGATCATGGGCTCGACCCACAACACTCCAATCCTGATCCGATACTCTACCACTGGATCATGGGCTCAACCCACAACACTCCAATCCTGGATCTGATACTCTACCACTCGATCACAGGCTCGACCCACAACACTCCAATCCTGGATCCGATACTCTACCACTGGATCATGGGCTCAACCCACAACACTCCAATCCTGGATCTGATACTCTACCACTGGATCATGGGCTCAACCCACACACTCCAATCCTGATCCGATACTCTACCACTGGATCACAGGCTCAACCCACAACACTCCAATCCTGGATCTGATACTCTACCACTGGATCATGGACTCAACCCACAACACTCCAATCCTGGATCTGATACTCTACCACTGGATCATGGGCTCGACTCACAACACTCCAATCCTGGATCTGATACTCTACCACTGGATCATGAGCTTGACCCACAACACTCCAATCCTGGATCTGATACTCTACCACTGGATCATGGGCTCGAACCACAACACTCCAATCCTGGATCTGATACTCTACCACTCGATCACAGGCTCAACCCACAACACTCCAATCCTGGATCTGATACCCTACCACTGGATCATGGGCTCAACCCACAACACTCCAATCTTGGATCTGATACTCTACCACTGGATCATGGGCTCGACCCACAACACTCCAATCCTGGATCCGATACTCTACCAGTGGATCATGGGCTCGGCCCACAACACTCCAATCCTGGATCCGATACTCTACCAGTGGATCATGGGCTCAACCCACAACACTCCAATCCTGGATCTGATACTCTACCACTGGATCACGGGCTCAACCCACAACACTCCAATCCTGGATCTGATATTCTACCACTGGATCATGGGCTCAACCCACAACACTCCAATCCTGATCCGATACTCTATCACTGGATCATGGGCTCAACCCACAACACTCCAATCCTGGATCTGATACCCTACCACTGGATCACTGGCTCGACCCACAACACTCCAATCCTGGATCCGATACTCTACCACTGGATCATGGGCTCAACCCACAACACTCCAATCCTGGATCTGATACTCTACCACTGGATCACGGGCTCAACCCACACACTCCAATCCTGGATCTGATACTCTACCACTGGATCATGGGCTCAACCCACAACACTCCAATCCTGATCCGATACTCTATCACTGGATCATGGGCTCAACCCACAACACTCCAATCCTGGATCTGATACTCTACCACTGGATCATTGGCTCGACCCACAACACTCCAATCCTGATCCGATACTCTATCACTGGATCATGGGCTCAACCCACAACACTCCAATCCTGGATCTGATACTCTACCACTGGATCATGGGCTCGACCCACAACACTCCAATCCTGGATCTGATACTCTACCACTGGATCATGGGCTCGACCCACAACACTCCAATCCTGGATCTGATACTCTACCACTGGATCATGGGCTCAACCCACAACACTCCAATCCTGGATCTGATACTCTACCACTGGATCATTGGCTCGACCCACAACACTCCAATCCTGATCCGATACTCTACCACTGGATCATGGGCTCAACCCACAACACTCCAATCCTGATCCGATACTCTATCACTGGATCATGGGCTCAACCCACAACACTCCAATCCTGGATCTGATACTCTACCACTGGATCATGGGCTCGACCCACAACACTCCAATCCTGGATCTGATACTCTACCACTGGATCATGGGCTCAACCCACAACATTCAAATCCTGGATCCGATACTCTACCACTGGATCATGGGCTCGACCCACAACACTCCAATCCTGATCCGATACTCTACCACTGGATCATGGGCTCAAACCACAACACATAAAATATATTGAGAGTAATATAAGAATAATAATAAAGTTACTATGCAACGAGGGAACTCATTTGGACATATAAATCTTCCATGAGGCCCTCTAGTATTGCCAATTTCATACCTATACCCCTTTAGATATAACATAAGGTAAACTTTGCATCCATATGATGGTCATCTTGAATAGTTTTTGAGAAAAAAACTGAACTTGAGAATTGGTTCAACCAAGAATATGCATATTATTTTGTTATTAACCCTTTACTTCATATTAATGCCTTTGGACACCTCTAATATTGACACCTTTGGACACGTTATATAGAAGGCTTTTAAATCATTGGTTGAATTATGTTAATATTAACTGACAGAGTGGAAGACAGTGCAGGAAGAGTTCAGATTGCTCGTCTGATTGCAATCTGAACTCTTCCTGCACTGTCTTCAAAAGCCTTCTGTGACTGGTGCGGGAAAACGCGTATCTTTGGAGTAAAGGGTTACAATAAATTCTATAAACCTTCAGCATCATTTAAACATATAAACCAAAGGTCACTACATACGCCTCATACACATCATGATCAATCAGGTTAGAAAGACTTAATGTTTCACACACTTATTCAAGCTGTAAGAATTTCAGATGTTGTTTAACTAATGAAACATTTGTGCGAATGTTACTATGCCAGTAATTTTCCAAGGCTTAAGAAAGTTCTTATAATGGCGTGGGAAAACTTATAATGGCGTGGGAAAACTTATAATGGAATTTCATGACAATTTCATTATTCAAAATTTATGCTTAAAAATATGATGAACTTAAAAATTTCATGAAACAGACTGCAGATCATTAGCTTATACTAATCTATTTTAGTGAGATTGAGCAGACAGCTTAAAGCTTATATGAGTCACTCTTAAGTCTGCTTCCAGGGTATAACCAGTATTGAGTGTTGTTTTATTTTTGAGATGCTATGGTCGAGCTAGAACATGCAACCTCTGGTGTGAGCGGCCAACACTTCACCACAATATTACCCCTCTCCATACACCCCTTTTGAATTTTGAAGATCTTTGTGGGGTTAATGTCTAAAAGAGGGGAAATAAAACCATTTACATGTATAATACTCTGGAAAATGGTGTACATGACACAAAGCAAAACATTAATTTTGTACATATTCCACATAACAACCATGCTTATGGAAGACAACTTCGATAATTTACAGTTGTTGGCCAAATCAGGACATTTCAATTGTTTCCCAACAACTTACTCACACTGAGGAATACTACTTAATATGTGTCCATTGCTACAGCTTGACCCTGTGGGAATATTACTTAATATGTGTCCATTGCTATAGCTTGACCCTGTGGGAATAATACTTAATAAGTGTCCATTGCTATAGCTTGACCCTGTGGGAATAATACTTAATATGTGTCCAATGCTATAGCTTGACCCTGTGGGAATGATACTTAATATGTGTCCATTGCTATAGCTTGACCCTGTGGCAATAATAATAAATATGTGTCCATTGCTATAGCTTGACCCTGTGGGAATAATACTTAATATGTGTCCATTGCTATAGCTTGACCCTGTGGGAATAATACTAAATATGTGTCCGTCGCTATAGCTTGATCCTGTCGGAATAATATTTAATATGTGTCCATTGCTATAGCTTGACCCTGTGGCAATAATACTTAATATGTGTCCATTGCTATAGCTTGACACTGTGGGAATAAAACTAAATATGTGTCCATTGCTATTGCTTGAACCTGTGGGAATAATACTTCATATGTGTCCATTGCTAAAGCTCGACTCTGCTGGAATAATACATGATAAGTGTCCATTGCTATAGCTTGACCCTGTGGGAATAATACTTGATAAGTGTCCATTGCTATAGCTTGACCCTGTGGGAATAATACTTAATATGTGTCCATTGCTACAGCTTGACCCTGTGGGAATATACTTGATAAGTGTCCATTGCTACAACTTGACCCTGTGGGAATAATACTTGATAAGTGTCAATTGCTATAGCTTGAAACTGTGGGAAGAATACTTGATAAGTGTCCATTGATATAGCTTGAAACTGCGGGAATAATACTTGATAAGTGTCCATTGCTATAGCTTAACCCTGTGAGAATAATACTTAATATGTGTCGATTGCTACAGCTTGACCTTGTGGGAATAATACTTGATGAGTGTCCATTGCTATAGCTTGACCTTGTGGGAATAATACTTGATAAGTGTCCATTGATATAGCTTGAAACTGTGGGAATAGTACTTGATAAGTGTCCATTGATATAGCTTGACCCTGTGGGACTAATACTTAATATGTGTCCATTGCTATAGCTTGACCCTGTGGGAATAATACTTGATAAGTGTCCATTGCTATAGCTTGACCCTGTGGGAATAATACTTGATAAGTGTCCATTGCTATAGCTTGACACTGTGGGAATACTACTTGATAAGTGTCCATTGCTATAGCTTGACCCTGTGGGAATAATACTTGATAAGTGTCCATTGCTACAGCTTGACCCTGTGGGAATAATACTTGATAAGTGTCCATTGCTATAGCTTGACCCTGTGGGAATAATACTTGATAAGTGTCCATTGCTATAGCTTGACCCTGCAGGAATAATACTTAACATGTGTCCATTGCTACAGCTTGTCCCTGTGGGAATAATACTTAATGTGTGTCCATTGCTAAAGTTTGACCCTGTGACATTTGGATGTGCTGCTGCGCAAGCACTGAGAGACAGCAGCTCAATGTATTTCCATACAAGAATCCTGATCTGCCCCAGTGATTAACTGGCACCTCCACAAAATTTCCTTCTCCACAAAACAGCTCCAGAAAATGATACCTGTACTATCTTCACACATCATTATATTTATGTATATTTTATAACAAAGAACATTAAAATCAATAAAACAACTATTTCAAGCAGTGAGGCATGTAGATGCCTTTACCATTACGCTCATCAAATAGGTGCCAGGATGTTAATGTTTGTTTTAAGTGATAACACACTTCATTTCAGCCATATCATCACAGTTAATTGGCAAAATGAGCCCTTTAAGGGACCACCCATACAAGGCAGTAGTGGGTAAGTTTTACTGATATGACCCCTACAACATATATAAGTTACAGATATGCATCATTTAGTTTAAGTATTGTCCTTGAAGACTTTAAGACAGAATCAGAGTAGAACTACCAATTCCTTCAGCATAAAGCTGGCACACCTTCTCACATTGAACTCATCAATGAATGATGAACTTATCAAAACATGGCTGAAACATTATTTTGCCCTTGAACATTATATACAGCAGTTCTTTCTTGTTCAGTTTTACTAAAGTGCCAAGCTACCTCCTGGCCAAGACAGTGGAGAACAGCCAAACTACAGTCTCAGGCTCCCTTCTGGCCAGAACACAGTGGAGAACAGCCAAACTACAGTCCCAGGCTCCCTTCTGGCCAGAACACAGTGGAGAACAGCCAAACTACAGTCCCAGGCTCCCTTCTGGCCAGAACACAGTGGAGAACAGCCAAACTACAGTCCCAGGCTCCCTTCTGGCCAGAACACAGTGGAGAACAGCCAAACTTAAGTGTCAGGCTCCCTCCTGGCCAGGACATAATGGAGAACAGCTGAGCTACAGTGTAATGCTTCCTTCTGGCCAAGACATAGTGAATACTAGATGAGTTTAAGTGCCACGCTCCCTTCTGGCCAGGACATTGTGGAGAACAGAGAAGCTTAAGTGCCAGGCTCCCTCATGCCCAGGAAATAATGGAGAACAGCCGAGCTACAGTGTCATGCTTCCTTCTGGCCAGGACAGAGTGAATACTAGATGAATTTAAGTGCCACGCTCCCTTCTGGCCAGGAAAAAGTGGAGAACAGCCAAACTAAAGTGCAGAATTTTTTAATAAAAACCATCAACAATAACATTTTCAAACCTGGACAAAATATCCTATTTTTAAATTCTTTATCTTAATTGAATAAACATTGTTGTAATAACACCTACTAATAGTTTTTCCCTTACAATGACAATATCGTGTGTTTTAAATTGAATGCGAATGATTTGTTATTTTTACTGACATGTGTGTACAAAGATGAGATGATAACAAAGATCCAAACAACAATTGAAGTACAAGTTGACCTAAACAAAAAATGGCCAAGAAGAAAAGTTAATGTTTTTTGCTAAACTATATGATTATAATTATTTTTAAATGTTATGAAATATTTTGAGTTCTCAGTAGGTTGGTGAATCAGCTAGCATACATTCATATTTAAAAATTTGGCCCTTTAAATCAAATGTCTAGATGAAAAACAAACTTTACAGGGAAACACAGAAAACATTTGTTCAACTTCCCTCCATACCCCTTTACTCCATAGATAAGCATTTCCCCACACCAATAACAGAAGGCCTTTGAAAACAGTGCAGGACGAGTTCAGATTGCTCGTAATGAGCAATCTGAACACTTCCTGCACTGTTTTCCACTCTGTCAGTTAATATAAACATAATTCATCCAATAATTCAAAAGCCTTCTATATCAGAGGTGTCCCAAGGCATCTTTATTAGGTGTCCAAATCGTCTATATGAAGTAAAGGGGTACCGTATATACACAGATTCATGCTGGTGTTTCATGCCTACATGTGTAGCATACAGTAAAACATATAAGTAGTCTATCCCAGTGCCTGACATCTCCCTCCACACACAGATTCGAGCTGGTGTTTCATGCCTACATGTGTAGCATACAGTAAAACGTATAAGTAGTCTATCCCAGTGCCTGACATCTCCCTCCACACACAGATTCGAGCTGGTGTTTCATGCCTACATGTGTAGCATACAGTAAAACGTATAAGTAGTCTATCCCTGTGCCTGACATCTCCCTCCACACACAGATTCGAGCTGGTGTTTCATGCCTACATGTGTAGCATACAGTAAAACATATAAGTAGTCTATCCCAGTGCCTGACATCTCCCTCTGCACAAAGATTCACGCTGGTGTTTCATGCCTACATGTGTAACATACAGTAAAATGTATAAGTAGTCTATCCCAGTGCCTGACATCTCCCTCCACACACAGATTCGAGCTGGTGTTTCATGCCTACATGTGTAGCATACAGTAAAACGTATAAGTAGTCTATCCCAGTGCCTGACATCTCCCTCCACACACAGATTCGAGCTGGTGTTTCATACCTACATGTGTAGCATACAGTAAAACGTATAAGTAGTCTATCCCAGTGCCTGACATCTCCCTCCACACACAGATTCGAGCTGGTGTTTCATACCTACATGTGTAGCATACAGTAAAACGTATAAGTAGTCTATCCCAGTGCCTGACATCTCCCTCCACACACAGATTCGAGCTGGTGTTTCATACCTATATGTGTAGCATACAGTAAAACATATAAGTAGTCTATTCCAGTGCCTGACATCTCCCAATTCAGGTCTCTAAATGTAAATGCATAGACTTTCCTGTTTGGCCCACAATTCATAGTAGCTCTCTTACGCATGTATAACTAAATTATACTTGAAATTTTCCGAATCAGGTCAATTTACCGGCCAATGAAAAAGCAGGAAATTCCATGTCTATCCCATAATTCATAGTTATTGAATGGTTACTAAACTGTGATGTCATTCAAATTTTCCCTGAAGCACCTGACCAACCAACTTTAAATTCACTGACCAATCAGTGTCCTCCTACTATAATGAAAGATGATAACAAATCAGCAAGAGTGTAACAATTGCTATTTAACGGACCCAATCAGGACAGGTCGAGTCCATTCTACATACTTCATATTTATCAAGTTGTGATGTGTTTCACCTATCACTGAAGCAACTGATTTATCTACATGCTTGTTTGTCACTGCTTTGTAACAGTCCCTGGTGGGGAGGGCTGGGGCCATTTCTACAGTCTAATGTATAAAGCTTACCACAGCTGATGGTTGCTGGTTCAAGTCCAGCATACTAATCACAGTAAACATCTTCTTGGTTTTGTGGTCAAACTTCCACGGCTTGTCTATCGTGCCTTTCAGCTGGTACCTCACATTGCCGATGAAACTCTCATAAGAGGATGGCAGGTTGATAGGTAGGGTGAACACAAATGGAAATGTATGTCTGCCCCCCTGAAGTAGCGTAGAACCTGTTCCTGTAGTAATATTTAACAGTACAGACTTTTGTTTCACCAACATATCTAAGTCTGTACTTAAATACTTAAAAGTCTATATCTAAAAAAATCATCCGGGTGATCATGATTTTAGACTGGCTCTAGTTCAAATACAAATGAGTAAACTGATATTGATTAAATAATACATGAATAACCAGTCAAGAGCTAGTTAAATTTTAAAGTATTTATTATAATAAGTAAATATATGAAAATCTTGGTGAAACAGGAGCCCGGTCAGCTTTTAAAATGTCTGTCACACAGTAATTTTTTGCTGTTGTTTTTTTTTCTATGCAGCAGGGCATTGTCTGTGTTACAGCAACTATACACCATAAAATGGTTCCTACACATGGTTCTCATATCATGAAATGAGAATTATCAGGTATTTAATAGCATACACACATGAGGATGAGACTTATGAAAAAGTAAATAGTATTCAGAATTGTGTGCTAACAGTTGTGTAGGATTCTCACGCTTGTTATTTATATATGTATATAAATGTCATCCAACCTATAATCTTGAACTAAATCACTATAAACTTATATTTCGGCAACTGTGAAAGAATAATGTCAGATTTGGTTTGAAGGAAATAATTCAAAACTGACAGATTCCTCCAAGGACTAAACTTTATGACCTTAAATTGTTGTCTAGTGACAACTTACATCTCATCACTGGAGTGTGGTTTTGAGTCCTACTTGGTCCAAAAACAGAATGAGAAAAGTTTGCCAATTACTTGTGGAAGAACAGTGGTTCTGCTCAGATTCACTCTGTGATATTCATCAACTAATAAAACTGGACTTGCCAATTATGTGACCTGTCATGTGTTGAAACTGGCTCTAAAACCCTTAAAAATAATTTAATTTGTAGAAAGTGTAAGTAGTTGTGACTAATGTTTTACTGAGCAATCAAGCCCTCTGATCCATAATATACACTGGACAAGAGTCTTGTAAAACGTGACATATGGATAGATGTGAATATTCTTTGAGAGATTAACGTTATTAAATTTTGAAGGAATCAAAGTGATGGAATTTGTAAGAAAATTGGTCTGATAAAAATAAAAGATAGTTTTTACATTACCTGGACCAAATAGCAACATTTCAAAGTTGAAGTATTGCTCTGTGGCGCTATAGTGACGCGTCTCCGTCCGACGAGACTTTCCCGACCCAGTACTGTGCTGTTCTGTCCAGTGTACATAAGCTTTTCCAAGAAACTGTAGCCTAACTCCTGGATACAAGAAAACATTTTTTTAAGAATGACCTCAAGTACTAATTATAAACTTTTAAAATGACAGTTGGTACTTAAATGCACACAATGTCAAATAATACAATTTTTGATGATTTAAGGGTCAAAATATTAATTATGCAATTATCTCCTCATAGCATTTCCATGTAAAAATCTAAAAAGACCAAAATGGGTTGCAATGGACCCTAGCCCCTTTATTTGAGCAAAATTATATGGATTATTTGTTATCAAAATATGAACAAATTTGGCTTATCAGTTCTTGTGAATGGTTTTTGAAAATTTACAATTTTATCAATTTTTTGGGCTCCTGCTGGTCTCTTAAGGATATTTAATCCTCTTTAATCCTACATCCAAAATACTCCATAAATAAAACTTGTGATTTTAAATTGATTAATCTTCGGAATACAAATAAGAAATCATTGTTAATAAAACTAGCAAATCAATGTCAAAAAGGACTTAGAATAAGAACAGATGATGCTTTTACTGTTTGAAAAGAACTACCGTATATTTAATAATGATCATATCATCCTCCTCATGCTTTGGATTTCTCATCAATGAGATGCATAATACCTTTTGCAAATGAACATTAATTTTATACTTTTCCATGTTTTTTTTCCATGAAATACAATTTCTTTTAAAAAGAGGTTTCAAAGGGCCTTCATCAGAACCAGTTAATTCTAACAATGATCCAAGATGTCTGATGATCACTCTCACTCAAGTAACTTTCTGTATATGTTTTGTTTTGTTTGTTACATGACCCATACAATAATTCTTTGTTTCATGACCCATCACATCAATTCCTTGTTTTATTTGTTACATGACCCATACATTAATTCTTTGTTTTATTTGTTTCATGACCCATACAATAATTCTTCGTTTCATGACCCATTACAATTCAATTCAATTCATGACCCATTACTTCAATTCTTTGTTTTGCTTGTTACATGAATTATACATTAATTGTTTGTTTTGTTTGTTTCCTTACCGATACATTAATTCTTTGTTTTGTTCTTTCATGACCCATACAATAATTCTTTGTTTCATAACCCAATACAATTCAATTCACGACCCATTACATCAATTCCTTGTTTTGTTTGGTACACGGCCCATACATCAATTCTGTGTTGTGTTTGTTTCATGACCCATTACATCAATGTTTTGTTTTATTTATTTCATGTCCCATTACATCAATTCTTTGTTTTGTTTGTTTCATGACCTATACAATAACTCTCTGTTTTGTTTGTTACATGACCCATTACATTAATTCTGTGTTGTGTTTGTTTCATGACCCATTACATCAATGTTTTGTTTTATTTATTTCATGTCCCATTACATCAATTCTTTGTTTTGTTTGTTTCATGACCTATACAATAACTCTCTGTTTTGTTTGTTACATGACCCATTACATTAATTCTGTGTTGTGTTTGTTTCATGACCCATTACATCAATGTTTCGTTTTATTTATTTCATGACCCATTACATTAATTCTTTGTTTTGTTTGTTTCATGACCTATACAATAACTCTCTGTTTTATTTATTTCATGACCCATTACATTAGTTATTTGTTTTGTTTGTTTCATGACCTATACAATAACTCTCTGTTTTGTTTGTTACATGACCCATTACATCAATTCTTTGTTTTGTTTGTTTCATGACCTATACAATAACTCTCTGTTTTGTTTGTTTCATGACCCATTACATCAATTCTTTGTTTCGTTTGTTTCATGACCTATACAATAACTCTCTGTTTTGTTTGTTACATGACCCATTACATTAATTCTGTGTTGTGTTTGTTTCATGACCCATTACATCAATGTTTTGTTTTATTTATTTCATGACCCATTACATTAATTCTTTGTTTTGTTTGTTTCATGACCTATACAATAACTCTCTGTTTTATTTATTTCATGACCCATTACATTAATTCTTTGTTTTGTTTGTTTCATGACCTATACAATAACTCTCTGTTTTGTTTGTTTCATGACTTATACAATAACTCTCTGTTTTGTTTGTTACATGACCCATAACATTAATTCTGTGTTGTGTTTGTTTCATGACCCATTACATTAATTCTTTGTTTTGTTTGTTTCATGACCTATTACATCAATTCTTTGTTTTGTTTGTTTCATGACCTATACAATAACTCTTTGTTTTGTTTGTTACATGACCCATTACATTAATTCTTTGTTTTGTTTGTTTCATGACCTATACAATAACTCTCTGTTTTGTTTGTTACATGACCCATTACACTAATTCTTTGTTTTGTTTGTTTCATGACCCATAAATTAATTCTTTGCTTTGCTTGTTTCATGACCAATTCAATTCAATAGTTTATTTCGGCATATAAACATACATGTTCATCGCCTTGACGTATGTATAGGCGGAGGTTACAACAAATGAGAGTAGAGCATGATATAATCAAGTAATGTACAATATAAACCTAACATTATATATAATTGATTCATCAAAATAAATATATCAATTAGTTAAATCAACTTGTATGAGTGTGTGTGTTTATACAGCACATGGATAAAGAGACGTTCTACATTTGTATTCATAACCTGGACGTAGAAAGTGTATTGACGGCAACAACTTATTGTTATCACACAATAGCGAGAGACACGGCTAGAGGTCAATGCCATTGTTTGTAGCATTATAATATCATAGGCCAGAGTATAAAAACAAATTGTTTGAAGTTCACATTTATAACATTCATCAAATTCTAATAAATAAATTGTCTATTAAGTACTATTATCATTACGTCTCTTATTTGCTAAATAAATATATTTTGCAAGTTTACATATTACACCAGCTTGTTTAGAGGTTAACAATGATACAAATTTCTGTTTTGTCGGCCAATGGCAGTAAATATTTGGGAGACAACCCGTTCTAATATCTCTATAGAAAAGACAAACAATAACAAAATAATATTAGTCTTCCACTACATTCATCTGACAATGTATACATTTTCTATCTGATCTATCTATATTTCTATAATGACCCTCTTCAATGGCAAGTTTGTGAGTGGAACAACGTAATCTTATGAGTGCAATTCTTAGGTGTTATGATGTCATCAATGACATATTATATTGCAACAGTTTAAACCATATTCCATTGCGGTAAACCATGTCAAATGCCTTTTTAAAATCAACAAAAGCGCTATATAATTTTTTCTCTCATGTTGAATAATCTTGTTGTCTTCGACAAAATTACATGCACGGGTATCTAACAACTAAGAAAATTTTAGAGAAGATAATAGTATGCATAATGCCCCTATAATTATCAACATTGTTAATATCCCCCTTTTTGGGAACAGGTACTATGATACCTTTTATCCAACTATCAGGGTAAGCACTATTACTATATACACTGTATATGATTAAGAAGTTTACATTATATCGGTGCTAGAATATGTTTAGAATCAATGAATATTTCTGGAATTAATAAATCTTCCCCAACACTCTTCTGACGTTTTAAATAACCTTTAGCTTTGATTACTTCTTCATGACCCATACATTAATTCTTTGTTTCATGATCCATATAATGATTCTTTGTTTCATGACCCTTACATTGATTCTTTATTTCATGACCCATTCATTAATTCTTTGTTTCATGACCCATACATTAATTCTTTGTTTTCAAGAACCATATAATAATTCTTTGTTTCAAAACCCATATAATAATTCTTTGTTTCATGAACCATATAATAATTCTTTGTTTCATGACCCATTCTTTGTTTCATGACCCTTACATTAATTCTTTGTTTTCATGACCCATATAATAATTCTTTGTTTCATAACCCATATAATAATTCTTTGTTTCATGACCCATTCTTTGTTTCATGACCCTTACATTAATTCTTTGTTTTCATGACCCATATAATAATACAATAATTCTTTGTTTCATGACCCATACATTAATTCTTTGTTTAATGACCCATATAATAATTCTTTGTTTCATGACCCATATAATAATTCTTTGTTTCATGACCCATACATTAATTCTTTGTTTAATGACCCATACATTTATTATTTGTTTCATGACCAATATAATAATCCTTTGTTTCATGACCCATATATAATAATTCTTTGTTTCATGACCCATATAATAATTCTTTGTTTCACGACCCATATAAAAATTCTTTGTTTCATGACACATACATTAATTCTTTGTTTCATGACCCATATAATAAGTCTTTGTTTCATATACCATACATTAATTCTTTGTTTCATGACCCATACATTAATTCTTTATTTCATGACCCATATAATAATTTTTTGTTTCATGGCCCATACATTAATTCTCTATTTCATGACCCATACATTTATTATTTGTTTCATGACCCATATAATAATCCTTTGTTTCATGACCCATATATAATAATTCTTTGTTTCATGACCCATATAATAATTCTTTGTTTCACGACCCATATAAAAATTCTTTGTTTCATGACACATACATTAATTCTTTGTTTCATGACCCATAGAATAATTCTTTGTTTCATGAACCATACATTAATTCTTTGTTTCATGACCCATACATTTATTATTTGTTTCATGACCCATATAATAATTCTTTGTTTCATGGCCCATATAATAATTCTTTATTTCATGACCCATACATTTATTATTTGTTTCATGACCCATATAGTAATTCTTTGTTTCATGACCCATACATTAATTCTTTATTTCATGACCCATATAATAATTATTTGTTTCATGACCCATATAATAATTCTTTGTTTCATGATCCATACATTAATTCGTTGATTCATGACCCATACATTAATTCTTTATTTCATGACCCATATAATATTTTTTTGTTTCATGACCCATACATTAATTCTTTGTTTCATGACCCATACATTTATTATTTGTTTCATGACCCATATAATAATTCTTTGTTTCATGACCCATACATTAATTCTTTGTTTCATGACCCATATAATAATTCTTTGTTTCATGACCCATATAATAATTCTTTGTATTTTATATAATGATGAGCTGCTTATGTTGAAAATAAACTATATAATCTGTTCTGTTCTGCTTAATGGACCATGTCTTGATATAACAATACTTTAGAGAAGATTAAAATTATACTTTTAAAATAATTAAAACGATTCCTAAAACCGATGAGAAAAAGATGATTTCCTGTTTTCCCATAGTTTTCCCATTGTCCAAAAATCCCTTGACTGGACTGAAATTCACACTAGTCATTTTATTTGAATAAACCTTAAAACCATTTTTTACAGAGAATATATAAAACCTAAGGCTCAGGTGAGTTAAAATGAAGAAGACATTTTAGGAATATAACAGGACACCCATATTCTGTGCAGTGTACTTATAGAAACTCTTTATTTATATATATATATATATATATATATATATAAATAACATAACACATTTACCATCTGACATTATGAAAAACACCTGCTGCCTGTATACAATTTTGCTTTTTCCTAATTGATTAAAACAAACCTCAATAAAAATATTCACATAATGTTACAACATACCTCATCAAGTACCAGGCTTAATGGAAGGTTTATCTGGCACTAGAATAATTTATCAAGCACTTGATACCAGCTATAACTAACTCAGGACAATAAGATATTATAGTATTAGAAAATGGTTAGCAATCTGCCAGATCACGGAGTGTGTGTATTTATCTTCCCCTTTTTATTTGTCTCTATTATATCCAGACATCTTTTTTTAATTAATTTGTAATTCCATGATGTTTGATTGAAGGTAGAGATGTTATATTCATTAGTTTCTATGCTTTATTACTGTATGTGGCTGAAATTCCATCTATTTTAATAGCATAGGGGTAATTTAGTTTATCAAGAATAATCACCCTGGGAGTGTGATCAAAATACATAAAGATTGGTTAATTCATTGATATTTAGAGTCATTTTTATGCCATCGAGGGCTAACAGATGATCAGTTAACCTAACTGCTCTTTTCTGGGATACTGAAAGGTTAACCAGTACTAGAACATAGCCAAGTAAGTGATAACTTTCCCCACTTGATACATCAGTGAGAGATGAATAATAATGAGTTGCAATGCTATATATAAATCAATCAACACAGAGACTAATGTTTGGCAGGGATTCAAACTTGCAACACCTGGATTGATAGTCAATCATGCTACTGACTGAGTTAACTGGGCCAGGAAAATATAAAGAAACTAAATAATATTAGCAGTGAGGACTGGGGTGGTCATTAGTGAGTATGCCAATTTCAGAGTTCGCAAGTAGAACAAAAATTGATCTTTCACTAAGAGAAACCACTGTCCTACAGTGATGTTACTCATTCTATTTATACAATCAATAAAATCAGCAGAGCACGTGGTCCAGTGGTAAAGTATCGGACCTGGAATCAGGGGATGGTGGTTTGATCCTCTGCCACGGATAACTTGTGTAGTGGCCTTGGGTAAGACACTATATCTGTATATATGTGCTTAGTACTGGTTCTGCCCAGGCATACTTCCAGCATGATTTGTTCAACCCTTTACTCCATAGACATGTGTTTTCCCGCACCAATCACAGAAGGCCTTTGAAAACAGTGCATGAAGAGTTCAGATTGCTCGTAACTTGTGTAGTAATCTGAACACTTCCTGCACTGTTTTCCACTCTGTCAGTTAATATAAACATAATTCACCTAATAATTCAAAAGCCTCCTATATAAGGTGTCCAAAGGTGTCTATATGAAGTAAAGGGTTAATTAAGTTGTTAGAACTTGTTGATGTAAAGAATATGTTAATCTAGAGTTAACAAATTTATACAAAAAAGTATTTGAACAAAATTATTCTCCATATTCTTGCGTCAAATTTCCAACTAAAGGATTAAGCTTCAATCATGACATCAATCAATACTGAACATTTAATATTTACAAATATTAATGACAATCCATCGATTTAATTCTGTTAAACGTGATAAGAAAATTAAAATTCAACAAGTAGAACTTGTCAGCATCAAATAATCACTGAATCTTATAGAATCTGTGCTTCCTAGATCACACCCAATGATTTCTTATTCATGGCAGAAAGGTAGCTTTACATGTTTATTATGTATCTATGTGAGTTCAATGTACAGTTTGGTTGTCATCAATTCTCCAGTGCATGAGAGGAATATCATTAGGCCTAAAAAAATAAATGTTGTGTTTACGGTTTCCCGACCGACCCATAGTAAAAGGTCCTAACCGTATATTTTTTTTCTAAAAAAATTAAAAAATTTCGCTGACTGTCGTGTTATGGATGGCTCAGGTGCTCCAAGTATTGGGTGAAACCCAATTTATAAAACTGTTTACCAAAGAAGATCTATAACATGTCCGAAAGTTTTACTATAGTTTTAATCAGGGCTGCATTCAGAAATGTCAAAATAAAAATGTGAATCCAATTTATTTATGTTATTCAAGTACATGTATACATATATGACGGATCTACTCTTTAAAAGTGCTGGCACACCCCCACCCCCCAACATCAATAAATTTATTAAAATTCACTATATATCTACTGAAAAACGTGTTCCCGTTTGGATTTTGTGTTCAGTCCCCTCAGTACACCCCCTCTCAACTAGATTCCTGGATCCGCCGCTGTATATCATTTCAAATATTATTTCAGTCCTATTTTCATTCATCCCAATTTTCAGGAGTAGACAGACAAAGTGCTGATCCTGACTTCCCCATATAAAATTAGACCAATCATACTTAAAGTCCTCCTGGCTAGAACCATACACATGTGTCTGAAGGTCACGACACATGATCGCAGTGGGGATCAAATTAACAACCCTCCACTAGTAAATCCTGGAGTCTACCACTAGTCCGTACACTCCATACACAGATATACAAATACTTATATTACATATACAACTGTCATAGAGTAGAGCATAAACTTATACATACAATTAGACATGTCAGGGATGGGATATGGCAGGTTAATAGAGCAAGGTACGTGCCAAATTATTGGCAATTATCACTTTATATACTTGAAGAAGAAAGATAAACCACTGGAATTTGGAAATGTAAGTCAAGCATTCCCTGTAATATTGTACAGTTGTAATGATAAACACAATATATGTGTTGATTCTATTTGATAACATAAAACATTGGTTATCATGACATTCGCATGTATTAGACCATCCTTAAAAATATATTTGTTGCTAAGCTCCTTCCTATCTATCCACTGAAAATGATGAAGTCACTGAATTACATTTTTGTCTCTAAAAGATTACCTTTTGGCACCTGTGGTTAGTATTACAGCTGGAATAATTGTTTTTTCTTACCTCTCATCTTCATGACATCGTTAAGTTCCACTGTAATGTAACCCTCCAAGTTCTGGCCAGCATAATACACGCCTTGATTATTAGTCAAAGTTATTTCAAATATATTTAATTTCCCCATTTTTATCAAACTTCCAACACTTCCTATTAGTTAAAAACGGTGTCTAGGTAAACATGTCATTATAAAAAATCGGTGTCGCCGTAAATACTGACCACTAAAATTTTAACACAAAGTAAGCCTGGCGGAAAATCTATAGTCTTGATCTGCAAGAAATAAAAAAAACAATTAGATTAACAACACTATCATAACTAAGTCTGTCTCTCTGTTATGTTCTGTTCTACCTGTATGTCAATTTCATTCCGTGGTATGCAGTCACGGTAACCTCTTTGAATAAGGTGCGGATAGACGGACAGGACAGCCTTTTCATTTTTTTCTCTCGGTAGAACGCAAAATGAAAAGTAAAAGAAGACGAAAGGTTCCTTAGCAAGTGCATTATTGCGCACTAACTTTTAAGGTTACGATCTGTACCGTTATAATAGATTAACAGCATCAGATTTGGAAATAAGTTGTAAAACTTTATGGGTTATCCTGTGAAATATATATGTCTCAAAATTATTAATCAATATTTTAGCCATGTTGAATAGCTCTGTAACAAGATAAAATATTAGATCTGTGATAGCTGATATATATAATATTAAATAGTTAACTAGTTTATAGTAGTATTTAAAATAAATGTTAATGCTTCTGTAATATTTTTTGTTAAATTGCTTGATGTATCTTTGTATTTATGACATATATATTATCACAAATAAATCAAATCCAAAACAAACACACTTTTTTTTCTTGTGAGTTGACTTAATTGCATAAACTTCGTCTTAGCCGATACACACATTGTTATCGTGACAAAATATTAATCACATACGATTAATGACACATTGAAGGTCTGACCGACATTAGATACAGTATAGCCATTCTCTAAACATTGTCATTTTAATATCATTTGTTTGAAATGAAATTTGCAATCCACCGTGGTCGTGTGGGCTAAGGCGCTGTCGTGAAATGACCAATTCACCTCTTGCTCGGTTTGCAGTACCGTCACACGGCCCTCGATTTAAAGTCCCAATCGAGTGACTGTTAGTATCTTTGTTGGCCAGCCCCGGGAATCGAATCTTGATTCGAGTTCAGTTCGAACACTTGATGTGAGAAAGTTTGCCAATTCCTTGTGGAAGGACGATTGCTCTACTCAGATTCGTTCTGAGGTCTTCCGCCACCAATTAAACACATCTAGCTTGTCATACATCAAACTGCATGGCATTAAGCACCATTAAAATAATAAAAATAAATAAACATTTCCCCGGTTTCCATGCAGAGAGAACCGTAAAATGTTTTAGTATATATCAAGAGAGTATATTGCCATAACTGTTATATTTTGCCATTTTTATATCAACTTGACCACAAACGGAATAAACACATTAATTTAATTACGTTATTTTTATTTTATTAACAACAACAAACTGTGACAGGTAATCAAATGTTCATGAATCTGCACCGAGAACTAATTACAACAGCTTTTTTTAAAGTACTTACAGTAAACATAATTAACATCTCGTTTGGTTTAATATGCTGGGAACCAAGTGGTATATATATTAAACATGCATTTTACGACCAGTAAAACAAAAAAACATGACTGCTAGTTACAGTCTGATATTCTAGCAAAAAACACAAACAATACAATATTCTTAAATTTACCAACACCTAAATACTTTTACGAAATGTATTTACAATACTGCTTATTCAAAGGTGCACAGGTATACAGGTATTAATGCTTGTTATTTTAGCAAATTCTAAGACGAAGTAATGCGTGCAATGAATGCATTCTATAAAAAGGGAAAACTCCAAAATATTTACTGACGTTTTTTTTGCAATAGCCTAATTAAACTGCAATCAACGTGCTCATCGTCAATTAGCTATCAACGAGTATCTTGTTGGTTTTTGCATGTTATTTGGTTAGAAAATTAATGGTTATGAAATATTTGTCTATGATGCAAAGGTACAAGGCTGTTATTACACAATTCGTTTGATTGAAAGTGTGTTTACTGTATGAAGATAGTAGGCGAAGCTTCTCTATACGTCCTTATTTCACAGGGGTACGACGCCTTGCAAATACCCCTCACCATGCCACCTTTCCACCAACCCCCCCCCCCCCTCAAAAAAAAAAGCCAACAACAAAAACACACACACCAAAAAACCTCTTTTTTGCCCAAAAATTGAAGAAAAAAATTGATATAAAAGATATGATACCCACCTCAACCGAACTTTCCCCCCAAAATAGCCGCCCCCCCCCCCCCCCCCACCAACCACCTCGAAAAAATGTCTTTATGCCTAAAAATTGAAAAAGAACATTTTTTACGATATTCTTAACAAAAAAACCCAAAAAATTTCAATTGTTTCAGTCAAACATATAGTGTGTGTGTTATTTTGTGTGTTTGGTGGTGGTGGCGGTGTGTGGGGGTTGAGGGGGTATTTTGCTAGACGCCGTACGCCTATGCCTGATTTGAAGAAGCAAATAGGTCTACCACTAATTTATATTCTAAGTGACTTGTCTGCACCTTAAATAGAACTGTACATATATATTCTTCTGAACACATACTACCCTTTAGTATTGTTTCCTTGACTCATAACAATGACCTATTTATGTGTCGACGTGCCGTAAAACACCATTCATTCATTCATTCATTCATTTTGACTCATACAATATATTATATATATGTTTATCATATTTATTCGTGAAAAAATAATTGCATTATATAAAAATTCAATACACAGTGCAAAATACAAATGTACAAATGTACACGCAATGTACAAATACAAAAAATAGCATTGATTCTCTGGAAGGCTGGAGTTAGTTTGATTTTCGTCATTTGACTATTGACAGACAACACTAACCTTAAATCCAATACAATCTTCAGCAAGTGACAGTGATCTGGGAGTGGCAAACCCAGTGAACAAGGTGCAAAAGTTGCCAAGAAAACAATGCAATGCTTAAGGTTTTTAAGACGTACATTAAAATATATTGATGTAGACAGTTTGAAAGTTATTTCTAACACTTATGTACGTGAGACCCATTATGGAATACTGATTCAGTGCTGGATCCCGTATTATGTGAGAGATATTGCGATTTCGAAAGGGTCCAAAGGTACGCTACTCGTCTCATACCTGAGCTCAAAACACTGTCATGCCATGAGCGCCCATAAGCGTTTATATTTTTCCCAAGTCAGAGGAGGCTAAGGGGCGATCTTATTGAAAGCTGATGGCTAACACATACAATATAGATCGTGAAGTATTTTTGTATTCTCTGATATCAGTCGTGCACGTGGCAACAGTCTCCGTGATGATTGATAAACGACACTGTGTCTCATTATCATTCGTGTTTCACCGCTGATTCAAGTGGAAAAGTTATCAGTTACATGCGGAGATGGGGGTGTGCTCGAGTACTGGTTTATCCCGGGAAACAGTGGTTAGGTTAACCGATCGTCTGTTAACCCTCGATGGCATAAAATGACGCTAAATATTCATTCAATCAATCAATCGTGCACGTGGACACCACATGGAGCTGTTTAAACCAACTCTCCATAAAGGACTAGCACTGAGGAAACACTGTTCCAGTCTTCACGTTATCAATAGCGGGAATGACCTTCCAAAGGGTGTTACCGCGTCCCATTCAAACACAGACTAGACCGTCACTGGATTGAAATAATGAAAAATGGGACACTAGAAGTTATGTCTAAATCTTAAATTCCCATGAAACTTGTAAATGTAACTGTAACCGGAACAGTCTACAGAATTGAAGTGTTGTTCTATATTATCCTATAAATATACAAAATGCAAATATTATAATATTAACTCCAAGCTATTCTAAAGTAACAAAACAGTTTGTTTCTGTACATGAAATATATCAAATCTAATTTAATTGTATCTTTATATGATTAATTATTCATTAAACATGTTATTAAATTATATGCAACGAATATGCAGAATAACGTTTGACAAAATAGACATTACACAATTGAATTTTGCTCTATGTCCTTTATAAAATAAAGCCAAGAAAATAGACTTATACATTTTTTTAAATATTGTTCCCATAGCAATGCAGTATCTAATCATAAAGATGCTTAATAAAGGATCGGTTAACCAGCTTGTTTGTTTAAAGACAGTGCAGTAAATACAATAATGTGTGAAATCCAATAAACGTCACATTTTAATAGCGGTGATGTCTTATTGTATTATATGCAGTATATGTTATGCCAGCTTCTGCTTTATTCATCCGCAGCAATAAATCGCAGTTCCTACAAACCATTTTGAGAAAAAATGGCGGCATTATTTTGTTATCATTTAAATTCAACATGAATATAAAGTACCATAGACGTAATCAGCTTTGCTTTGAACTAAAATTTCACCAGAAATAAGCTTTAAGGTAATTATAAGTATTTTTGGTGACTTATAAAGATATTCCGGTGATCTGTTTTTGACAATATAACTGTTTCAAACGGAGAACTTATAAATGGCAAAGTCATTGTTTTCAATAATAAAAATATAAAAATATAATGATAAGTGTTGTTTCAGTGAATTATCAGTTAAATTTCATTCGTGAGAACTTTCATTTATAATTAATTTTCAACAATGATGTAGTTTTATAGCTATATATACTCATTGACCCCGTATTGCCAAAAGAATATATCTATTTAAACATGACGAACGAATAAATTGAAAAGGGGTTTCTTAACTTCGGCTGCGCACCTAGGTTTGACTAAAATAAATTTCCCGCTTAAAATTGCAACATATTTTGTGACGTATTAAATGAGTTGCATTATTTCACATGATCCGCCATACAGGGTTACACGTGAAGGTCATCAAGCAGTATTTAAGTGCTGTCTATTTTTAGAATGGGAATTTCGTATTAAGTTTACCACTCCGATTTAAACATCTATGTGGATTCGATATACCAAATCATTCGGTCTTTAATTATATATGAAAATAAGATGCTTTTTATTCATGTTAAAAAAAGTTTAATTTTTTTTAGACATTTTAGCCTTTTTCCTGATACACTCCCTTTAAATACAGAGTCATTTTCCAACGTAATAGTTAGTAGTTATGGGCATGTTTTATTTCCGTTACGGAAGGTGGAGTCTAACCTTCATTGTAATAATCCACCTGCCGAACCTGTTACAATGTAAACTAGCACGTGTCGATGTAATTCCTGATGACCACAGTGATAAGCTGCTATATTTTAGCAATCAATTAGCACACCACAAACGTGCGGTGATTGCCTGGTAAGTTCTGTGTGCTGCTATGATATCACCTGCGGAATTATTTTTGGCGTTCTATGCATGTTACATTACCTAACCCTAACCTTCTCCACCTCCAAGTATTGATGTATAGTTTTAAGATATGATTTCATCAATTATACAGATATATAATATATATATATGTATAGTTTTAAGATATGATTTCATCAATTATACTGGTGTATGTTATATATATATATATATATATATATATATATATATATATATATATATATATATATATGCATTGTTTTAAGATTTGTTTTCATCAATTATACTATTCTATTTTTTTCACAGATTTGCATGATTATCTTGTCTTTGATCATTATATTAGTCCAAAATGATAAAACGTATTTAAATCTCGTGATATAATTACATCATGTTTAAAGGTCACTTACCTGGCACATGTCTATCATATAAGCTTCCGCTGCATATGTTCTATATTTCTTTTTATAATGTATTTAGACGACTGTGTTCCAAAAACACCCACATATGTTATCATTCCTTTGAAATAAAAACAACAGATTAGTTGGCATATGTCTACTCGCCCCATTACATACGCACACTCTGATTAAATCGTATAAGTGTATATCTCACCGCTTTCATTTTAAAATATATCACTTAAATGCTCAGTAATCAACTCTTTCACGATTCTTATTTCATAATCCAATGTTTTTACTGTTTAGTGATGATACCTTTACACCAATATCAGTTATACGTTATATTACCATGGTTTCCAAATACATCTCGTCAGATATCCGCACACATCAATTAGGGTTCCTTTAATACTGTGTAATAGGCACTTGTGCTGTGATCACACTTATTAGATAATTTGCAAGCCTTTCTATTCTATTATTCTCAACGTTTCCGTTTATAATTTTATATCTTGTTTTTGTACGTATATCGCTAATTATAAACGATGTTTCTAATGGTTTATCTTATTATTAACTATTATTGTTTCGGATATATCTTAATTTGATTGCCTGTGCTATTGTTCGGTGTTCATTTACCTAGTGCTACTATAGCTGTTGTCAAATTGCCCATATTGTTGTTGTGTTGTTGTGGTTGTTTATGATACTGATGAAGTTTTTTTAACACAAATAAAACACTTGTACAGGTACTTTCTGCAATACCCCCATCCCATCTATTTGTAGTCAGATGTATTGAACTATTTCACTTCTGGCGCAGTACGTTAACATTTTGACACTCACTAGGATATACCGCGCATGAGCTGTGTCAAGAACTTCTTCTCTTAGGCATCTAAGTAGCCGAATCATATTAATACGAGCCTGAGTCTCTCTCATTCTACATCTGATGTAGACTCCACGTTAGAGTGGATACATTGCAAATCATAACAAACCTAAACACATTAAGGCAGCAGCTTATTGGTTTTTTGTTTCGTTTTTTCATTGCAGCGTTCTCTAAATCTGATTACCGTAATAGTTGTGATGCCATTGTTAACCGACGCCTCTGTTATCAGCACAGCATGACGTATAAAATTTGGTCTATATACAACATATGGCAAACATTTGACATCATGAATAAAGCTACATTATATGTCTGTGCTCATATTTATGTTATGTTTTGAAATAATCACTATTCAGTGAGGAGTTTTCGTTCACTTGTTTGTTTAACTGAGATTAAAGTCCTAGTAATTTATGTATGTAGTGGCTATCATGACAGCTTGGTCGTGTAACTACGTTTGCTTCTTAGACGACTTCGAACATATATTATATCGACTTATAAAAAGAAAAACAAAGGTAACATATATACACATATATTATATTATATAAGATATTTCAAAATAATTATATGTTATTGTGAATAAATGCAATGTATGGAAACGTATACGTGCCTCCTGATATTGTCATATATGTGTATAAGTTGAATATGGTTAATTTCATCATATAATGATATCAAATTACGAACACGTGTTTACGTCTGTAGCAAAATGCCACTATCATCTAAAATCTATCGTAAAATCACAGTTTATCTTTTTACGCATTTATAAACAAATAAATATTTTAATCCGACAAATCATATGTATTTTATTGACGAGTAAACTTCTTCATTGATTTGCACAGACATGTTACACGTCATTGTTCCTGTAACATATAATGTTAACAATATTACATATTTCAGTATCAACTGTAACGTGGCAGACACATGATACGCCATGGTTCCTGTGACATATCATATTAACAATATTACATATTCCAATATCAACTGTAACGTGGCAGACATATGACATGCCATGGTTCATTAGACAATGTAAACAATATTACATATTTCAGTATCAAATGTAACGTGGCAAACACAATATTACATATTTCAGTATCAAATGTAACGTGGCAGACATATGACACGCCATGGTTCCTGTGACATATTATGTTAACAATATTACATATTTCAGTGTCAAATGTAACGTGGCAGACATATGACACGTCATGGTTCCTGTGACATATCATGTTAACAATATTACATATTTCAGTATCAACTGTAACATGGCAAACACATGACACGCCATGGTTCCTGTAACATATAATGTTAACAATATTACATATTTCAGTATCAACTGTAACGTGGCAGACACATGATACGCCATGGTTCCTGTGACATATTATGTTAACAATATTACATATTTCAGTGTCAAATGTAACGTGGCAGACATGTTACACGTCATGGTTCCTGTGGCATATCATGTTAACAATATTACATATTTCAGTATCAACTGTAACATGGCAAACACATGACACGCCATGGTTCCTGTAACATATAATGTTAACAATATTACATATTTCAGTATCAACTGTAACGTGGCAGACACATGATACGCCATGGTTCCTGTGACATATCATATTAACAATATTACATATTCCAATATCAACTGTAACGTGGCAGACATATGACATGCCATGGTTCATTAGACAATGTAAACAATATTACATATTTCAGTATCAAATGTAACGTGGCAAACACAATATTACATATTTCAGTATCAAATGTAACGTGGCAGACATATGACACGCCATGGTTCCTGTGACATATTATGTTAACAATATTACATATTTCAGTATCAAATGTAACGTGGCAGACATATGACACGCCATGGTTCCTGTGACATATTATGTTAACAATATTACATATTTCAGTGTCAAATGTAACGTGGCAGACATGTTACACGTCATGGTTCCTGTGGCATATCATGTTAACAATATTACATATTTCAGTATCAACTGTAACATGGCAGACTCATGCCACGCCATGGTTTCTCAGACAATGTTAACAATATTACCTAGTTACACACTGTAACGTGACAGACTCATGACACGCCTTTGTTCCTGTGACATATCATGTTAACACTATTAAATATTTATCAACTGTAACGTGGCAGACACATGCCTCGCCATTGCTCCTCAGTCAATGTTAACAATATTGCCTAGTTATCACCTGTAACGTGACAGACTCATGCCATTTACAATTCCGTAGTTTCAGGTGAAGTCTTAAATACATTTTCCTGCTTTTTTATATTTTGGGTATTCGGTATTTAACGGATGAACGCCACAACTGTGTTTTTTGGATGTTTTGAAATATTCTGTTATAAGTTCCCGTAGAAACACTCAGTGTCGTCGCCATTTCATGTTGATTCGGAATTGATTGCTTTTCATGTAACCTGAAATGTTTGTATCCACGTTTCTGGATCTTAAACGGTTACTTATCTTTCCGCTATATAGCAACATATTGGATCCAAATATGTTAATGCAATTATCGCCTCGTGTAAGCGGTCGTCTATATTGTCTACAACCGAAGCGTTGCAGTGATGATGTTAGTAGATAAAGTGCGTAGAAGGACGGATTTGGGATTTAAATAGAAACAAGAATACCTTGAAGAGGGCCTGTTAGTGAACAGCAGAAACTAAAGTACGTGTATGAGGGAAAGCAAAATTAACGTGAAACAAGAAGAAAATAAACACGTGTTGAAAGTTATTTACCAGAATTTGAAAGAGTCTAGTATAATTATAGATAGTATTAGACACTGATACTCAGTTGAAAAAATTAGTGGCCCTATGCAATGCAATTGTTGTTAAAGTTGTGTTTAACCTGTTTGTTTGTCTATCCATCCATTCATCCGCTCACACATCCATCTTCCCGTCTGTCTCAAGTATTATAAAAGTAATAGAGCACCAATTTGAAGATGTTTTGGCACTTGCAACAATGATAAACAAAGACGTTAAGTGAAATTGTTTGCCGTGCACAGGGTATTGCTACCACTTTACGACCCCGAAAGATGGCACCCTGCTCAAAGAAGGGCTCAAATACCGGACCGGACTCAACCAAATATCGAATTTGGGGACCAGACTCTTGGTATTGTTATTATATCAACGCTAGTTAGATATGTGCACAGTACAAAATTACCAATTCCACGTCCTATATAAATATCTACATCATAACTGCTCCCAACTTGCTCAACCTAATGAACAGCGGTTTAAATAAAGATATCATTTACCAGTTAGTATACCTAACATCGTCACTGTTAATTGCGGATGGTGCCTGTCTGTACCGTTCTGAGATCGATCGCTGTAAAAAGTATATTAGTTTTAGTACCTTTTTATCACCAACTTATGTATGGCAATCCCAGAACTTGCTGAGTGATATGATGTATGTTAATTCTCACTTCAGTAACTATGGAGCATTACTCTCACATTATCTGTCATAACATTACCACTTACTCTTTGATACATATTAACTACCCACTAGTTATGTTTCTTCGGTAACTCAGAACTCATTCCTGGCATTTCACTTTCAAGTGTTTTATTCACAAAATGTGTTACAATTTTATATAGAAATCGTGCTATTAACGATTATACTATTATAAGCTGGCTTGCTTTGAAAAACACCCAGAAGTTACAATTATGGATAAGTCTGGTAGAATAGCACGCTCCCTGGTCAGCAGACGATCACCTCTACGTGTAAATCACGTTGAAAATGGAAGATAATCTATTCAACCGATGCTTCGGGGGAGAGGTAAAAAAGGTGGAGTGCAGTATGTCCACCAAATGACCATAAGATTAGTAAAATGTGGGGTCTCTGTTTTTTTTTCAAGGACTATAAGATTTACAGATCTACATTCTACATATTTCTTTACTGATCTTAGGAAAACGTTTAAATTCTATATGCTGTAGTATTTATAAACATTTGATATTGGTTTAACATAATTAACTTGTATTGAGTTAATTACACGATATCAATGCGATGACTATAAAACAAACATAAAAATACACAAAATGAAAAATGTTTGCAGTTAGAATATCTATTTCAGAACGGATAACTAAACTTAATGAAGTAATCTCAGTACCTTTATGTTTCTTTAAATAATTAAATAATTTTATTTTCGTCCGCAAAACACCATTCATTTCATAGTTATTATCTTTATTTTTGTCTAATCTATATACACGTCATATAACAAAACATATACATGAACGTTTAAACTTGTACACAGCCATTCTAAAAGAATTATAAGATTGATTGATTCATTCATTCATTCTTTATGCATATCACTGTAAAGCACAATTATTTTTACATGATAAAGCTCTGTGTAAAATATTGCTAATCTTTATACTAAAATCTGCAATTAACCAAAGTTTGAAATAAAAGCTGAAGAAGAAAAAGAGCACTATTGCGCATTTTTTAAAAAATATCTCAAAAAGATCATTAAATTGAGTAGTTCAAAACAATGATATGCTAATTATACTGTATTAACATACTTATCAAATCTCTTTGTTCAATTTATATGCATCGCGTAAAGTATTGTTGTAATTTAGTCACTGGTTTTGGTCTTTATTGATATAAATCGATTATCCAAATTATACATACATGTACTCTTTAATTAATTTTCTTTCTATGTCCAGTGAATTATTTCATAACCAAGACATTAAAACATAAATTTGTGCGAAAGAAATACACCATTAAATAATGTTTGGAATTACAAAAGAAATGTACTTGAATTGGAAGTTTTTTGAAGGTTCTTTAGTTAAAATATGAAATCAAAATAAATCTATTCTTTAGAATACATGTATTAGTAAAATACATAAATAAAAACAACACTTTAAACTACACATAACTTGCAATATCACCATGAGTATATATACATGTCGGAACTGACCAACATCTGCCGGCTAATATAGCGACATGCATGCTGTATTTAATTGGGTACAGTAATATGCTGTATTGGGAACTATAGTACGCTCTATTGAACATACAGAAAATAAATCAGAATTACATTTTGTCTCATTTTCAAATAAAAATGGAAGCAAGATGCAATTATTATATTTTCTATATCTAAATATCATCGTAAAAATAATTTTATTTGCAATAAACGTATACGTTGTAATAGGTTAGCAAAAAATCACAACTAAGGTTTATAAGACATTAAAAGTGGCCGAAAACGTGTTTTGAGTATTTTTTATATAGAACATATTAGGAGCATATATGCTGTTACAAAATTAAAAAAAGGAAGCAAGAAGACGTAAACTTATTTTAATTTTTATTTTATCTTAATAAATATTATATTTTTAACTTAATGACTTGACGTCGTAATAGGCTGGCAATTTAATAATGAAAAAGTTATAACGATAAAATTAATTTTCTCCTATATGTTTCTATGTAAACCAAATATGACGGTTTAGCCAGGTCAGTAGTAAAAACCGCCGATATCAAGGGAGCTTACTTCTCCCGATAAGTCAGTGGGATGTCTCAAATAGTTCCACATGCACAAGGCATAATTCACATTACATGTGAAGCATGTTTGAATGCTGTACCTTATATATCTTAACAAATCGATTCAATAAGTATGGCGGTCTATATATCATAACTTACCATAATTGTTAAAAGCCCAGAGAGGTAATGCTTTTAAAAAACAAACGTTTAGTGTATGCGAATACAAAGTTTAAGCTCTTGTTGTCGTTACAAACATTTGTTTAATTGTCAGTATAATAAGTTTATAAGAGAGTGTTAGTAAATGAATGATTTGGTGGATGTGTCCTGTGGCGTGTATAAGCCATTTCAGAAAGGCCAGGGATGTCATGAGTGAAAGGCCAGGGATTCCATGAGTTAAACGCAGGTCTGACATTGCATTAGCGTTAAAGAGACATCCCTTATATCGCCGAAATATTTTGGATCCTAGCAATAAAACTGCAGATTTATGTCAAACATCATTTATTGTTCAATAACTTGTATTGTATTTTGTCTCTGTAGTGTACAATTCTTTAATTTTGTTGACCAAATACTAAATCGCGTCCCGCGATAAATTCAATCATTGGCCAGTATCTAGTTCTGCTAAAACATTGATCATAAAACGGAAAATATCGAACTCTGTATTGACGAATCTCTCATAATTATGATACACTACAAGGACGGAATCAACCATTATCTTCAAATGGGACCTTCCTCTTTGTGATTAATTCACTTCATTTATTGAACAGAAAGGCATAGCTAATGTATCTTTAATCATGAACGTAAACATGGTGCAAAACCACTTGATATACGTCAGCATAATGAATCGTCAATTACAAAGTTTTTGCCTTTTTTTCATGCACGTGCACTAAACAGTGACTTATTTTCGTAAAAAACATGATTAATTCACTTCTATGTACATATGTGGTGAATTCGACAACAAAGATATTTTCTTCTTCATTACATCTGAAATTTCTATTGACGAACACTACTCAAAAGATCATTACAATACCATCTACGAATAACTACCCATCTGATTCTCTTTAGAGATGACATGAAACATTTTCTATCGATACATCATTATTGTTTTCAGTGCAGTACACAGTAACATTGAAATATATAACTGGCATGAACGTTAATACATCCTCTAATCCAAATATTGCACCCCACGTTATGTATTTATTATGTCATGTCATGTCGTGTCGTATCGTATAATATAATATAATATAATATAATATAATATAATATAATATAATATAATATAATATAATATAATATAATATGCTATGCTATGCTATGCTATGCTATGCTATGGTATGGTATGGTATGGTATGGTATGGTATGGTATGGTATGGTATGGTATGGTATGGTATGATATAATATAATATAATATAATATAATATAATATAATATAATATAATATAATATAATATAATATAATATAATATAATATAATATACCATACCATACCATACCATGTTATATTATTATAATATATTATCTTTTAAACTATACTAGAAACACATTCTCACCATATTTCGATCGCCATTTGTACGTCGTCGTTCCTTGTGCTTCGGTAAACATTTTTTCTTCTTCTCAAATAAATATCAGCCGTTTATAATAAGATTGTGCTTGTAGTTTTGGTACTTAATAGTTATTCAAATTATGAATTGCATGCCCCACCCCATGCGAACTTTAGATGGGACCAAAAAAGTCAAATTCACAGTAAACTTAACAAAATCTTCCCTGGGCTTGATGCTCTCACGTGACCACCAAGTGTTAAGTTGAATATATAACCCGACAAATGATGTATGTGTAGTACAAATGGGGAAAAGTGAAGTTTACTTGAAATTAATGAAATTTTCATATGATAAATGCTACCTAGCTTAAAGTTTGGCATCGGTACACATACATTAGTCGTTTTACCAGCACGTTTATACAAAAGAAGAACGCGGCACACGTCACAACATCAGTGTTCCCTCTCTGATATTCTGCACTTATTATAACGATGTATGTGCGTACTTATTCATGGCGTACAGTTAATATTTATGTAATTGCAATCACATCTTTATACTAATTAATATTGCATATATCAATTAAGTATGTATTATACATGCGTTTTTTTCGATGGTGTATTTCACATTTGTAACAGCAAGCACTCAAAACTCAGAACTTAACAATATGTTGTTTTATTAGTGTGTGATTAGAGTGGAAGTATTTATGCTAGCTGATTGAAGAGAGAAAAACCGTGATAATTAGCTGAACTAATCCACGTCATATTTCAGTAATAGGAGGCAATAGCTTAAACGGCACGTTGCCTAAAATGTATTTACCATTCATTTGGTTAAATGTAAAACATCGTAACATATACATTAGAAAACTATTGAACAAGTTATTGTTTAATTATATTATGTAAATGCTAACCTTTTTTATAAAGGTATTGTGCTACTTCTCATTAGTCACAAACAGTTAGAAGTTAGTTTGATATAAGTATCAAAAGGAAGTACATATGTATTAATCATTTAAGGGCCAGACTCCTACATATCTCAAAGCTGTTCATACACTTTCATTACGGTCAGCTGTTTTCACCTAAGCCGAAATCTGAAATATTTCGAAATGCGCTTGATACTTCGGGCTCTTGTTTGTGGAACTATTCCATCATATATAAAAATGCAAATTCTATTAATCAGTTCAAAGCTTTATATAAACAATGGAGCAAAACGCATACACGCACGTACGCACGCACGCACGCAAAAAAAATTAAATTTGAAAATATGTAATCTGTTTTTTCCTTGTTTTACCTTTTCACTTCATATGTTTGTGTGTTAAATATTAATGTTATACTTTGTAAATATGATGAGGGCCTCGTGGAAAATTAAATTTATTAAAACTAGTTAATATTGGAGGCTTAGAAGTTTAGGTTTAGTTTTATTTTGAGAATGAAAAACGAAACAGATATATCAAAGTAACTTCAGTCTGTCACACAAACCTTTTTTAGAGTTTTAAGTAATTGCCACTTAAATCATAAGTTTAAGTGGCAATTAAATGTAGTTAACTTGTAGTTTTTATAATTTTTTTAAATATAATTACCACTTAAACTACATTTAATTGCCACTTAAACTTTATAAATTTTAAATAATTGCCACACAAACTTTATAAAGTTTAAGTAATAGCCATACAAACTTTATATAGTTTAAGTAATAGCAATACAAACTTTATATAGTTTAAGCAATTGCAACACAAACTATATTTAGTTTTAGTTATTGCCACATAAACTGTATATAGTTTAAGTAATTGCCACATGTGTTATTTAGTTTAAGTAATTGCCACCTGTGTTATATACAGTTTAAGTAATTGCCGCACAAACTTCATATGTTTTAAGTAATTGTTACACAAATTTTATATAGTTTAAGTAATTGCCACATGTGTTATTATTTCCAGAAATTGCCACACTAACTTTACCTAGTTTAAGTAATTGCCGATCGTATATGTGTATCGGTGTAAAGATTGATTCGATGTGTGGACACAAGTATATTCCAACATCACCGTGTACCCCTCTAAAGCCACAGAACCTGTGGAAGTAATCACCATTTTGACATATGTTATAAGTATACATTCCCAACGTCAGTCTACCGATAAAAAAAAACTCCGCTATAAAACACTAGTTATGATAGTTTTTGTCACAATAAGAAACATTCTATGAGAAAATGCATGTAGCGCACCTGTACTGTAGGATGTTTGTCGTCATAATCAGTTAGTACATACTACTCTATAGACATATACATTAGGGCACTGCTACACATCGCACCCCTGGCATATCGTCCCATTAGTATAAGGGAATGTATGTGGGTTGGGGTCGGGGGATTCCTTTTTATTTCATATACACTTCACATCTTACGATTTGTTTGAGGGTGAGGCAGCTCAGCTATTAGTGGAGCAGTATGTTGCAGTATGTTGAAAGAAGTGTGCCTATTTTGAGAAAAGCACTAAACTTGGCACAAACATAGTACAAGGTCAACTAATTCCACGTTTGTCATTATATTTACAGTAATGGGTCATACCAAAGACTTGAAAAATGGCAATATAGCAGCTTCTTCATTTGCGCTAATGATTTAGAGAATAGTCCAAAGTCGTCTCATTGTCAGTATAATATGACTGGGTGGGGTATTATACAACACGTATGCGGCATGGCACTCCAGTGTGAAAGTGCTCGGATTACTGCCTCAAGCAGACACCGTAGTGATATGACTAAAAAGTGTTGAAAGCGACGCTAAACAACATACTCTTGTAAATCATTCACTTAGTGCTATATAGATCTAGATATGCGAGTTCTTATTTTTAAACTAAACAGTAGAAACTATTTTAACTTTAGTTCTTGAACAACTTGAAAACATTTTACTTGCTACTTTCAAGTATTCGTTTTGTGTTAATTGAGTTAAGTTTTAACAGGTAGCGACTGCAGGAAACGAGTGATACGTCTATTTTATAACAACTTCACTTACTAAGACTTACTTATTTATATTGATTAAACATTAACACTGGCATCCTGCTCAGCGACAGTACACAAATGAAGCGTCCCAGCCATCACTAGACATCATTAAACATTACAAATAAAGCGTCCCAACACTCACTAGACATAATTAAACACTACAAATGTTTGAGCTGCTATGTGTAGTTATTTGTTATATCATTTTTTGAAACCCACAACTGTGCTGCCTACCAGCGCTGTTGACTAATCGTTTAACAAAAAGAGATTTGATTCAGCACCTTTTGTCTAAACTCTTTACAAAAAGGGACTTGATTTAACGCTTTTTTTTGGGTCTTAACTCTTAACAAAATGGGTATGTATTAAGCTTTTTACCTAAAGTCTTAACAGAAATAGGTTGATTCAGCGTGATTGTTTAAAATGTGCTTGATTTAATAGAAAACGACTCACCTATGTTTAACAAAACGTTTGAAAGGGAAATATTTGAACACTTATTGATTGTTCTATGTTTATTATACAATCACACAGTATATCTTATTTGAAAGCGTATATTGGCGAAAGTTCTACATTAAACTAGCTGTACCTGACATTCCCTCACAGTAACATAGTAAAAACAGGAACACACCGTATGCACATGGATAATAAGACCTCGATATACTCTGGGCAATGTAATACACCTGTAACACTGTACAAAACCGTAAACAAAAGTGACATCATAACGAGTACCTTATTGTATTAATATTCAGGCGTAGCTTTTCCACCGAACCTATGTAAAATGTTTTGTTTCACAGCACATTTGCGCATATCCCAAATCTTAGCTTCGGGCATACTTCTCGAGATCATGGGGGTTAAACAACGTAATTAATTAGTGGTACTACAAGATACATCACTTCTGAAGTTCTGTCATAAGGATGGAACATATAAGGGGATTAGTAATTGATTATTCATGTGAAATGGTGGTATTGATTGAGTGCAATATAATAACATACAGATATGAGGAATTAAGTTTATATACTGAACGTTCATGAGGTAGCTAGTTATACGTGACAAGAATGCATGAACCCTGAATATCATACACGCTCATATCTCATAAATGACAAACAAATAAATCCATTCCTTTAATGTCGCCAAATACACTTGCAGGCATAAATGACCATAGCGACCAACTCAATAAAAATGAAAATTGATGTCCTAGTAATAACTCCAAACAACAATCACCAACACAGTATAAACATAATCGATGCATATAATACTATTTATACATGCACTAAACTAAATTTCTAAGTATCACCGTAAGGATATACCAAGTATGGTTACAGTTTTGTTATTGTGGCGCAATTTGTTTCATAAAATAGTAACAAACAAATTCAACCATCGGATATGGTGAGGTTAAATAAGACGTTAGCCCAGTATGCGCAATTGAAACGCAGGTGGCGCCTCGCCCACTGAAGTCTGGCCCAACCCGCTGGCTTCAGTCGATTCCGGTATGTGCGCTTATCGGTCGTTGATGAATTCCAAGTGCCCGACGAGCAGTATCTGTAGCCGTCAGTTGCCGATTACGCAGGTGTGTCCGGAACATGTGCTGATCCTGGTTGCCCTCTTAGCAACGCGTCTCTTTCGTCGGCGAGGCAGATCAGCAACACTTCCAGTATTCTGGTATTTCTGCCACAAACATCGGATCGTCCGGTTGGTTCTGTTGTATTGAATGGAGACCTGGAAGGATGCATATGATCAGTAAAGTGATGCAGCTTAAAGCGCCGCCATTTGAAGGTTCCGCGTAAAAACAACAGTTGATAATAACTATTTATACGAACTGTATTGGTGTATTTGATTGAAATCTAAACAACCATATCATACTTAATTATAAAAATGATGTTATTGGCTAATAGCTGAATAGCTGAGTACAGGGTACGGCAAAACTTTCCAAATTTATAAATTGAACGATACAGTCAAATGTTATTACTGGAGGTAAAAAAAGTACTATTAAATAAAGCTTTTTATCTTTTAAAACGAATGAAGTCTCCACTATGAAACATTTGTGACGAGGCTGACGACAAGAACGCTGACAATGGTTTCTACCGATAGAAGTATGGTGAGTCAAATCAATAAAGAATAAAAAATAAGCAAACAGGGAGAGTATAGAAACTGTAGAATGAACCTCCCAGCAAGCAGCATGCCGACAGCATAACCACGCACTTCAACCGTCACCTGACACATAATTTCCACAGATTTTGTTTTTCTCTTTTGACTTCCTACGGGCGAATGACAACTTTGTGTTGTGGCGAGGATTTGCTGTACGGGCGCATCGTGCACTTTTTAACAATGGTCTACGCTTGAGTGACCAATGTTAATGTACTACATACATACACACATGCACACATAAACGCACGCATACACGCACGCACGCACGCATGCACGCACACCATCAAACATACGAGTCAGATCTAATAAAAGTAGCTCTGCCGGACTACTGTCTGACAAATGCGACAGATAGACTTTTGTATCATGGCCTTTTTTGTGAAGTAAAAACACGCTAAAGTAAAAGTGGCGCCATACGTAGATGTACTTTATGATTATAAACAAGAACAACAAGACTAAAATATTAGTTATTAAGGGTATGATGACAAATATTTAATCTCAAGTACATCCACCCCGTCTAAAGAGTAAGAGGAATTCGCCGTTATTGCGTCCCCAGACATTCCGATAGCTGCACACTTATAGCGAAAAACGTGGTGACCAATTGCAAGGGTCAGCCACCAAACATGCAGTACGCTGTAGATTCAAAGGGCCATAGTCGTTTTGACAAACTTCTTGATGTATTCACAAATAAGGTTTCAGATAAACAAAGTTTGTGAATCGCATCACCATACAGATAGGATTTAGACCAGGAACCATGGGGTCAAAATGGCAGTACCCGGAAGTAGTTCCATAAAAAAATGACAGTGGTCCTTAAAGATGGTGTGAGTGCGAAAATGCACTTCACAGGTATTATTGCAATGTGAACTTGTGTAGAGAATATATTTTCCCAGAGAATGGTACAAAATTGAGTGGACTGGTAGTTATAACACACAGATGGGACTATTTTTTAGACGGTAAGAATTTTGCATAATTTGGCTGAATTGACCCCTGTGAAACAGTGAAACCTACTTTCGCTTTGAGCAAAATTGTGAAATTGGAAGCATTTAATGCCATGTCTTTTTCAAGTTACCTTTTTGTGTTCTGTTTGAATTGAATATGAATTCTGGAAATTGTCATGGAGTTTCGAGTACAACTGTAAGTGTGGCAGTTTATAGTGCTAATATTACGGTCTATGTGAATTTAATGGTGGGTCATCTTCTGTATGATATACAATAACAAATCATGTAACAAAATGTTTGTAACACCGACATTACACGTGCTATAGGAGACAACACAGGATGATCGACGGCAGACTGAAGCTATCTTCGTCTTCCTAATAATCAATATGAAAGTAACATTAACATCCTCAGTCTCTAACATTAAAGAGTTACATACAGAAATATTGAAAGACGAAACAAAAACGAATATATAACTAGCTCCTAACTGCTATGATAAACAGCTAACTTTGCTAATGCTGCATTCGTAATAACTTGATCTACGTTACCAGTGCACTTGCTTGTACTGTGTAATTATAGTATACTTTAATTTAAACCTATCTATTTTACTTCGATTGCGAAACAAGTTATTACAGCTTACACAAATTGCGCTCGAAGTGTTCTTGTATGGAAACAGTACTAAGCATATGTGGAAAAGGTCTTGTTCGGGGACACCACACACAGCCGTGGTGGAGGATTGAACCCACGTCCCTCCGATCATGGATTCGATGCTTTACTACTGGACCACGCGATCCATATATATTTTAATATAATCTGTTGAAATGCTTCCATATATTTTAACATAATATACGTACAATTGGCTTAAATGAGTGAGCTGCAAGGTAACTGTTTAAAAGAACATATCCGTTACTCGAACATGTTCTCAGCCCTGAAATTCTGAAATGCTTAACATACGTAAAACAAACAAAAAAAGATCTATAAAAATATGAAATTGGTGCCAAATAACAACGAAGAGGCATAAGTACTTTTCATTGTTTCATTTTTATACCTTTGTTCTTCCCAAGTCTTGTCAGTATAAAAGGAATTTGTATTATCAATATCCACTTACAGCAATTATTGACAGACATAAAAATTACCGCGTTACTTGCTGAAAAAAACCCACAACAAACTAACGTAAATTTGGTTTCAATATGTTTGTGGAATTGTGCTAGCTCATAGCAATATTATCCGAGGATGATTGTATAAACATATCAACCAGAGTGAAGATAAGCGCGTACTATCACCTATCAGTACACGCGTATTATCACCTATCAGTACACGCGTAGCATCACCTTTCAGTACATTCAAGTGCGGGGTAAACACTGTTCTTCACTCTCTGTACTGTGGATGTCGATAGTATACTAGTACATTTTATCCGATTTTTTTCTTCGTTTAACTATTATTTTGAGAACATTTTGAATAAAAATCCTAATTTAAAATTTAGATGTATTACCATGGCACTAAACGACTCAGCATGTGGTTCGCTTTTGCGCGCAAAAGAGTTAACTCTTGGTTTTAATTTTGCGATTTTCCAAAAAAGTTGACGAGTTACCCAACATAATACATGACCTATATCAGGCACACCATAAATCCATCTATTGAGTCTAAACGATAACCAGGGAATTCAGTATCCTCTTCCACGTCAGCTTTGTCGAAAAGTTCCAAGACTCGCGAAATATAGTCTGTACACAATATTAGTTATATTTGTAAAGTCCTATCAATGGCTGGTATAAACTGGTGTGTTAGTTACCACCAACCAAGAAAAGCATCAGTAAAAGCTCTCTTAGGTTTGCTAAAATGGACAAGGCAATTTACACAATTAACCAAAATAATAAGTGTCTTAAAATCAACGAATGTTTAAATAGAATTGATGAGAAAGGTCAGAGCTATTATTCATTTTCATCTCCTGTATGTACTTGATACAGAATCTATGAGCTGTCTACAACATTACTAGGCCAGTCGGAGAGTTCGAATTACATAACTGGCAACCGCATAACGCTTAAGGGGTCATTAAATTTTGATATACTTAAAACCAGTATATATCTCTGCATGTTAAATGTTTGTACTAAGTCTGTACTCTGGTAAGTGAATGGTGGTGAAACTTGATAACGATTCCATTTCTCCATGTGTATAGATTCTAGAAACACATACTTTATCGATTTCCCTTTTGACATAGGTAATATTTTAATGTATCATATTACATTTGCATGGCGATTTCAACATTCAAATATAATTTTACTAACATGCTTATGTTTTTAAGTAAAACACACAGATATTAAAACAACACGTGCATACAGAAGAGGTGGTTACTGCCTTAGCACAACAAGTAACAAACTCGCCACTTGGGATCTTAAACCTGATTCATGGATACTCAAAACCTCCCTCTTCCCCCGGCATCACACCATAAACGAGACGTTCCAAATTAAGAAAACCTCATCAAATTATCCACTTACAAATGCATAGAAAGAAATCATACCGGTAGTGTCTATTGAAGAAAAGGATGATTCGATAATGAATTGGCTCAAAGCGAAGCTTTTACTACAGATACAAACTGGATAATGGTTTGGAGATTACTGGATAGACATTTATGTGGCACACCTCTAATCACATAATATCATAGCTTTTAACATAATATGTGTCATACAGGTTTGAAAACGTGCTGCTAATTCGTTTATTTCTTTCGTAAGCTGTGCATACTAGTATACATTTTGTCAACTATTAGTTATGTATATTTTAAAACAATCTACGAAAATCAAGACTACATGACATATGAAACAAAAAAAAAAATTAACATGGTTATCTTTTTCTCAAATAACATTTTGGTGAAAGAGGCCTATTTGATGAAGAGTTTTTAATTGTTAAGTATTATTATATTTATTCTCTGTATCTTTATGATGTTGAGGTGGCTGTAAGCTTGGAAAGATACGCCTCACGTTGGACATATGTTTTCTTAATTTAACTTAGTCTTGGTCATCTTCGAAGCTTGAATTTTTCAAGACAATAGGTTTTGAGTGTTTGTACAGAAAAAAATGGATATGTAAGTAAGATGCGATTGGCTAAGGCGAAAACATCTCCACAATGTAAAGTATATTCGCTACTATATTAATGTTGCTTATTTTTTTATTGTGTATTTTTTATGTGTGTTTTTATATAGATATTATAAGTGAATTACTATAATTGATAATTTCACTGTTTAATAGCGGATATATCAACGTTTTTACTCAGAAAAAGAAGTTTATTTCAGCAAAATATTGATTCACGCTTGGACACTGAAATTGGCATGCTCTCTCTTTAGTGACCGAGACCACTGAAGTGTTCATCCATTCATTGAAATAAAAATGATAATTAACTGAAACTCTTTAATCAACACATAACAGCATGTAACACGATACGATACATGTCAGAAACTAGCATAACAATATCTATACAAGTGATTATATCTTCCACTCATAATACTATGGTAGGGATTCGGGATTATATCTAACAATATTTTTATTGGAATAATGTTAGACATATCAATCCCAAATAATCTGTATTTTAATCATTAACATAATATAACAGATCATTCCCCAGATTAAGCTGATTGTTTGTTTTCCTTATTTCAAAAATAGAAATTGCGTTTATTTGTGTTTCAGTTCAAATCCTTTTTCAAACGATTACTCGTGCAATGTTTTAAAACTGATAAATGTGTTCTCTATCATATACTGTAGAATGCATGAAAGTACAAACAAACAAAGGCAATCACTTCATTATAACAGACGTTGTCAATCAAAATACTGAAATAGAATAAGTACTGTACTGTTCTACATATATAGACATGCACTTCTAAAACACTGGATACATTGCCAATGGTTCTAAAAGTGCCTTGTCCCCATAGATAGTCCTCTGTTGGTCAAATTATGCAGAAAAAAAACATGGGGTTGACCAGGTTGATTTTTTACAATTTCGATGGTTTGATGGCACCCTTTCATTTTTGACAATTCTGCCCATTTGTTGCAGTGTATCACTACGCATCTTTAAGCTGTTATATCATCATCAAACAGTTCCCAAAGTCATCCGAATTTTGCAGAAATCATAAAAATGTTCCAATGTTCCCATATGTACAAATTGTTTATGACATTTAATGCATTTTTTTAAATAAACCGCTTTAACAGCTCTTATTTCTTTGGCGTAAGAATCTTGCTACTACCGTCGTGTAAGAGAGGTTATTCTAAGTGAGAACTTAACGCTAGTTCACGTTATACTAGTATCCAGATTTATAGACGGAGGAAGACCTCAGAATGAATTTGAGTATAACCACCGTCTTTCCGCAAATAGCTGACAAACGTTTTTACGTTTTTTTTACCCATTTGGTTGCAAACACACCACCTCGGCGATGAGAGGTAAGTTGCCATGAGCCGACAGAACCTTGGACAACTCGGCCAAAACGAGGACCCTCACAGATAGTGTTGCTCTTGACTGTAACAAATGGTTGATTTATGTCTCTTCTTGTTTTGGACGCTCATCGCGAAACAATAAGGCCATCTTTACAAAAATGTTTGTTTGCTGGGCTCCAGCCCAGTATTTTTCATGTGGGTAGGTAAGTAGATAATTTTCTTTTTTTTTGCCAGATTTTGATTTTGTGTAGTCGCTTTAAGCAAATATGAACAGAAATCATGGGAAAAAATTCAACGCTGTGAAAGTCAATAAAACAAATTGAGTAGCTGCAATTTTGAGTGAGTAGGTAGGAGCCGGCAAACATTTTTAAGATCGGTCTAACTTAGATTTAAAACATTTATAAACATATCATTATATGTGCAGTTATAGAATACAATATGAAATACAGATGATGTGTAACGACAAATGATATTCTAATTAGAGATACAAATACAGATTATGTGTAACGACATATGATATTCTAATTAGAGATACAAATACAGATGATGTGTAACGACATATGGTATTGTAATTAGAGATACAAATACAGATGATGTGTAACGACATATGGTATTCTAATTAGAGATACAAATACAGATTATGTGTAACGACATATGGTATTCTAATTAGAGATACAAATACAGATGATGTGTAACGACATATCGTATTCTAATTAGAGATACAAATACAGATGATGTGTAACGACATATCGTATTCTAATTAGAGATACAAATACAGATGATGTGTAACGACATATGCTATTCTAATACGAAAAAAAACAACAAAAGATTAAAATAGACAGGTCACCGAACTATCATGTTTAAATTAATGCATATAATAAACACATACAATATCTAAAGAATATTTAAACTTATCAGAATTATATTTTTAATATCACAGTAATTTAGCAAACGATTATTTGCAGACTGATTAAAGTAGAAGTAATGCTAATCTTGATTTTCGTCTAAGATTGTTCTAAAATTTACATAACTAATAGTTGACAAAATGTAAACTAGTATGCACAGCTTACGAAAGAAATAAACGAATTAGCAGCACGTTTCAAACCAATATGACACATACTGTGTGAATACCTATGATATTATGTGATTAGAGGTGTGTCACATAAATATCTATCCAGTAATCTCCAAACCATTATCCAGTTTGTATCTGTAGTAAAAGCTTCGCTTTGAGCCAATTCATTATCGAAAACCATCCTTTTCTTCAGTAGACACAACCGGTATGCTTTCTTTCTATGCATTTGTAAGCGGATAATTTAACGACGTTACCTTTATTTGGAACGTCTCGTTTATGGTGTGAAGCCGGGGGAAGAGGGAAGTTTTGAGTATCCATGAACCAAGTTTAAGATTCCAAGTGGCAAGTTTGTTACTGGTTGTGTTAAGGCAGTAACCACTTCTTCTACATGCATGTGTTGTTTTAATATCTGTGTGTTTTACTTAAAAACATAAGCATGTTAGTAAAATTATGTGTATGAGAGAACACCTATCTAATAACATAAACATGTGTATGTGTAAAGTAAAACACCTACCTAATGACATAAACATGTGTATGTGTACAGCAGAACACCAACCTTATAACATAAACATTTGTATATGTACAGCAGAACACCTATCTAATAACTTAACATTTGTATATGTACAGCAAAACACCTACCTAATGACATAAACATTTGTATGTGTACAGCAGAACACCTACCTAATGACATAAACATGTGTATGTGTATAGTAAAACACCTACCTAATGAATTAACAAAAAATATGAATACAGCAGAACACTTACCTAATGACATAAACATTTGTATGTGTGCAGCAGAACACCTACCTAATAACGTAAACATGTGTATGTGTACAGCAGAACACCTACCTAATAACGTAAACATTTGTTTGTGTACAGCAGTACACCTACCTAATGACATTAACATTTGTATGTGTACATAAGAACACCTATCTAATAACGTAAACATGTGTATGTGTAAAGTAGAACACCTACCTAATGACATAAACATGTGTATGTGTATGACAGAACACCTACCTAATAACGTAAACATTTGTATGTGTATGATAAAACACCTCCCTAATCACATACTCATTTGTATGTGTACAGCAAAACACCTTCCTCATGACATAAACATTTGTATGTGTACAGCAAAACACCTACCTAATGACATAAACATGTGTATGTGTATAGTAGAACACCTTCCTAATAACGTAAACATGTGTATGTGTACAGCAGAACACCTACCTAATAACGTAAACATTTGTGTGTATGACAGAACACCTACCTAATAGCCTAAACATGTGTATGTGTAAAGTAGCACACATACCTAATAACATAAACATTTGTATGTGAATAGTAAAACACCTACCTAATAACATAAACATGTGTATGTGTAAAGTAGAAAACCTACCTAATAACATAAACATTAATTTTGTATGTGTATAGCAGAACACCTACTTAATGGCATAAACATTTGTATGTGTAAAGTAAAACACCTACCTAATAACATAAACTTGTGTATGTGTAAAGTAGAACACCTACCTAATAACGTAAACATTTGTTTGTGTACAGCAAAACACCTACCAAATAACGTAAACATTTGTATGTGCACAGTAGAACACCTACCTTATAACGTAAACATTTGTTTGTGTACAGCAGAACACCTACCAAATAACATAAACATTTGTATGTGTACAACAGAATACCTACCTATTGACATAAACATTTGTTTGTGTACAGCAGAACACCTATCTAATGACATAAACATTTGTATGTGTATGACAAAACACCTACCTAATGACATTAACATTTGTTTGTGTACAGCAGAACACCTACCTTATAACATAAACATTTGCATGTGTACAGTAGAACACCTACCTTATGACATAAACATGTGTATGTGTAAAGTAGAACACCTACCTAATGACATAAACATTTGTATGTGTACAGAAGAACACCTACCTAATGACATGAACATTTGTATGTGTATGACAAAACACCTACCTAATGACATAAACATGTGTTTGTGTATAGAAGAACACCTATCTAATAACGTAAACATTTGTATGTGTATAGCAGAACACTTACCTAATGACGTAAACATTTGTATGTGTATAGTAGAAACCTACCTATTGAAATAAACATTTGTATGTGTACAGCAGAACACCTACCTAATAACATAAACATTTGTATGTGTAAAGTAGAACGCCTACCTAATAACTTAAACATTTGTATGTGTACAGCAGAACACCTACCTAATGACATAAACATTTGTATGTGTACAGCAGAACACCTACCTAATGACATGAACATTTGTATGTGTATAACAGAACACCTACCTAATAACGAAATCATTTGTTTGTGTATAGCAGAACACTTACCTAACGACATAAACATTTGTATGTGTAAAGTAGAACACCTACCTAATGACATAAACATTTGTATGTGTAAAGTAGAACACCTACCTAATAACATAAACATTTGTATGTGTACAGCAGAACACCTACCTAATAACGTAAACATGTGTATGTGTACAGCAGAACACCTACCTAATAACGAAATCATTTGTTTGTGTACAGCAGAACACCTACCTAATAACATAAACATTTGTATGTGTACAGCAGAACACCTACCTAATAACCTACATTTGTATGTGTACAGCAGAGCACCTATCTAATAACAAAATCATTTGTTTGTGTACAGCAGAACACCTACCTAATAACATAAACATTTGTATGTGTACAGCAAAACACCTACCTAATGACATAAACATTTGTTTGTGTACAGCAGAACACCTACCTAATAACATAAACATTTGTATGTGTACAGCAGAACACCTACCTAATGACATGAACATTTGTATGTGTATAACAGAACACCTACCTAATAACATAAACATGTGTATGTGTAAAGTAGAACGCCGACCTTAAAACATAAACATTTGTTTGTGTACAGCAGAACACCAACCTAATAACGTAATCATTTGTTTGTGTACAGCAGAACACCTACCTAAACATGAGTGTAATAACATTGCAAAAGTATTCGTCTGTGGAAATATTGTTGCTGTGTGCACCTGAAAATGTGAAAGAATGAGGCTATTCTTAGATAAACGTATTAATTATTTTATTATGATTGTTGTGCAAGTAAACACAAACACGTCTGTCGGGTGTCATTTTAGTGTCAGCCGCCTGCATACTCTTATCAAAGCATCACGGTTGATGTCGTACACACCAATAACATTACCAAGTCGTCTTCACGACAAATTACATTTATACGACATAATCCGCAGCCTCCAAGGAGACACATATAATATGTATGCTAAATAAAGGTTATGGTGTTTGTTTTTAAATAACTTACCATAACTGTAATGTAAGTAATGCTTTTGATCACAATGTAGTAGCTAAAACACGTTTTAGAAAACAGTCTCTTGTAATTCTAAATAGAATGACACAGTTATATGTATATATAATGATTATGTTTATATGTGTTTAATTAAATTTAAATAAACTGTGGTATGTAAATACAGATCTCTCACTTCAACTTAACATATCAATTGTTGAAGCAGTGCATAATTTATATTGCAGTTACAAAACCGTTTAATTAAAAAATCGAGTTATTTGTCCTTTTTGCACTAACTTTTTGTAAACCAAATAGACCCCCCCCCCCCCAACTTCACCCCCCCTCCACCCCACCCCCCCTTTGTTCAATTGCAATCACTACACTAATAATTGCGTTTTTATTGGATTTAATTTTATTTTTATTTTTTCTTATTTTTTATTTTATTTTATTTATTTATTTTTTAAAATGTGTGCGCTAATTATTTGTCGACCAAATATTGCTACTTGTCAAATATATTTTACCTCTACCAAATGTCTCTGAGTTGGGAATACTTTCAGGGAGATTCATTAGATACCCTCTCTCTCTCTCTCTCTCTCTCTCTCTCTCTTCGATTTGCAACTATTTCTCTTTTTAACTTGTTATTTTTCTATTTTAACTTCCTTTTCGATAAAAGTTTAAACCGTTGTATTGTCATAATGATTTTGTTAAACTGTAGGGGAAGGGCCGGATCTAATGTTGGCATAATTTGCGGCCCGATCCCATTCCATGACATATTGAAATAAAATATGTTTAAACTGTATATGTTTTATGTTGTAACCATGATGAGACTTTAATAAAGAATAAAACATATAATATTTTAATAAGTCGAACAAACGATTTAGTGTGTGGTTCAAACGACTTAATTACGTCGTACAAACGGGCTACTATAATTTTAATACAAGCATACAAGCGTTAGTACGACATGAATCCAGACTCAAATATAGGTGGTAACTAAGGTTTGGGTTTGGGGCTTGTTTCAAGCTGTATATATATAACGGACTCACTACAGTCTGTCTTATTAAAAGATGAATCAATCTGCACATGGACACTATATACAAAGTGATGAAATATGTATGGCCTTGAAGATATCTCTCGTTTATCACGTGATTGATAACTGCCCTACAATGATGTTACAGCGGTTCAAATGTTTACGTTTATGTCATCATATCAGTCAGTGATAGACTGTGTGTTGATAACAATGTCAGTAACAATACATATCGTGCGAACAAGTTCATCTGAATTGTATACTTTATGATTTTACATGAACCCATAACATAATATATCTATTGGACAAAAAATAAGTTAACTCAACATGAAGTTCTGCAGTGTATTTGTCTGGTGTTTGTCAAGGTAGAACACTTTTATATACAGTATACTTTCTATATATTTGTTATATAGTTTAAACTTATTTTACTTCGATTGTGAAATAAAGTTATTACAACTTAGACAAATCACGCTCGAAGTCTTCCTGGTTAGAACCAGTACTATGCTCTCCCACTGGACCACACGCTCCGCTCATATAGTTGTTATATAACACATGGCACATATTCGCCATGATTCACAGTAAATTACTGTACGGATTGTCTTTCATCATACAGCAGTCACCTCAGTAGTCTCGGCAGTGGGGATTTCTTTGAAAAATATGTTTGCTTTAAATTAGACCGCAGTTTGAACTTTTTCATTCCAATTAGCCAATTAAAGGTCGCCTTTCACTTTGTCTCAACCAGGAAGACGTTTGTGATATAAACTAAAGTGGCTCCGGGTTGGTAGAATGGTTCTATTTTATGGCGTCGCAATAGTGTCGCATGTTGTATATTTACACATGAAAACCAACTACACTTCACATGCAGGGGCTGACTACAGTCATACACTTAACAAGATTAGTCTGTAGTACGGACCCAGCTCTCCCGATTGGATCCGTTAAATAGCAATGTTGGGAAAGCCACGTTTGAGCTCGTTGATTGGTCAGTAGCATCAACCGGAGGTTTGTTGACGTCACAGTTAAGTAAGCATTCACCTGCAATGAATTACGGGACAGACATATAATTCCCAACTTTTTCATATTGGGTTGATAGACAGGATACGGTAGAGATACATTACAGCAATCAAAGTCCCAAAACCACAAGTCAAATTTGTAACTATCAACTAAATAGATGATTCAGTGGTGGTACACTTTTCTTTTTTAAAGTTGGAGAAATAAAGAAATTTACTTTTCTTACAGTTATATTTTGTGATAATTTTCCTCATTTTTAGCCAGTTATTAAAGTAAGAAATAAGTAAAAGTTCTTTAAATACCGATATAAAAGTTTCGCCGTCCATGGATAACTTACTTCTTCATATTTTGACGTACAAGAAGCTTCACCTTGGTACCACTGTTATTACATTTACACAAAGGTTCTATGAACTATTAAAGAAATATTAAAGGTGCCACCCGAAATTTCAGCCATGTATGTTGAATTGATATCAGCCTGCCAGTCTGTTATGAACTCACTATTTATTATGCAAAATTTTCGACATCATAATTAAATTAGTTTTCGCATTTTCTTGGGTAATTTAGGTATAAATCAAACACATGCTATTTTGTTTAATGTTTGAGGCGTCAGTTAAAGTAACTTTCCAACGGAAAATTGTTTATTGGTATAGCGCAAGTGCATTTCGGGTAATATATCGCCACTTCCCTCGTTCGATTTCTTTTTTATGGGACAGCAAATTTTGCTAATATTGATAACGATGCTGTTTACCAGCGCGTGGATCAATGGCTGTTTACCAGCGCGTGGATCAATTATGGGAGGTTTAAATCTGTTTGATGCCACATGAGTTGAAAAATTCATGAACTAACATGATTCCACCATCAATGACTCCGCCTTGTTATTTCACGAAGACAACTAGCTTTTATGCACAGCACGACAATTGAAAACAGAAAATGCTTCCAAAATGGCGGTTATATAATTAACCCCTAACCATTGTTTCTTTTTCTTTACAAATGCACTTCCTAATTTTAATGCTCATTTTATTTGAATTGCATTATTGATGCATTTTGAACATATTGAAAGAATTATCATGTTTAAATTGGTAACTTAGAAAAAAAGATAAATATTTGGAAATTGGGAAATGAAATTATTATTTTTGACGTCTACTTTCACTTTGTCAATAGTTTGCACACTTAACAATGAAACAATCTTATATGCTACATGACTCCTACTTACCGCATCATATTTTGGTAGAGGAATGGTTGACAAACAACAAAATGTAAGTTTCACATCATTTGCATCCTTCAATAAATGACAAACATGCATTTTATTTACTATGGAATAAAGAACAAAAACCAATGATGAACTTGAACGTTCTTCATTTACATTTATAGGAGATAGTGAACGATATGATATGTAAGAATGCAATGCCACGTTTATTATGACTGTAGTTCTTAGAATTAATCATTTGCCCTGTCAGTTATAATTATATACGATTTCTATAGGTGTTGTGTGTTGTTTTTTTTTTTGTTTTTTTTTCCCTACAGATAGCATTTGATGAACTTCCCAGTTTTTAAGATTAATGTATGTTTAGGCAATATCAGAAATAAAAAATACAAGTTGCCGTACAGTTTTTTGTCACTACCTCACCAACAAAGTACTTGTATTTCACCTTGGATATCGTAATAAAAAATAGCAAATGCCGACTGCCAATCAAACGTTTTGCAGGTGTGTTTTTTGTTTTGTTTGTGGGATGGTTGGATACAGTCTAATACCAAATCGTATTATAAATTTGAAAACTAAAATGGGAAAATATATTATTTAGATAAATATCATGTTATTAGTTACTAAGTTGCAATATGCGTCAATTATCAAGTTTTGGTTGACTATCGTAGCAATAATATAGTCTTTCCATGTCCTTGCTATCTCCCGAATCAGGTATTTTTACCACCAATAAAAAAGCAGGGAATTATATACCTGTCCCATAATTCATAACTACTACATTGACGTCATTTAACTTTTTGTGAAGCAACTGATCAATAAACATGCCCAAATGCCATTGAATGCAACAGACCCAAGCCGAAGAGCGCGGTCCGCTCTAGATTCTATGAGACAATTGCAAGCAAGACGTGTCTGCTGTAATGACCATGCCCTTAATTATATTTATCCTGCAACTCTGACTCCTGCAAAGCTATCGAGTACGTTTACGTATAGCATTAATTGTTTCTTTATATATATGTTTTATTGAACATTATATGTGTTTTTATACCATACACATTAAGATGTTGTCACAGAGAATAGACTGGCAGGCTGTATTATTTACACTGCCTCATCTTATGAAATGACGACGGGGGAAGAACGAGTACACCCGGCAACAAGAGCTAAGCAGTTCAGTGGCAGTTTTTGTTACGGATCGTTCAAATGCAGCGACCCTTGTCACTTTTATATATATGTATTATACCTGTTGAATACATTTCTTATCTTTGTTTTATATTTAAGGATCGTTTTTGAGCTTACAGTTCATGTAACAGCATCTGCAATACAAGAAAGAACCACAATTTCTCCACAGACAAAACGAGGTAACACCGCTGGTTTCTTACTAATATGACGATGTTGAATTGTAATAAAACGATACAAGTTGTTATACAATGTAGGAAAAGCTAGACATGTCACATCAGGCGTAGCAATATTCAATAAATGTACATTTGTACTATACTTTATGTAAATGGATATATATATGTGTGTGTAGATTATACTGTGTAACGTGTCATTTGTACTTAACACCTAATTTTCTATATATTCAGATTGCCTTAATATTTAAAATTCTGTAGGATTTAATTCTTTCAAACACAGGTAAAGTTAGTATTTATTTAGTGAAGTGTTAACAAAATTGACCCCACCTTCGTTCTTCAAGGTCACTGCGTTACGGGAATCGATTATGCTAAAATTTCATTTAATCAATAAAAAAGTTGGAACACTCAAATTATATTTTATTGACCAATCAGAATAATTAATACAAAAAGGTGTCCGATAAAATTATTGTCAATCAATGCTAGATGTATGTTCTTTCTCGATAGATTGCAATCTTCCAATGTGTTACCATGGTAGCTGTCGACAGGTCAACGCCACAGAAGCATGCGTTTGCGAAAACGGTTGGACAGGTCCTCAGTGTAACGTCGATATCAACGAATGCAAAATATCGAACATGTGTCAAAATGGTGTCTGCAGGAACACCGTAGGATCATACCGGTGTATTTGTTATCGCGGATTTATACCCAACCCAGATTGTCATGATATGAATGAATGCGAACATCACCATGCCCATACTTGCTTTAACGGGACGTGTGTGAACACCGTCGGTTCATACGAATGCGTTTGTAATGCCGGTTTTAGTGGCAGACGTTGCACGATCGACGTTGACGAGTGTCAGACTTCTGCTGTATGTCACACTGGTGTCTGTAATAATACGATAGGATCGTACACGTGTGATTGTAACGGCACTGGTTTTACAGGACCGCACTGCGATGTTAATATCGACGAATGTAATTCTTATCCATGTCTACATAATGGGACATGCCTTGACCTAGTCGACTCCTACAGATGTGCTTGTGAGAACAGCTATACAGGTCAAAATTGTGAAACTGATGTCAACGAATGTAACTTGGCACCTTGTAGAAACGGAGGGCGGTGTATCAATACAGACGGGTCATATCAATGCAATTGTGGTGTTGGTTTTACTGGACAGCATTGTGAAAATGATATCAATGAATGTCTTTCGTCGATGATTTGTAAGAATGGTGGACAGTGTTTCAATACAAACGGGTCATATCAATGCAATTGTGGTGTTGGTTTTACTGGACGAAATTGTGAAAATGATATCAATGAATGTCTGTCGTCAATGATTTGTAAGAATGGTGGACAGTGTATCAATACAGACGGGTCATATCAATGCAATTGTGGTGTTGGTTTTACTGGACAGCATTGTGAAAATGATATCAATGAATGTCTGTCGTCGATGATTTGTAAGAATGGTGGACAGTGTATCAATACAAACGGGTCATATCAATGCAATTGTGGTGTTGGTTTTACTGGACGAAATTGTGAAAATGATATCAATGAATGTCTGTCGTCGATGATTTGTAAGAATGGTGGACAGTGTTTCAATACAAACGGGTCACATCAATGCAATTGTGGTGTTGGTTTTACTGGACAGCATTGTGAAAATGATATCGACGAATGTCTGTCGTCGATGATTTGTAAGAATCGTGGACAGTGTTTCAATACAAACGGGTCATATCAATGCAATTGTAGTGTTGGTTTTACTGGACGAAATTGTGAAAATGATATCAATGAATGTCTGTCGTCGATGATTTGTAAGAATGGTGGACAGTGTTTCAATACAAACGGGTCATATCAATGCAATTGTGGTGTTGGTTTTACTGGACAGCATTGTGAAAATGATATCAATGAATGTCTGTCGTCGATGATTTGTAAGAATGGTGGACAGTGTTTCAATACAAACGGGTCATATCAATGCAATTGTGGTGTTGGTTTTACTGGACGAAATTGTGAAAATGATGTAAATGAGTGTGCGATTAATCCATGTAGAAAGAATGGTGTTTGTAAAAACATTCCAGGGTCTTTCATTTGTATATGTGATAGAGGTTTTTATGGTCCAATCTGTGATAAAGACGTGGTTGAATGCTTGAAGAATCCGTGTCAAAATAATGGATCGTGTATTAATACTGATGGTTCATTTGCTTGCAGTTGTCAAACTGGTTACCTCGGAAGTATGTGTGAAGTGAACCTAGGTAGCTACTTGGCTAGCATGGAGTGTAAAAATGGCGGTACGTCTGCAGTTGAGAACGGTCACCATGTCTGTAGTTGCGGTCCAGGATTTACTGGTCATCTGTGCGATGAGGATATTGACGAATGTGGGACGTGGAACCATTGTAAGAATAAAGCAACATGCATAAATACATTCGGATCTGCAGTTTGCTTGTGTCGACATGGTGCGACCGGAAGGACTTGTGAAATTGAGATAGACGCATGCGCTTCACTGCCTTGTAAAAATGGCGGGAAGTGCGAGACTTTACCGGGTAGTTACCACTGTTACTGTGCGGCCGGATATAAGGGTGACCAGTGTGACATTGATTATAATGAGTGTGTCTATCACATGTGTAATAACGGAGGGACATGTGTGAACACACTAGGGAGTTACACGTGTTTATGCCCGAACGGTTTTACTGGTATCAACTGCGATTACAGAGCAAGTAAGTAAACGGTAGTATTGACACGAACAAAACCCATATATATATATATATATATATATGCAAGGACTTAAATAGAGAAGGAAAAGAAATTGGTTGAGTTTTTATGAACGCTCGCGTATTCTCGCAATATCTCGTGAAATAACATTTTCAATAATCCTAATTTCCAATCATCTTAGGAATACCAATCAAAATTCTTTCTTTGCGTCATTACATTCTCTACAAAACGAGACCATTCCAATCAAATTATGTTTAACATGTTTGAAGTACTTGTGATGGTAAACTTTGTATAAAAAACAACAAGGAAAACACTGGATATTTTACTTCAAACTGCGATATTTTAATGAAAGATTGTTTTGCGGGTTATATACAGCTTACATTTCATGTATAAGAAATCAGTTTCCTGCAAAATCTGAATGATTCATTTACCAAATTACTAGTTCTCCGCGTGATATTTTATCAATATTTAGTAGAGAAATGTAAGTCTTCTATCCTTCTTTATTCTATATAAGTCCTGGATATAAATACATTAATTATTGGATATTTTGGGGCTTGGAAGTACATCCTGATACACTCTGTCTTCAGGTTGCCCCCCCCCCCCCACCACCCATTATTGAAACGCTCCTACGCCCATGTAGTTTCGAGTTGAATACCGACAGACGAATAACAAACTAACTTCAGATTGCCTCTAAATAAAAAATATTGCCATAAAGAAAATGAAACATTGCATTTTTTTTTTATTTCAGGTCCTTTAATATCTAAGGTGACACAGACACCGTTGTCAGCGGCTAGACAACTTACAACCCCTACAATAAATTGCAAAGATAAACCACTGTTCCCTTGCTTAACAACCTCCGGTTTTCGTATGTGTGGTGAAGAGAACATTGCAATGACATATTGCCGGAAGACATGTGGTAAATGTGACGTCGCTGCCATAATAGGTTGACAATGAACATGTTGTATTTTCAATATGAAATCTTAAAACATTACGAATTGAAAAGGAAAAAAAAGTTGAATTTTTTCACTAAATAGATTTATTATACTAGTAACAAAATAGAAACTGTAGTAGATTGGACGAAAACTTTTTAACTACAGAAAAATATTTTTATGTAGAAAGTTGTTCATCGGTTGTGAAAAACATAATATGGTAAGTTTTCGAAATTATTTTTATTTCTTTAGTAGAAAATGTTCACCAAAAATACCGTTATTGTCAGTTTTATTTAATTTTAAACTACCATAAGGCACCTTTTTACGACATTAACGATTGAAATTAAAAAAAAAGTTTGTAATATTGCTAAAACCATTTGTATGAGCTCCTTGTTTACTTATTTCTTTAAGACCTCAAACTGCAAATACACATCAACAAATGACTATTCAGAATGTACAGTATATACCTGTAGAACTGCAGGGTTTCAGCAAAGACTTACACAAGTCCTTGGTTTTAGCAATTCCTATCAAACACTCAATTTATCAGGCTTTCAGCAAATCATATCAAATACTCAATGTGAAATCAAGAGAAAGAACTGTTATAAGTGGGATACGGTTAAACAAGTGAAGAAGGCACAGAACAAAAGAACATAGGGGCGGAATGATGAGGAGACAGAGTTTGTAGATACGGAGGCGACCAATAGGACATAGGGACGGAATGGTGAGGAGACAGATTTGTAGATACGGAGACGACCAATATGATATAGGAACGGAATGGTGAGGAGACAGAGTTTGTAGATACGGACACGAACAATAGGAAGTAGGAACGGAATGGCGAGGAGACAGAGTTTGTAGATACGGAGACGGACCAATAGAACACAGGAACGGAATGGTCAGGAGATAGAGTTTGTAGATACGGAGACGGGCCAATAGAACACGGGAACGGAATGGTGAGGAAACAGAGTTTGAAGATACGGACACGAACAATAGGACGTAGGAACGGAATGGCGAGGAGACAGAGTTTGTAGATACGGAGACGGACCAATAGAACACAGGAACGGAATGGTCAGGAGATAGAGTTTGTAGATACGGAGACGGACCAATAGAACACGGGAACGGAATGGTGAGGAGACAGAGTTTGTAGATACGGAGACGGACCAATAGAACACGGGAACGGATTGGTGAGGAGACAGAGTTTGTAGATACGGAGACGGACCAATATAACACAGGAACGGAATGGTAAGGAGAGAGTTTGTAGATACGGAGACGAACAATAGGACATAGGAATGGAATGGTACGGAGACGAAATAATAGGACTCAGGAACCGAATGGTCAGGAGACAAAGTTTGTAGATACGGAGACGAACAATAGGAACGGAATGGTGATGAGAAAGAGTGTGTAGACATATAGACGAACAATAGGAACGGAATGATGAGGAGACAAGAGTTTGTAGACACGGAGACGAACAACAGGACATAGGAACGGGATGGTGAGGAGACAGCGTTTGTAGATACGAAGACGAACAATTGGAACAGAATGGTGAGGAGACAGATTTTGTAATTACGGAGGCGAAGGGCGAGAGTAAGTAATTGGTGGCCTTACATGTTTAAGAATAGGATTGGATTTCACATAACAATTCAACACATATTTTGTATTAACAGTATTTTAATTTTTTGATGTTCAAACATAATATTTTTACAGAAAGTTTAAGGCATTTGTAATCCTTTAAAACAAAAATAAAAGCGGAATTATATTGCTCTTACAAAACAATATTGCATTCCAAGACCGTTAAGAAGCAAATGCCAATTAACAACGATGCTCATCAGCATAAAACACGTTCTAAATTGTTCAATAGCAAATCGACCTCTTTCAGGTTATTTATGTTTACTTCAGAGACATATATGTAAGTCACTGCTTCTATTGACAATAGTGTAACGTTTACACGGTGGCTTTAATGGCATGGGGTTGTGTAACAAATCGGAGAAAAATTGCCACAATCCATACCAGGTTACGTGGGTTTGCCAAAGTAGATCGAGACTCAACGCATGCATAAGGTCTTGTTCCTGGACAACATGCTACGTCCAACGACCTGGTCATTTATTTATTGTAACAATATTTTCTGTAACAAGTAATGTGTGCTGAAGAGTAACATGCCTAAAGATTAATCTTGCATCCACTCTACATAGAGATTAATCTCGCATCCACTCTACATAGAGATTAATCTCGCATCCACTCTACATAGAGATTAATCTCACATCCACTCTACATAGAGATTAATCTTGCATCCTCTCTACATAGAGATTAATCTTGCATTCACTCTACATAGATATTAATCTCACATCCATTCTACATAGAGATTAATCTCACATCCACTCTACATAGAGATTAATCTCGCATCCACTCTACATAGAGATTAATCTCACATCAACTCTACATAGAGATTAATCTTGCATCCTCTCTACATAGAGATTAATCTCGCATTCAATCTACATAAAGATTAATCTTGCATCCATTCTACATAGAGATTAATCTTGCATCCGCTCTATGTTCTCGCATCCACTCTACATAGAGACTAATCTAGCATCCACTCCACAGAGATTAATCTGGCATCTACTCTACATAAAGAGATTAATCTTGCATCCACTCTATGGTCTAAGCATCGTCTCTATGTTCTTGCATCCACTCTACAGAGAGATTAATATTGCATCCACTCTACATAGGGATTAATCTCGCATCCACTCTATGTTCTCGCATCCACTCTACATATAGATTAATCTTGCATCCATTCTACATAGAGATTAATCTCGCATCCACTCTATGTCCTCACATCCACTCTACACAGAGGTTAACCTTGCATCCACTCTACATAGAGATCAATCTCACATCCACTCTACATAGAGATTAATCTCGCATCCACTCTATGTTCTTGTATCAACTCTACATAGAGATTAATCTCACACCCACTCTATGTTCTTGCATCCACTCTACATAGAGATTAATCTTGCATCCATTCTATGTTCTTGCATCCACTCTACATAGAGATTAATCTTGCATCCACTCTATGTTCTTGCATCCACTCTACATAGAGATCAATCTCACATCCACTCTACATAGAGATTAATCTCACACCCACTCTATGTTCTTGCATCCACTCTACATAGAGATTAATCTTGCATCCACTCTATGTTCTTGCATCCACTCTACATAGAGATCAATCTCACATCCACTCTACATAGAGATTAATCTCGCATCCGCTCTATGTTCTTGTATCAACTCTATATAGAGATTAATCTCACACCCACTCTATGTTCTTGCATCCACTTTATGTTCTTGCATCCTCTCTACATAGAGATCAATCTTGCATCCACTCTACATAGAGATTAAGTTCGCATCCACTCTACATAGTGATTAATTTCGCATCCACTCTACATTGAGATTAATCTTGCATCCACTCTACATAGAGATTAATCTCGCATCCACTACATGTTCTTGCATCCACTCTACATGGAGATTAACTTTGCATCCACTCTACATAAAGATTAATCTTGCATCCACTCTACACAAAGATTAATTCCACATCCACTCTACATAGATTAATCTTGAATCCACTCTACATAGAGATTAATCTTGAATCAACTCTACATAGAGATTAATCTAGCATCCACTCTATGTTCTTGCATCCACTCTACAGAGATTAATCTTGCATCCACTCTACATAGAGATTAATCTTGCATTCACTCTATATAGAGATTAATCTCACATCCACTCTATATAATTATCGAAAGATAAAAATCATTTTCAAGAAGACATCAGACAAGACAAGGCATATTGAGAGACCCTGATTTGGACAGTTATTTCTATTTTATACACTTAAATAGAAGGTCTATTTCTATATATTAAAATAGAAACAAGGAATGTGTCCATAGGGCACGTATAGCCCCACTATGTAAGTAAACTTTCCTAAAAGTTAAGTTGAAAAGGGGCCAAACTTTCTGTTGTTGTTGAATGGTGTTAATGCCATTTTCAACACATATCAGGTTATTCATGGCATATCCAGTTTTATTTTTGGAGGAGACCTCAGAATGCATCTGTATAGAATCACTGTCTTTCCGCAAGTAACTGGTAAAAACTTCTTAAAAATTTGACTAACTTTGACTCATATCGAGCTTGATATATATGTTATGATAAAACTACAACACACTAAATAGTTAATTAAATACATGTTCATGGTTCCTTTCACAAGTTATTCAGTTGGTACATAAATTTTACCATAAAAAATATGTCGAAAAGGGCATAACTGCTGTAAAATTGATTTTTTTTTCATATATAGTAAAACCATACCATCCGGTTTCTAACTGCTAAAAGGACACATTTTCTGTCAGTAAACAGGGTAAACCACAATAAATATTCACTTAAGCTAAGGTTAAGCTAACCGAGCTTTGAACAACCCGGCCCACATGCAAATATTAATCTGGATAGACATTTTATCCCAGATGGATATATTAATCTGGATAGACATTTTATCCCAGATGAATGTTTTAATTTAGATAGATATATTTTATCCCAGATGGATATATTAATCTGGATAGACATTTTAACCCAGATAGATGTTTTAATTTAAATAGATATACTTTATCCTAGATGGATATATTAATCTGGATAGACATTTTATCCCAGATAGATGTTTTAATTTAGATAGATATATTTTATCCCAGATGGATATATTAATCTGGATAGACATTTTTATCCCAAATGAATATTTTAATTTAGATAGATATATTTTATCCCAGATGGATATATTAATTTGGATAGACATTTTATCCCAGATAGATGTTTTAATTTAGATAGATATATTTTATCCAAGATGCATATATTAATCTGGATAGACATTTTATCCCAGATAGATGTTTTAATTTAGATAGATATATTTTATCCCAGATGGATATATTAATCTGGACAGACATTTTATCCCAGATGAATGTTTTAATTTAGATATATATTTTATCCTAGATGGATATATTAATCAGGGCGGATCTTTTATATATAGATGGTTTTATAATCCAAATGAATATTTTATCCCATGGATGTTTTAAACGAGATGAATCATTTGTCACAGGTGAAAATCTTAACACGGATCAGTACATTAAAGACCTTTTGATTGGACGAGATGAAATGGCAAGATAAACTAACATAAGCCATGCTGGAGAAACCAAAAATCGTAGACCAACAATAGCGAACATGGGCATTTTCCATGCCCCCATCAGTAATGAGCTGAACGGAAAATACAGATATATGTATAAGAAAGGGACTACAGGCAAACAAAATTTTTTAACATAAATTTGCATTCTACTGTAGCACTATAACAAACAGAATTTATTTAAATGTACAGCATGAACCTCAATGATAATAATGAAGAGTTTAACTATATTACGATTATTGAAATTCATTTTCTCCATATGTTTCTCATATAATATTTATAATCTTATATAATCAGCATAAAACAATATTTTGACACATTTGTAAGTGTTAAACAAACATATTTACATATTAAAAAATAAAAAAAAATTCATGTGATGAAGGATTCAAGAAAAACAGGAAAACTTAATGCAACTACTTGCTTCAAAAGAAAGTTAAAATGACATGCAGTACACACGATTTATTTTCATTTTAAGATAAAAAAACAAAGAGATTAGAAAATATTTTTAAAAGTAACTTTATATTTCAATGTTTTATATGTAAACCTTCAGTCTATAGATCATACTTTTTTTTATGGGGTTTAACGTCATTTTCAACACGTTTCAGGTTATATACACCTGGGAAAAAAGTAAGCACCCATTTACCATTCTTGGTGCAGAGCTTACCATTATTATAATATTCTTATCATTACAAAAACGATTTTAGAAATTGTAGTTGTGGTCGAGCTAGAATTGTGGAAAAATTCAGGGGCACTTAACTTTTTCCCAGGCGTATATATTATATGGTATTATCCAGTTATTGGTGGCGGAAGACCTCAGAATGAATCTGAGTAGAACAACCGTCCCTCAGCATGTAATTGGCATACCTTTTCACATGGCGTTTTTGGAGAGAGCGGGACTACGAACCTACGACCTTAGCGGTGAGAGGTAATTGACCCTGAGACGGCGCCTTAGACCACGGAGGACCCTACAGGCAATATGAACAAAATTTACATGTACATTTGTATCCATATAACTTTTTTTTTTTACACCAATCTTATTTATTTTAATATTAATGTGTTGACAGAATGTACAATTATTTTTATACAAAAATAACAATGGCATTTTAACAGACCACTATAAAAGTCAAGATAAGTCTTTTATAGAATCTTCTGTTTAGATAAAAAATGAGATTGTCCAGAGACCCACCAGAGTCCAGACATTTCTAATATTGATATATACTATTAAGATAAAAGAAATACCGATGAATTTCAGAGCCACATTATTCAACTATTGTTAGCAATATTAAGTTTTAGAATATGTATGTAAAGGTATTTCAATTTTGTCAGTATGGTCTGACATTCTTATTGGCAAATCATTAAATGAAAAACCAGTAAATACATATTTTAAAACAGTAAATATCGCTTACAATAGTTGAATAATGTGGCTCTGTAATTCACCCAGAATGTCTTTATCCTTTCAGTACCTTTTAAATGCAAACAAGGCAGGCATTTCTGGTGAGAATATATCATTAAGAGAAGATTTTTATAACAAGTTCAATTTATCATCTAATACAAAATTCGGATCACAGTAGTTTTCACTCTGACTTAAAATATAATGACAAAAAATCAACTAGCACAATAAAATTTCTACACTATAAACCTAATAAAAGAATAATTTCAAATAACAGCAAGAAATACTTTCAAATACAATATTGTATATTAACAATTAATGATGCCAATTTCTTGCACATCAACTGATTCTTGGGCTACGCGCCTAGTTTAGACTAAAATAGAATTTCTGCTTAAAATTGCAACATATTTTGTGACGTATTAAATGAGTCAATTCATTTTGATCCGTTACACACAGAGTAAAAATTGTTTCATCTTAGAAAAAGTCCGAATGAGGATGCGATGGTCCTCTAGAATAATTCAAGTGTTGTCTATTTTTAGAATTGGTATTGTGTTTGAAGTGTACCACTCCTGATTTAAATATAGATTTGTAGATTAGTAGATTTGACATACTAAGCCATTCGGATTTTATCTATTAATAGTAATGAGATGTGTTTCAACAATTTTAAAAAAAATTTTAAAGAAATTTTTAGCATTTTTTTTCTGATATACTTACTCCCTTTAACTTCATATTTGCTAACTATCTTGTATCCTGCTACATGTATAATATCATTTTGATATTAAAAAGGCAGATAATAATCATACTGTAAAATAAATATCATTGTTGGAACAGGGACTTTGACAGTCAACACGCCAAGTAAGTGCATGTGTTTTAATGGCCACTTGCTACAAACTGCACGTGAAACTTGTAACAAGACGATGACGCAAAAGCAAGACAAAATTGCAGAGCCAATGAAATGTATACATGTATACCGGTTAAGTTTAACAAAACGAATAATAAACAAGCACAAACTATATTGAATCATATAGTAATCACATTACTCAGAAAAATGGTATATTTATCATTTTATTTTTCAGATCATCTCTATAAGGAATAAGAATATAGTCAGGATGCTATAACACTTTGTTTAGTTTCACCACAAGTCATGTGATAAATTCATACAACTTTAAGCTGCAAGTGTGTCAATAAAAGATCATCTTCTGTTTCACCAACATATACTTAAATACTTAAAAACTTAAATCTATAAAAGCAGCCAGGTGATCATGATTTTAGACTGGTTCCAGTTAAACTGCATATTATGTCAATGATATTGATTATATAATAGATAAATAACCAGTCAAAACTTAGTTAAGTTTTTAAGTAATTAAGTAAAATGTTGGTGAAACAGAAGCCAGTATATACTGAACATCTAATCTGCCACTTTTGTATTTCCAGTAACTTGTCAAAATATTAAGTACATGTAGCATTATTAAATGTTTTATACAAGATTAACATACGGTATGTATTGATTTTACTTAGCCTAGATGTTCTTTCTTATTCAAGTCAGAATTTCAAGAACATTGTTTTGCTACTTTTTGAGAAATTACTTAAAATGTCAGGTACATAAAATGTCAGGTGGCGGGTTAGCTGTTCTGATTAGTATATATATATATATAAGAGATATTTATTTTAGACTTGAGAATTGAAATTTTTACAAATCTTATCTCATAATCAACAGACAAGCAAAGTTAGCAATGGTAAACAAACGTCCCGATGACAGCAAGTAATAAAGATATGCGCCTACCAGTTCGGACAAAAACAACACTGTGGGCATAACAAAACAACCTTTGAAATAGAACATCAGCTATTAAAGACTGGAGGAACCAAAGACAGCAATGCCTGCCGAGGCTTAATGAAGTCACTCCGGAAGTAATTGGACGTGTACATTTACAAGACAAAAGAAAATTGCAGTTGGCGAAATAAGAAAAAGAGGTCCATGAAAGGGAAGTATAGCTCTACTGATCAGACTGAATGGGAGGGATAACACGTTAAAGGTGTCTATTCTTTACAAGGTATTTACTTTACAAGCAGTTATTAAAAGAAATGAAAAGTGGTATTTTTTCAAAATTCAATGTTTCAAGCTCTTCAGCGGTATGACATCATAGAATATCTCCAGTAGAGTTGGCTTCTCATACTAGAGGTCATGAGCGGGACAAGTACTAGTCCTGGACCATCCCTTCAACAATCTTGGTACTAAGAAATAACCCAATGCAACATGGTCTTTCAATTTTTAACAAGAAGCCTATTTAACATGCCACTTCCTTTCAAATTTTTAATGGACCAAGCCTATAAATGACTTATACGGTAAATGAGAAAAATGTGGATTCTCTGTTTCCCCATAAAATTCCCATGTAAAAATCAAATTGCCCTTTCCGGGTCCCAATGGACCCCCTAGTCCTTTTATTCAAACAAATTCAAACCCACTGCTCATATGAATCATTTATATTTGGCATATCAGTTCCTCTGCTGAAAAGATTATTTTTTTTAAAATTCACAAATGTTGATTGAATTGATTGAATATTTAGTGTCATTTTTATGCCATTGAGGGCTTACAGATGATCAGTAAACTTAACCACTGTTTCCTGGGATCATCAAAGGTTACCAGAACTTGAGCACACCCCATCTTCACCAGTACAACTTCTCCACTTGAATCAGCAGTGAGAGACATGAGACACAATGTCATATATCAATCATCACAGAAACTGTTGCCAAGAGGGTTTTGAACTCATGACCTCCGGATTGATAGTTTTCAGTTCCCTGCTGGACCCTTATGGATATAAAATTCCCTCTTTACAATCCAATCTCAACTAGAGGACTAAACAATACAGTAAAACTTCACCTAAGAACCATCCTGCTATTACAGGCATATATTTTAAGTACAAATCTTTTACATACCGATCATGGTCTTTGTTCTATTTTCATACGCGTGTAATAAAAAAAAATATTGTGATTGCTGAAATACGCAAACTGTCAAAAAAAAATGCAATGAACTTACTCATAAAGAAAATAACCTTATTAATGACAGCAATTTTAATTGATGATTAAGAATGAAACTGTTATTTATAATATTCATATTTTTCTGACAACTTACAGTTTTCTTTTTTGTTTTCAGAGTTCTGACAATGGTGAAATAAAAGTCCAAATACATTCATGGATAAGAACAGAATGTCAGAAGTGAAAGGAAACGACCCTACTAAGGACCCAACTTGATGAAATAAATCTACTCATTTATAATGTTGAAACATTTAATGTGTTGACTTTATTTGTTATTATGTTTAAGCATGTAAATAAAAGATAAACCATACAATTTATTTATTCTCATTATCCCCTTGATAATACATGTGCATACATTTAAAAATTATAATAATAATTATTATTATCAAAGTAACAAGAGCCATGTTGGACATGACTTATTCCCAGCCGAAGCAAATTCTTGTACTGTCCACTTATTGTCAATGCTCTCTATCACTGTATGCAGTTTCAAAGCATTAACTTACTAACTTTTCAAGATATGCTCCAAACAAGGGAAAATAACAAAGCGGAATAATTGTGTAGACAGAAGGAAGAGTTATGCTTCCTGGATACTGCACTTCCTCTTCATGTCCTCCTCCATTGTGTAAAATATCAACTAAATCCCTTGAACACTTTTTGACTTATGTTCTGGACTAGCAAAATAAAATATAATAACAAAGGGAATAATTATGTAAAGACAGAAGAAAGAGTTATGGTTCTTGCACACTGTACTTCCTCTCAATGTTGTCTATAATTGTGTAAAATATCAGATTGAACACTTTTTTAGTTACATTCTGGACAAGCATAATAAAATATAATAAAAGGAGATAATTAAAAAATGGACAAGGTAGAGCTATAGTTCTTGGACAATGAATGCACTTCCTCTCGATGTCCTCTATCATTTTTTTTATATTTTTTTTTATGAGGTTTAACGCCATTTACAACACATTTCAGGTTATATATGGCACATCCAGTTTTATTGGTGGCGGAAGATCTTAGAACAATCTGAACAGAACCACTGTCCTTCAACAAGTAACTGGAAACTTTCTCACATAAAGTTTTTGGAGCTAGCGGGACTCAAACCTATCTTTTTGTGAAATATGAACCAAATCCCTTGAATAGTTCTTGAGTAATCTTTATGAAAAGTATACTAAAAGTGCGAAATGGGGATAATTGAAAAATGATGCAAGGTAGTTATGGTTCTTAGACACTGCACTTCCCCTTAATGTCCTCTGTCTTTGTATGCAGTTTGAATAAATTCCATTTAGCACTTATAGAGTGATGCCTAGGACAAGTAAATTCAATAAAGGGAGATTCTTGTACACTGCACTTCCTCTAAATGTCCTCTGTCATTGTGTGAAGATTCAACAAAATTGCTTGAATAGTTTTGTAGCCAGGCTCCTGACAAAAATGTTACGGACGGATGGAGATCTTATCCTGCTTCGCCTTTGTTCGGAGGATAATAACAGTAACAAATCCATAATTAGTAAAACAAGAGCAATGTCTTTTTTTCCAAATCTATTAAGTAGGTCAAAGTCAGTGATGTAAACTTTTGAAACAGGATGGTGAACAAAATCAAACCCTGAGCTTAACAATAAAACTTTAACCTATGGAAATTTAGGTTAGTTATATACATTGTTTCTATAACATAATAATTTGAATTTTAGTCACTATAATATAGGTACCAATATTTTGTTTAGAAAAAGCCGAGCTTAACATAAAACTTTTACCGGCCGACCAAGACGACAATGACGCCAGGGTCTGGGTGTTACGTGCAACATGTAGTCATAGTATGTTGATCATTTGTAGCAAATATTAATAAAATCCATCTATGCATGACAAAGTTACAGGCTGGACATGAAATATCAAAGGAAAGGACGGACGGACACTGTGATTACTATATGCCACCCTAAAAATTATGAGGGGGACATTAAAAAAAAACCAATAGGCGCCTGGAGTGGATTCAAATTTGATTCCAGGGTCACGATTGGCACAAACTAGAGAGAACTTCATGTGTTAAAAAAACTAAATACCAAATTTGGTGAAAACCTGTAGAGTGATTTCAAAGAAAGCAGAAGTTAAAGAGGAACGGGCACATGACAGTTACAAAAGCTCTTGTGTTTTGGGAGCAGAGCTTAATTTTATCCTGGTGTTATCACATGCATAAGCCTAGAACTAGGCAGAGTGATCGTTTCTAAACATAAACACTTAAAATCTTTTTATAATATTTTGTACATTTTATGTAAAGTTTTTAGTTTTTACACTATCAACACAAGACAGTTAAGGACGCTACAAAGACAAAAATTGTTGGGGATGGTATGCTTTTCAAACAAGAGATGGGAAGGTATAATTCAAGGACAAAAATATCAGAAATTATGTGATACAAAGAAAAGATGGGACAGACAAAAATGTCAGGAATCATGTATAAGAAAGGAAATATGGGACAGGCAAAACTGGCAGAAATCATGTAATGCAAAGGAAATATGGCAATGTATGCTACAAAGAAAGGATGGTTAAGTATGCTAGAGACTATATTTAGACTCAATATACTTTGGAAAAGTTATGAATACATGTAGATGCATTCAAAGAAAGGGGAAATTAATTAAAACTGAGTTTAAGAGACGATTAGAGGAGAGTAGATAAGTGTTGTAGTTATCAGATATATTTATTGGAAGCTAACCAATAAAGTAATGGAACTGGTGGTAGTGGATGACGGGACTTTCAGGGCCTTTACAGTGTTCTACAATCTAAGGAATCTTGCTTGTAATGTGTCGTACAAGTTAATAAGGTCAGATAATAAACACTTTATGCAGGGCCAGTCAAGAGCATTATGGTTGTCTTATTCTGCCCATTATGGCTTCGAATGTTAGGGAGATTACATGTTTGTTTCAACAATGTATATTATCGGCTCAATATCTAAGGGAAAATGGCAATTAGCACATGCACAATCTTTATAGAGCTTTTGTTTAATATTTTCAGACAAATGGAATCTGACATTGTTCATTGATCAATCCTATATATCGCTCACTAGTGATGAAAATAGAAATAGGACATTTTTCAGAAAAATTAAAAGTAAATCATTTAAATCATTAAAGCTCCGTACAACCACATTTATAGCAAATCATCATGGATAAGACTTCGTACAACCCACATCCAGATACCTTCAATAAAAATACATTATTGACAAGAAATTGTTTTTTGTCCCATGAAATAAGATTCAGCTAAATCCATCCAAAAATGTCGGAGGAGTTATGCCGACAATATAATGTGACAGAAGAATGGACAGACAAAAAGTAAAAAAAACCCAAAAATATGTCTCCTTCCAGTGAGGGAGAGACAAAATAAGTACAACTACCTTCCACAACAAATTATTATGGATAAGTACAAACACTCCTATTCCTTCCGTAACAAAATTATAGGTAAGTAAAATCTTCAATAACAAATCATTATGGATATTTAAAGTACAAACACATTTACCTTCCATAACAAATCATTATGGATATCTAAAGTAAAAACACATTTACCTTCCATAACAAATCATTATGGATATTCAAAGTACAAACACATTTACCTTCCATAACAAATCATTATCGATATCTAAAGTACAAACACATTTACCTTCCATAACAAATCATTATGGATATTTAAAGTACAAACACATTTACCTTCCATAACAAATCATTATGGATATTAAAAGTACAAACACATTTACCTTCCATACATGTAACATGATGAAATTTTAGGTCAAATGCATGAAAATCATGTTTTTGATTATTGCAGTCATCATTTAGTTTTCATCAAGGTTATCCATCTTAAAATACACAGAACAATTGTACATCAGATATACAGAACGATACACTTAAATCATGATGCCAGTGTTTGACAAATGGATAAAAAAGGAAATGATTAAGCATTTTCAATAAAAACACATTTCCCTCAGCATTTCCAAGTGATTTTAAATAAGAACTTGTCTTGTTCTTTGAAGTATAATTGAAGTGGAATTTCTTATATTCCCACAACTCAAATTAATTATAGATTAAATTTATCGAAAACAGGAATGCTAACTTGCATAGAATTAAAATAGCTTTTACTCTTTACATGGTAAATTAATACATTAAAAGCTCTTACAAACAAGCTGTAAAAAGATGCAAACAAAAGGACATTCTTGTATTGACCATACTCGTACAAACTTTTTACATGCAAATCCAAATTTTTAACATGCATGATTTGGGTATTCATTTACATGTAAGTGACCATGTGCAGGTTCATAAATATGTTTCTCTGCTGTAGATGAAATCTGATGGAACTGGTCTCAAGTTGTATTACCATTTCTTCCCTGGTGAAGTCAAAAATGGTCCCAGCTGAACATGTTCACGTATGTAGTGGACATGACCATTGACCAACCGTATTTATCCACAGTAGATATGTCGATGCAACAGGATATACATGCAGGGAAGTAACTCTTGTATGTATTACAAACATCAAAGTGCAATCTGATCACATGTCATAGCTCACTGCTCAAACTTGATCTGTGCAGTGGTCAAGTAGTTCTGAAAAAAGATGAAATTCTTTAGATATAATTTAATTGAATCTAATGGAATAATAATTTAACTTTGACAAACAATGCTTTCCACTTCTAATATATTTGAAATATATATGTACACAGATCGTGAAGTAAATTTATTCTCAACCAAATAAGTGACCCAAACACACATGGAATAAAAGATCCAAGTATACATATATGTATCCGGTGAGTTACTTTCAAAGGAAAACGGTCTCATTCTTGCACTTTGCTAAGTGTTTTGTTTTGATTTTTCCGCTATACTGTCTCACATCATGATTGGTAATGATTAGTCTAAGGAAACCAGATTATCAGTCAAAATATTCAATAATTAAATAAGAACCTGTTTGTACAGAACAAATGTGTCCATTGGACACAGATACCCCTGCTATTCATCAGTAAATGTTACAGAAAATCAAGACGAAAAAGGATGGATTAGAACTCCTTTGAAATTGGACCCTCCCCCTTTATATTTTTAATTGATTTTATCAGGCCCCCAATTTTGAGAAACCCTCTCACCTTAGAAGTTTATTATTTTGCCGTCCATGGGTGGGATGTATGTTTAAATGGAACAGCCCTGACCTGTCAAAATTTTACTTACAGTGACCAAATTGAATACTGACCTTGACATGTATTCTATAATTAAACTGATATTAAATACATATATCCTTCCAGATGATATTGATTTGAAATGGACAGACAGGAACAACACTTAATACCCCTTTACCATTTTTTGAATGGTGGGGATATAAAAAATTATAGCTTTCAATCAATCATTTGAAACAGTATTTTTTACATGTTCATTAAAATTGTTTAAAGCTTTTCAACCTAACATATCTGATTTTTAGCAATCAAGTTGGGTTGCCATGTTCTTTTATCCATTTCTTGCCATATTTCATACCACTCAATATTTTTATGTTTCCAGGTGTGTAAAATCCACTCACCAGCTCTCATTGACAACTTAAGTTGCAGATGAACGGGTAAGAATTTATAAATGCCAGTCCGACAAAGCTAGTAGGTTTCTAATGCATATTCATATTAAAAATTTGGAAAATCTAAGTTTCTCAATCATGAAATCACAAAATAATGGCTGAATCACTAGACGCCTACTTTATCATGACCAACAGGGATACGGTGCCAGGAAACATACAAGACTGTTTAAACTTTAGTGTTCAACGATAATATATAATCATAAACCTGTCAACGGATTAGATCTGTTTTTTTCAGATGTAATATTTTTACAGACACAGCTTTTGTCTTGCAACCACAATGGTGGTCTTGGAGTAGAGCTTCCGCCTTGCATGCCGAAGATTGTGTATTCGATCTCCAGCCGGTCCATACCAAGACTTGAAAAATGGTAGTTCTCGGTCTGCTCAGCCTGATGTCAGTATAATGTGACTGAATGGGATACCATACCATGTGCCTCAAGCATGATACTCCAGGGTGCCAGGGTTTAAAGTGGTCTCAAATAGACACCGTCATGATATAACTAAAACAATCTTTGAAAACAATGCTGTGCACCATACAACTATTTTCTAATGCAAAGTGTCACCAACTGACAATGAAAACGGTAAAAATTACCATATTTTTTTTCTTGCAAGTGACAATTCACTAAGGGTGAATACGTTACTAATGGTCACTTGTCCTGCAGGACATGTAGTCATAATTTTTGTTCACACCCCTGGTTCCTATAACCACTACCACCAATTAGTTCAGGATATGAGCATCAATATTTTGTGTTCCTACATAATATCACTTACTACCAAATTATTATTAGATATAATTTTACAATACTATATTAACTGAGCCCAGTATACTCGATCTGTAGCACATCTGAAAATCAATCAATGGGTTGTGATTTCAAATCCCAAACCAGCCAATGTCTCCTGATGACTTAAATCTGACAAAGTGTCTCATTTTCATACATGTCCTACCATTGATTCAAGTGGGAAAGTTATCATTTATTTGCAAAGATGAATGTTCTTGAGTCCCGGTTAATCTTCAAGGATTCCAGGAAGGAGTGGTTAGGTTAACCAATATGAGCCCTCGATGGTATAAAAGTAACGCTAAATATTCCAACAAACACTATTATAATACCACCTATTCATGTTACAGGGCATATACTTACAGTCTGAAAAGTTCCAGCATCCACTACCACCAGCTGCACCACTTTATTTGTCAAATTACTCAACTCAGTTTGCAGTTCTGGAGAACAAAATCAGAGATTGCTTTATTACATTTCTGTTATCAATAGTAATTAACTGTAGTATCCATCACTTTCTATATTCCTTATTGGCACGGTGTGTCATAATATCTTTATTTAATATTTGCACATTACGGTAAATAACGTCATCGTATATGTCAATGTCACGATTTGTCGCAAAAGCGTAAGTAAAATACCAAATTGTTTTGCTCAAGTTGCACTTTCCATCACTCAGTTAATGTTAATTTTGAAAAAAATGAATAATTTGTTCAACTATATTGAGTTATATGTTGCATAGTCCGCTAACAGAGAAGCCAAGAAATAAAAATAATTAAATAGTGAAGGCAAAAAAAGCAAATTTGATGAATGTTTTATTTGTATACAAGGCTGAGCCATGATCTGGAGTGAACAGGACACTTTATCCGCAAATGCCTAGTACTGCCCAGGAAGACATCATGTGTAATCGTTTAAGTTGCAAGAACTTGTTTTGCAATCGATGTAAAATCAATAAGTTTGTTTCAAGGTTTTAAGACATTCATTGATTCATGGTGAGATCATGTTCTGGTTTTTCTAATATGCACTCATGTTTCTTTATTCAGGAGCATTTCAACACACATGTGACAAGCGTGACTGGCAGACAAACATTTACCTGTGAGTTTGAATGGTTTGGCAACTGGTGCAATGTTCCAAAAGTCACTTTTTGTGTGATACAATTCGTGCTTGGGTATGGTGGCCTTGTTACCATAGTCCAGATAGAAAACATCACCCATCTCCACCCCGTCTAACTCCTTCAGGTGGGAACACCAGCCTCTGTAACAGAATAGGCACTGTATTAATTAATTGTAATGATACATGTATATTACCATCCATTAGTGCAGTCTTTGTCTCCATCAAATTGACAAGGCATCTCTCTTCACTTTTGGGCAATGGGGCCAGGTCCCTCTCTGAAGCAGGGAATGCTCGTGTCATATTCATGGAAAAGCAAAATTCTTTCTTGTAAAATTCTGATGGTCATAAGATAAAAGTAAATATAATAAATGTTAACAAACTTCTTTATTTCTGTAAAATTAATTGTGTGTGTGTAAGGGGGGGGGGGGGGGGGGGGGGGTGTAGCCATATAGTCTCCCACTACAATATTCATTGGAAGGGTAGTATCATAATTTACATCCTAAAAAGTTCAGTGAAAAGGAAAGTTATATAAATTAAGATATTACGTCACCTGTACCACTCGCCTTCAAACAAAGCACTACAGCGACCCATGCCGGACAGTACTTTTGTCCTACTTTCTTCTGCCTGCAATTCCAAAGACACTCTCTGAAGTGTCTGCAGGTTTTTGCACATGCCTCTCTGGGACTGAAATGTAAAACAACATCTTGACAAGTGGTAAACAAATCCACATTTGTGAAACTTCACTCACTTTAATATCTTGAGCATGTTGTTTAACTCCAGGAAACTGTTTGGTCCAACAATTCTTTGCATATTTTATAAACACATTACTTCTGATACCTCGAGCATCAAAAACTTGAAAATCGTAAGTCTGGTGGCATTTTTCTGAAATAAAATTTGTTTAACTATGGGCTGTGTGCTACAATGAGTTTTTCACACCTCTATCTTAATTTTGATTGTAATCAGGCAAAACCATAAATCTTTTACAGAACTGTTGTTTTTTTCACTGTGTATCGCAAGTGGTTAACAAATGTGGTGAAACAAATGAAATCAAGCAACATTTCAAATAGATGATTTTCTTACATGGTGTTTAAAAAATAAACCCACTGAGAGTAAAGTGTTCATCATATAATAAAAGCAAGGTAATATCCCACAAAATGTAAGCATTAGAAAACATTGAAAACTCGGAACATTAAACTCTAGCCTTTCTGACAGTCACTGGCCATTATCACCCGGAAACGTTAATTTAAATTACCCCTTTTATTCCTCATTTGTAAGTTTCTCTGTACACAAGGTTATTAATCTATCATGTTGATAACGACTTCAACTATTAACATGACACATCAAACTGATATATAAGTTCAACTCCCTTTCTGGCATGTTCCTTGGTCGTTCCTGTATACCAATAGACCAGCTGGTGTTGAAATACAAATACTTACATCCATTAACACCTGCCCCCAAAAGAATTTATCATTCTCAACATGTGTTATCAGGACTTTCAATATAATGCCAGGTGGAAATAGAAAATCATCTTCTCCACGAAGTCTCTCAATGATCATTGAATAGTCCTTCAGGGTTGTTGTCAATCGTTTGAAGTTAAATCCACTCAAACTCTTTGTGTAGGTCATAATGTTAGACATGTTGCCCTGTGAAGACATCACTGATATGTTGGACATAGAGATAGGGGAGACTTGAGATAGAGACGTATCTGAAACATAATAATAGTACTTGGATTACTCTACACAATTTATATAAATTTGCATAGGAAAATCATCTACAGTTTTAAGCTAAATTGAGCTACATTCAGTTATACAGTGTATATGTTTAGTGCATTTTCAGAATTTCCACTGACATTTTGAGCAATCAATGCAGTTGTAGAATAAATTCAAAGCCAACTGTCAATTAGTTTATACTTATTTATTTGAGCTGATTGCGAAGAAAGCTTAAAGCTTACATGAACTGCTCTAGAGTCCGCTTCCTGGGCACAGCCAGTACTAAGTGTTGTTTTTTGCATGAATGGCCAACACTCTATCTGCAACAATACCGCGCCACTTATCCATTAAGTATTACACACACCAATGAAATAAACTTCATGGGTTTGAGGTGCGGATAAAAAAAATTTGTCCCAAGGGATAACTGTTTTGGTGGTAACGAGTTGCAAGATATGGAGCAGACATGAAATTTTGTACCTATTTCTGATCTTGAACTTCAAAGTGTGACCTTGACCATTGAGCTACAGACCTTGACCATTGAGCTATGGACCTGTATATTGTGTGCATCACTTTGACTCATTATGGCGAACATTGGTGCCAAGTAATTTCAATATCCCTCAATGCATGAATAATTCATAGTCCGGACAAGATCGGATGGACGGACACACACACACTGCCATTGTGATGACAATGTCAAGCTCACCGCAGGTGGGCTTTATAAAATTATATCAAACTATATCTTACCTTCAACATTGACTGTTCTCCCTGAATCACCTGTAACAGTTACAAAAAGTAGTCAACTTTATATATAACAAAACAAGTTATATTATCAATAAAGCTAAAATTTTAACAGTTTTCTTCTCATTATGTGCAAGTTTTCAGTGTACATCTAGCAAATGTGACCACATATATTTGTTAAACACTATTAATATTATACATGTACAACAAATATTAACAGCCATAAACATTATTCATCCAAGACAAATTTAGGTAGATATGAACCATTATTATCCATGAACTGTTTACAATGCCAACAGTAAAAATACTCTTAATCACCACATAGAAACATAGAAAACAAATTGACAAACATTGTATAGATTTGTGGAGGGGGGGTGGGGAACAGACAAAATGAAAAAAAAGCTTTAGTGCCTGTAAATCTGTACAGTTTCAGCAAATTCTATCTAATCATTTACTCAACGTATTGCCTCTTATGGCATAAATGAGCATCACTCATGCAGCACCCTGGAACCACATAGGGTTGATAACTTTATATGACAACCTCATGCAGCACCCTGAAACCACACAGGGTTGATAACTTGATACTGACACCCTCATGCAGCACCCTGGAACCACACAGGGTTGATAACTTGATACTGACACCCTCATGCAGCACCCTGGAACCACACAGGGTTGATAACTTGATACTGACACCCTCATGCAGCACCCTGGAACCACACAGGGTTGATAACTTGATACTGACACCCTCATGCAGCACCCTGGAACCACACAGGGTTGATAACTTGATACTGACACCCTCATGCAGCACCCTGGAACCACACAGGGTTGATAACTTGATACTGACACCCTCATACAGCATTCTGGAACCACACAGGGTTGATAACTTCATAACAACCTCATGAAGCACCCTGGAACCACACAGGACTGATAACTTCATGACAACCTCATGAAGCACCCTGGAACCACACAGGACTGATAACTTCATGACAACCTCATGAAGCACCCTGGAACCACACAGGGTTGATAACTTGATATTGACACCTTCATGCAGCACCCTGTAACCACACAGGGTTGATAACATGATATAACACCCTCATGCAGCACCCTGGAACCACACAGGGTTGATAACTTCATATGACAACCTAATGCAGCTCCCTGGAACCATATAGGGTTGATAACTTGATACTGACAACCTAATGCAGCACCCTGGAACCATACAGGGTTGATAACTTGATAATGACACCTTCATGCAGCACCCTGGAACCACACAGGACTGATAACTTGATATTGGCACCCTCATGCAGCACCCTGGAACCATACAGGGTTGATAACTTGATATTGACACCCTCATGTAGCCACCTGGAACCACATAGGGTTGATAACTTGATATGACAACCTCCTGCAGCACCCTGGATCCACACAGGGTAGAAAACTTGATGCTGACACCCTCATGCAGCACCCTGGAACCACACAGGACTGATAACTTCATGACAACCTCATGAAGCACCCTGGAACCACACAGGGTTGATAACTTGATATTGACACCTTCATGCAGCACCCTGTAACCACACAGGGTTGATAACATGATATAACACCCTCATGCAGCACCCTGGAACCACACAGGGTTGATAACTTCATATGACAACCTAATGCAGCTCCCTGGAACCATATAGGGTTGATAACTTGATACTGACAACCTAATGCAGCACCCTGGAACCATACAGGGTTGATAACTTGATAATGACACCTTCATGCAGCACCCTGGAACCACACAGGACTGATAACTTGATATTGGCACCCTCATGCAGCACCCTGGAACCATACAGGGTTGATAACTTGATATTGACACCCTCATGTAGCCACCTGGAACCACATAGGGTTGATAACTTGATATGACAACCTCCTGCAGCACCCTGGATCCACACAGGGTAGAAAACTTGATGCTGACACCCTCATGCAGCACCCTGGAACCACACAGGGTTGATAACTTGATGCTGACACCCTCATGCAGCATCCTGGAACCACACAGGGTTGATAACTTGATATTGACACCCTCATGCAGCAACCTGGAACCACACAGGGTTGATAACTTGATATTGACACCCTCATGCAGCACCCTGGAACCACACAGGGTTGATAACTTGATATTGACACCCTCATGCAGCACCCTGGAACCACACAGGGTTGATAACTTGATGCTGACACTGTCATGCAGCATCCTGGAACCACACAGGGTTGATAACTTGATATGACAACCTCATGCAGCACCCTGGAACCACACAGGGTTGATAACTTGATATGACAACCTCATGCAGCACCCTGGAACCACACATGGTTGATAACTTGATATGACAACCTCATGCAGCACCCTGGAACCACACAGGGTTGATAACTTGATATGACAACCTCATGCAGCACCCTGGAACCACACAGGGTTGATAACTTCATGACACCCTCCTGCAGCACCCTGGATCCACACAGGGTTGATAACTTGATGCTGACACCCTCATGCAGCACCCTGGAACCACACAGGGTTGATAACTTGATGCTGACACCGTCATGCAGCACCCTGGAACCACAAAGGGTTATAACTTGATATTGACACCCTCATGCAGCACCCTGGAACCACACAGGGTTGATAACTTGATATGAAACCCTCATGCAGCAACCTGGAACCACACAGGGTTGATAACTTGATGCTGACACCCTCATGCAGCACCCTGGAACCACACAGGGTTGATAACTTGATATGAAACCCTCATGCAGCACCCTGGAACCACACAGGGTTGATAACTTAATGCTGACACCCTCATGCAGCACCCTGGAACCACACAGGGTTAATAACTTGATGCTGACACCGTCATGCAGCACCCTGGAACCACAAAGGGTTATAACTTGATATTGACACCCTCATGCAGCACCCTGAAACCACACAGGGTTGATAACTTGATATGAAACCCTCATGCAGCAACCTGGAACCACACAGGGTTGATAACTTGATATGACACCCGCATGCAGCACCCTGGAACCACACAGGATAGATAACTTGATGCTGACACCCTCATGCAGCACCCTGGAACCACACAGGGTTGATAACTTGATACTGATACCCTAATGCAGCACCCTGGAACCACACAGGGTTGATAACTTCATATGACAACCTCATGCAGCAACCTGGAACCACACAGGGTTGATAACTTGATGCTGACAACCTCATGCAGCCACCTGGAACCACACAGGGTTGATAACTTGATACTGACACCCTTAGTAATATTGATATGGACTCTTGTTTATTTTTATTCCCAGTCAAACCTCTTTCAGCTAATAGTACAATATAATATGAATGTTCTTTTGAATCAAATGTCTCGCTTTTATCGTTTCATTATATAATCAACTGTTAAGAACAGGTATATTATGAATGCAACAAGGGCTATGGTTCACCAATCATATACAATAGAGATGCAATATCATATCATCATATTTGTCAATTTACAAATAATTAATAATACAGCTGTATGCACAGAAGGAAAGTTAATTATGTGTAGGCATAAATGTCATCTAACTAATGTTGCATCGTTTCCAGGAGTACCACTCTGACACTTACTAATATATACATATAGTACAAAACAATGTATATGAACTAAAATTTACGTTTCCAGGCCATACAGCTATTGAGAAACAGAGCTAAACATAAAAATCCAACGCTAAAATTCTGATGTAGAAAAGTAACAAGTCTCTTTTTCTTCTTTGAAAAGGCAAAAACTAACTATGAACTAGGTAATCCTCCTTAACCAGTGAAACAATAACCGTGTTATTTACAGTCTAAATTGACTAAATGACCCCTGCTATATAACGACTACCTGTTTTATGCCAATGTATTTTTTCCATGATCACCCTGCCTTTTATGTCAAGATGTTGTGATACCCATGTCCCAAAATCAATAATCATTACTTAATAGAGAGGAACGTCCTAAATCAACTAGCTGTAGATAATGAACGCTTGTCTCATGTGAGTTTTTCAAAGCAGGACTTGTCACAGATTTATATAGACAGATATAAGGAGCAGGTGAAGTTAAGTGAACACAAACCATTTTTCTGGGTGAAATCTTCGTTCTACATGCTTGTGCTGGTATGTATAAATTTATAAAGGCCAACTATATCATGTCATCCATACTTACAAAGACAGTTATGAAAAAAAACTGTAGTTTTCTAGAATCAAGCATTGTTACAATCCAAGCCAGAACTAAATCAACAAATGTGCTATTGAAGTCCGATTTGAGAAAATAAAAAGGCAGGCAGGAAAAAATAAGAAAATAGAAATATCGGAATTAATTTGTTGACTACAATTAATGTTGATATTGAGTTAATAAAAGCAGAAAAAGTAAAAGAAATAACACCAAAGTACTATTTGCTGGAAATATATGTCTTGCCTTTAATAGATTGTAAAATGTACAGTTTCTAGCCACTTGCTAGAACAAAACCATTAATTGCATTGCAGGTCTTCTTTAATGTAACACTGATTGACACATACTGGACAGAACTTAGGTTGATGTACTGACAGGGTTCAAGATAAGCTTTTCTTGCATATGATATGTATTGATATGTACTTGACCGAACTTAGTTTGATGTACTGAAAGGGCTCCAGATTAGCTTTTCTTGCATATGATATGTATTGATATGTACTTGACAAAACTTAGGTTGATGTACTGACAGGGTTCCAGATAAGCTTTTCTTGCATGATATATACTGATATGTACTTGACAGAACTTAGGTTGATATACTGACAGGGCCCCAGATAAGCTTTTCTTGCATATGACATGTATTGATATGTACTTGACAGAACTTAGGTTGATGTACTGACAGGGTTCCAGATAAGCTTTTCTTGCATGATATATACTGATATTTACTTGACAGAACTTAGGTTGATATACTGACAGGGCTCCAGATAAGCTTTTCTTGCATATGACATGTATTGATATGTACTTGACAGAACTTAGGTTGATGTACTGACAGGGCTCAAGATAAGCTTTTCTTGCATATGATATGTATTGATATGTACTTGACAGAACTTAGTTTGATGTACTGACAGGACTCCAGATAAGCTTTTCTTGCATATGATATGTATTGATATGTACTTGACAGAACTTAGGTTGATGTACTGACAGGGCTCCAGATAAGCTTTTCTTGCATATGATATGTATTGATATGTACTTGACAGAACTTAGTTTGATGTACTGACAGGGCTCAAGATAAGGTTTTCTTGCATATGATATGTATTGATATGTACTTGACAGAACTTAGGTTGATGTACTGACAAGGCTCCAGATAAGGTTTTCTTGCATATGATATGTGTTGATATGTACTTGACAGAACTTAGTTTGATGTACTGACAGGGCTTCAGATAAGGTTTTCTTGCATATGATATGTGTTGATATGTACTTGACAGAACTTAGGTTGATGTACTGACAGGGCTCCAGATAAGCTTTTCTTGCATATGATATGTATTGATATGTACTTGACAGAACTTAGGTTGATATACTGACAGGGCCCCAGATAAGCTTTTCTTGCATATGATATGTATTGATATGTACTTGACAGAACTTAGGTTGATATACTGACAGGGCCCCAGATAAGCTTTTCTTGCATATGATATGTATTGATATGTACTTGACAGAACTTAGGTTGAAGTACTGACAGGGCTCCAGATAAGCTTTTCTTGCATATGATATGTATTGATATGTACTTGACAGAACTTAGTTTGATGTACTGACAGGGCTTCAGATAAGCTTTTCTTGCATATGATATGTATTGATATGTACTTGACAGAACTTAGGTTGATATACTGACAGGGCCCCAGATAAGCTTTTCTTCCATATGATATATGTAATGATATGTACTTGACAGAACTTAGGTTGATATACTGACAGGGCCCCAGATAAGCTTTCCTTGCATATGATATGTATTGATATGTACTTGACAGAACTTAGGTTGATGTACTGACAGGGCTACAGATAAGCTTTTCTTGCATGATATGTATTGATATGTACTTGACAGAACTTAGGTTGATGTACTGACAGGGCTACAGATAAGCTTTTCTTGCATATGATATGTATTGATATGTACTTGACAGAACTTAGGTTGATGTACTGTCAGGGCTCTAGATAAGCTTTTTTGCATGATATGAACTGATACGTACTTGACAGAACTTAGGTTGATGTACTGACAGGGTTCCAGATAAGCTTTTCTTGCATATGATATGTATTGATATGTACTTGACAGAACTTAGGTTGATGTACTGACAGGGCTCCAGATAAGCTTTTCTTGCATATGATATGTATTGATATGTACTTGACAGAACTTAGGTTGATGTACTGACAGGGTTCCAGATAAGCTTTTCTTGCATATGATATGTATTGATATGTACTTGACAGAACTTAGGTTGATGTACTGACAGGGCTCAAGATAAGCTTTTCTTGCATATGATATGTATTGATATGTACTTGACAGAACTTAGGTTGATGTACTGACAGGGCTCCAGATAAGCTTTTCTTGCATGATATGTATTGATATGTACTTGACAGAACTTAGGTTGATGTACTGACAAGGCTCAAGATAAGCTTTTCTTGCATATGATATGTATTGATATGTACTTGACAGAACTTAGGTTGATGTACTGACAGAGCTCCAGATAAGCTTTTCTTGCATGATATGTATTGATATGTACTTGACAGAACTTAGGTTGATGTACTGACAAGGCTCAAGATAAGCTTTTCTTGCATATGATATGTATTGATATGTACTTGACAGAACTTAGGTTGATGTACTGACAGGGCTCCAGATAAGCTTTTCTTGCATATGATATGTATTGATATGTTCTTGACAGAACTTAGGTTGATGTACTGACAGGGCTCAAGATAAGCTTTTCTTGCATATGATATGTATTGATATGTACTTGACAGAACTTAGGTTGATGTACTGACATGGCTACAGATAAGCTTTTCTTGCATGATATGTATTGATATGTACTTGACAGAACTAAGGTTGATGTACTGACAGGGCTCAAGATAAGCTTTTCTTGCATATGATATGTATTGATATGTACTTGACAGAACTTAGTTTAATTTCAGGTGTGGGTCTTTCATGCGAAACATCGTCATGTAATGCTGATGAGCTGAGTGAAATGTTTTTGCAAGTTATCCATAGGTGACTGGCCACAAAATCTCAGACTGAAAGGGTCGTCAAAATTAAAATGTGACCTTGACCTTTGAAGTGGGAGTCTGCGTGTTACACACGACATGTCGTCATGTTATGTTGATCGTTTTATTGTGAGTATTTATAAAATCCATTTATGCGTGACAAAGTTACAGGATTGACACGAAATCTCACACAGGCTCAAAGTGTTGTCAAACAAACTCAAAGTGTGACCTTGACCTTTGAGGTACAACTGGGTGTGGGTTTTATGCATGACACATCATCATGAATTGAGCCAAATGTTTATTTATAGGTGACAAAGTTACAGACCAGACACGAAATCCCAAACAGACTGAAAATGTCATCAAACAAAGTTACATTGTGACCTTGACCTTTGAAGTGTGAGTCTGGATTTATGCGTGACATGAGGTCATGTTATGTTGATCATTTGTAGCAAGTTCCTTTAACAAAGTTACAGGCCAGACACGAAATCTCACACAGAATCAAAGTGTTGTCAAAGTGTGACCTTGAGATATGGGTGATGGTCTTATGTGCGACACGTCATGTTATGTTGATAATTTGTAGCAAGTATCAATAAAATCGATCTATGCTGAACAAAGTTACAGGCCGGACATGAAATATCGGATGGTGGAAGGACGGACGTATGAATGGTCGGACACTGTGATTACCCCAAAAATTTGTTGGAAGGGTGGTGGGGGGGCAGCATAAAAAGGCAAGACAGATAATTCTGGCATTATTCACAAGCTACATCTCACAACAATAGTTAGGAGGATATCATACACCATACTCACGTTTCACTGCTGCGAGTTGGCAAAAAGTTAATTTTAAATTACATCATCTACACAGAGTACAATTAAAAAAGCACAATACATATATACATACATGTGAAATCCCATTGACAACAGTTTCAGACACTGTGGTTGCCACAATCCCGGAAATTATTGGTTGAAATTAATTGTGTGAAAAACATTTTAAGGTTTCCATTTTTCTTCTTTATTCAATGAAAAGGGAGATAATTTGAAATGTGAATGAGTATAAATTTATCTACAAGGTGCCACATTGTTTTTGAAACTTAATGTGTTTCTTTTTTATAACTCATAGGTTTATTGTCAATGTTATTTTGTTGTAAAAATAGCAAAAAGAAAAGACAATGTAATCTTGTCGCTTAAAGTGTAAATGAGTAAGAGAAGATCACTTCTTTTTGGTTTATGTTTCTTGCAATCTGGTACCCACAATGTGTGAACTAACGAACGTGAAACATGAGAGATAAAAAAAAACATATATCAAATTAATTTTGAATGATGATGAAAATGTTGCTTTTTTAAATATACTAAGCATAGTATTTTTTTTCCATATCCACCTAATAAATGACAAGTCAGCCATAACAAAATTTGATACATAAATAAACGTCAGATTTGGTTTTAAATACCCTAAATGGTGAACAAAAAAATTGGTTAAGTAGGTTAAGATGACATATTGTTATCAGTCTTTGTACTCATCTCGACACGAATATCTAATGGTGGTTTGAAAAATATGCTCAACACTAATGCTGACAACAACGATGATTCCATGTAAACTCAAAGACTGGAATATTCAACTCCATCATGCATAAAAGAAACCCCTGGTGAATTTCAGTGCTACATCATCAAACAATTGTAAGCAATATTTGTATTTTTGAATATGTAAAGGTATTTCATTAATGATTTTGTCAATGAGATCCTTATTATGTACATATTTTAAAACTGTAAATATCCCTTACAAAAGCAAGATACTGTGGCTATCAATTTCACGTGGAGTTTTTTTTATATCAATTCAGTATATACTATTATTTATCGATATAGTCAGTCAGCAGGTCAACCTTGCAATCTAACAATGAATCAAAGGAATCAGGGTCATGAGAGGCACCATTTGTTTGAATATTTAGAGTCATTGCTATGCCATCTAGTGACACACCCATCTCAGCAAGTAACGGATAACGTTCCCAATTAAATCAGCGGTGAGAGACGTGACAATAAGACGTAATGTCATATATCAATCATCACGAATACTGTGGTCGGATGGGGATTCAAACTCATGAATCAAGGATTGATAGTAATATGCTTGCCACAAGGGAAATACTCGTATTGACCATTATGAAGCAATTCTCATTAGAAAATCATAGCTAATCTAAATAAAAAAAACATAATATATTTCAGTGTTTCTTTTAGAAACACATGTAACAAGAAATGAGATCAGGTGGGTACGGGATGGGTATGCCATCCTGTGTTGAAAAAAGTTTTCCATTCTCCATCCATCATGATTGTAAAACTGACACCCAGGGGGCGGGTGGGGGGTATCCAACAATGCATAAATAGTGCATTTCATGTATATGTTTTTCTATTCTACATTAAAATATTGTTGCCATAAAAATAGGATATAAAAAAAAAACGTTTTTTTTTAACGTTTTTTTTTAATGAGCAACTTTTCATATTTCAAAGTTAATACAACTGATAAGTTGTTGATTTAATGTTTGATTCTGTAATGAAGAATATTTTCATTAGGTATCTGTGTATTTCAAAATAAATATAAAATTCATGAAAGTAAACATTAATAATTAAGTCTTAAAACATGCCTAATAAATGGAACAGCAGTAACCTATGCGCCTACTTTTAGGATCCCATTTTTTGGCTTCAAACAAATTCTACAATTTGTTTACAAAATAAACAGTTTTAAGTGGTAATTTTTTTCTATATTTGTTGAAATTAGATGCTCAGAAAACCCTTTACAATTTGCATCGATTTGTTTACTTGTAAAATGGTCTCAATAATACACTACGATTAAAATTCCAGACACCCTTTAGCAACAGTGTAACTTGCCGATATAATCCATGTAAATGGACTGATCTGAATCTGAATCTACACAACATATAGCCTATTAATACAGCATATTACAGAACTTTTCTGCAATAATGTTTAACTTTTCTGAATCTAACATCAATTCTTAGTCAACCATGATTGATGACGACATAAAGAAAGCCGGTAATAATACATTTGCAGCAGTGACTATTTTCATTGTCGATATGCTAATTAGTATGGACACTCCTACAAGGGACTATTTTCATTGTTGAGCGAAATACTTATTAGTATGGACACTCCTGTGTTTCAGCCTTCATAGTAAATAGCAATTGTTTGCAGACATCATATATCAAAAGTAAGGACTCAAACACGTTATCACGTCATTATTTTGTTTTTCGTACATAGAAAAGCTACCTTTATCCGACAGATACATAAAAAAACAACTACATGTACTTTCTCTTGAGCAGTAATACGGTGCATATGAAATGAGATGATTTTATTGACTAGTATGATTCTAAAGAGATGTCAGAAGATATGGCGCCTCAAAAACTATTACAATTAAATAATTTTCTTCTTCAGTAAATTGATTGATTGATTGATTGAATAGTTAGCATCATTTTTATGCCATCGAGGGCTAACAAACGATCAGTTAACCTAACCACTGTTTCCTGGGATCCTGGAATGTTAACCAGTACTCGAGCACACCCCATCTCTGCTAGTAACTGATAACTTTTCCACTTAAATCAGTGGTGAGAGACGAATGATAATGAGACGCAATGTTGTATATCTACCATCACATAGATTGTGGCCGAGCAGGGATTCAAACTCACAACCCCTGGATTGACAGTCAGACAGGCTTAATAGATTAAACATAATTAACACCAACCTCCAACTGTACAAGTAATCCTAGCCAAATGACTGGCTGTCTGGGAATTGCTCTGTGGTGATTGCAGCCCCTGTTGAGCAGCAGGAGTGGCCATAGTGACACACAGTCTCCGCCCTTTGAATAGTGATTGGTCAAGTGTGAGAATGGCCATCTGCGCTTGCTGTAGATCACTAAATGTGGCAAAGGCATATGTACTGAAAGGAGATTTTTTATTTTGAATATATGTACATTGGAAATGCAACTATTATATAAATTAGTACTGTTTTGGTGTACTGATCTTAAAAACAACAGAGTAGAATTTTCTTAGTCTCTTAATATCTTGGTGGTTTTATAGATATAAATTTTGGAGGGGCACAATACATATTTGGCTGTTTTGGGTGGGTATCTTGCCAGTTTTGGCACATAAGTTGCACCTCAGCATAGATCGGTTTGAAAATACAGGTTAACATAAGTGTTGATGGACAGGTTGCCCCATATATATATATATATACCTACAATAACTATTTTCTTCATTTTAAATTATGACAAATCCATTCCAAATTGGCATCAATGTTAATAGATGAAGCATATTGCTTTAATGTTGGGCAAAATAACACCCATGAACAATAGATATGATGATTATACAATTTACACTGGAAAACATTTTTTTAATGGGGTAATGAGGCCATTTCAAACACATGACAGGCTATATTTGGCATATCCAATTTTATTGGAGGAAGACCGGAACTACCAACTTTCTCAAATAAAGTTTTTGGATCTTGCTGGGCTTTAACCCATTAACTCAGAGGTGAAAGGTTAGTGGACATTAAACGACAGTACCTTCCATCATTTGGCCATGAAAACCCCAGAAGAATTGATAATCTGATATTTAGTCATGAAAACAAGGAATACAAAACAAAAATTAAGTGTTTTTTTTACCTTCTGTTGGTCTGACTTTGATTCATAATACTGATGTGCTGTACACCATAGGAGGCGAATAATCTGTACAGGTCTCGCTGCAAACAAATAGTGCATCAACCGATAATAACAACACAAGAGCATAGCTTAATAGAGCATGTCTGGGATCATTGGGACCTTTGAAACAAAATGGTGGTAATGCATAGTGTTGGGCACTTATATCATAGGCCGAGAGTTCGATCCCCAGCTCAACCTGATGCCTCTCTAAAAATCACTAAGTACTGGTTCTACCCAGGAAGCAGACTCTACAGCAGTTCATACAGGCTCCTAGCCTTCTCCACAGTCAAGCTTAAAACAATTTAAAAGTATAAACCAAAGAAGCATAAAAAATCAATTAAAATTCACATACTTTATTTTTTATGTATCTAAAAATTCTCTGCAATGAATAATATGTACAACAAAATAAGGTTAAAAAAAAGTGTTCATGGTCTTAAAATAAAGTGTAAACAATATGAAAAGTGTTGTTTTTGTTATTACCTGCAGATGCTTAGGGTTACATTGCCTCGACATTTTACCTATTAACTAAACGAACATCTTGTGGAAGTCTTTGTGAACAGTTTTAAAATTTTAGCTTTAAGTTATACTTTTTACAAGTAATTTATTTTAATCAAAATGAAGCCATGATGAAGCCATATGAACCAGTTACACATTTGAAAATAAAATAATAGCTGTGTTTACTGTTTCCCTCCAGACCCTTGAACATCCTCCGACTCATGGCATGTTATTGCTTGAAAAAAAAAGTTGATAAAATGAAAAAAAATGTGTGTTTTTTATGATGCATGAAGATTTTATGCTGTACTCAATGTTCTTGACTAGACACGGCTAATTTCAGATTCTGTAAAGTAGTCTATCGCATTTGGATTTTCGTTCTTTTCATAGGTAATTGTGACACAACATGACAACATCCAGCGTGTTTTCATGTTCACCGTGCAGTGTGAAAAGCGGAAGGTGTCTGTTATTTATACGATGCCTTTATCAAAATGAGTTTAAATTTCTTTTTTTAAAATAGTCAATTTATTTTTGAGAGCGAAACAGTAAACAGCTATTATTTTATTTGGCCTCATAAGCTTATACTTTTAGAAAACTAACAATATAATATTATGCAAATTACATATAAGATATACATGTATACACACAATACCTCTGCTGTTCCATATGGAAAATTGCCAACAAACAACTGAACATTGCTACCCTCAGCTGGAACACTGGAAGGTGAAGTCATTATTTCCAATGCTGGCATCTCATCTGGTAAATCTTCATCTCTCGAGTAAGAGACTGGCAGTCTCTCAAGCTTTGGCATTTCGGGTGAGTGAAACTTTTCAAGGGGAGGCATCTTTAATGGCGATGAATCATTATATAATGGTGACAGAGGTTTAGTCTTTGGAGAAACAGCTGTGTTGTTGATTGTCCTAGATATTGGTGAATTCCTAGAGGCGTAACTCCCAGGAGCTTGGCTTCTGTGGATTGCTAAACCCTCAAACTCTTTCTCGACACTTCCCACCTGTGCTGAAACATGTTGGATGGCAGGACCTTGTCCAGATCTGTTATCTAATAAATCAAATATAATATAAAACTTCTATATAACACATACACACATGAATTTTTATTTATATAATTCAAACCAATTAGAAAAATCCTGAAGCTCAAGATTTAAAACAAATATATGTTTAGTGCTTCTTGTTATTTTATTTTCAGTATGACACATAAATATCTCAACATTGTAAAGTTGTTGGTCATTTGTGTCTTTTTCAGGTTAAAGATCACATATTACAGGTTGTATGGTCACACATTACAGGTTGTATTGTCACATATTACAGGTTGTATGGTCACACATTACAGGTTGTATTGTCACATATTACAGGTTGTATGGTCACACATTACAGGTTGTATTGTCACATATTACAGGTTGTATTGTCACACATTACAGGTTGTATTGTCACATATTACAGGTTGTATGGTCACACATTACAGGTTGTATTGTCACATGTTACAGGTTGTATTGTCACATATTACAGGTTGTATTGAACACGTTCTGATTCAATTTGACCCTTTTCTGAAAAGGTCAAAACTATTGATATTTGTAACTTCTGTTCTCGCGTATAAAATCGATATTTGCCATTCCAGCTCTTCACTGGCTGAATTCAGCCAAACTTTATATTTAGAAGTCAGTTTGCAACTTCTGCTTTTGAAGGAAACCATTTTGCTTGCTGGCTGAATTCAGTCAGTATTGGGCATCTCACAGTACATCATGAAAACTACGGAAAGTATTTAATACATTTCATATCGTTCTTCTGTAAAATATGCTTGGCTGAATTCAGTCAGTAGCATCACATTTTTCTGTAAGATAATTTTGTGAGCTCTTTAATTTGATTTTTTTTCTCAAGCTGTTTCAGTAGGTTAACAAGGGACGGAATGCAGCAAAAATGTACAACGACCTTTTAATAATATATAAACGAAAATATGAACAAATACTATCCTAGCACAAAATTAGTAGGATACTTTCCCTGTAATATGATAATATAAACCAAGCAAAAAATCCAAATGCACGATGCATGGATAAAATAAAGCTGTTTGATTTGAATGAATATAAAGTAGCTTCTAATGAATAGATCATATTGAAACAATATTGGTTACAAATGATATCAACAGATAATATAAATTGATTTGGAGGTTTTTGTTTTGATACTTTCTATTTATTTTGATATCTATCTATCTGCTAAAATTTACAACTAATGCCATAATGACCAGAGTTACTGGTTCGATGGAGTTAAGTGCAAATAGAATATTATTTTAATATATTTGATTTATGCTCATACTCTCAGTTTATATACCATACACAATAATTAATTAAACTTTGAAGTAGGGGAAAAAATGAAAAAAAAGAATATATTTAAAACAACAAATATAGACTTGATTGGAACTCAAATAGATTTTTTCAAAATCACAATAATGCCGAGTTTTCCTTGTATGTTAATCCATCTTGCAATGAAATACATTTTGCAAAAATCTTTGTGTAATGTTGCATACATGTAAGATACATAGATACCATGTATAAATAAAATAAATAAAAAACTCTTTGTGTCTCCAGATATGTATAAGAAAAGAATGTAAACTGGAAACAACTGATACAAAATATTTATTTTGTCTTATGCTTTAGTATAATACATATCTAAATTATGTGATTAAAAAATTATAACTTCAGAAATATTGTTTTAGATAACACTACACATAAGAAAAAAGGGGGAGAAGAAGAAAAAACAATAGTTTATTTGAATGATAAATGAAATGAAAACATGTTTTACTCTATTACAACATAATCATATATACTTCTTTTGTATTACATCCTGGTCCTCATACACCTATAACATGTTGAATAAATGGACCACCATATTGGTGCAAATTTAAAATGGTACAAAGACATTGGAGGATTGGGTACTTTTAAGTGCAGTCTGCTTTGCAATCAAAATTTATACATGTATAGAATAGCAGATTTAAAGAAAGAATGTAATTCTTCAAGGAATAATTTACGAAATAAACAATGTAATATATAACAATTTTATTTCATACTTTTGTTAAAAGACATGTAATGCATTACATTCAGATATATTATTTGTACTATTGGATATAACAAAATACAACATAGTTTAAATCATATTCAAACAGTTTCTTGTCTATCAATAAAATTACAAACGTTTATAGCGAGGTCATTTGAACAAAATAACTGCAAATGTGAAGAGGGATAAGTATTCATTATGAACTATGTTAAGTGCTTGTTTATATTACATCATCAATTAGGAAATTGCTATAATATTATCCAACACTGATTTAACATTACGTTGGGTACATAACACGAGTCTCAGAGTATTAAAAGTCATATATATATATTGAAATGGACTCGTGAAAAGCGATCGTAAAATCCATTTGGTTCTTTGGAAAAATGAGCTTATGACTAGCATTTAGCTAGCCCAATCCCCTTAATCAATTGAAGAGACGGGATAGACAACGTGTATATACTTCAAAATAACGATTCTCTTTGTAAAATCATTTAATAAAGCCATATTTTATTTAATCTTAATGTTAGTTCTTTTGGTATAACATTTTTATTAGAATAATTAAATGATGCCATTATATCTGGTACATTGCACTTTCCACTTTTTGGTCATCACACCACTACCAGTCAACATATATCCCCTCTCTATTGAGCCGGGCCCGATTAGTTCAGTCGGTAACGCGTCTGACTATCAATCCAGGGGTCGTGAGTTCGAATCCCCCGCCCGGCAACAGTCTCCGTGATGATTGATATACGACATTGTGTCTCATTATCATTCGTCTCTCACCACTGATTCAAGTGGGAAAGTTATCAGTTACTTGCGGAGATGGGATGTGCTCGAGTACTGGTTAACCCCAGGAAACAGTGGTTAGGTTAACTGATCGTCTGTTAGCCCTCGATGGCATAAAAATGACGCTAAATATTCAATCAATCAATCAACCTCTCTATTGAATAGCCATTTAAAATTAATCATCTTCTTTTTGGTCTAAGTTACTTCCTCTATCCACCTATCACCGTCTGTGTCTGTTGGGGGGACGCACTAATATCCACACGTCCATATCGACAAAAGATGGATATTCTTTCAAAGTAAACTCTGAAAAAAGTAATGTGAATGTTAGGTTAACAGTGGCATAAATGCATAACACTATATGGACGTTTAGTGTCGTATAACTGTTTCTGTATTATACAAAGCTCAAGTGAGCTATTCAGATCGCATTGATCTGTCTGTTAACAGTTGGTTATGTGCACTCTAGCCCTCGCATTTTAAACTTGCAAAGTAATTATAATTACAGTATCAAGGAAACGTATTGAACTGACTTAATCGAATATTTTATGTCAGAGTTATATAAAGACCTTGAATTGTTAAAAAGTATGTGAATATATATAAATATAATATCTCAGAAAAAAACAACACTTTAACAGGCCAGATATGATAAATAATGTTTAGGTTACGAATCACAATAAAATCAAATGCGTTCCCCATCACCTGAACATGTTTCATTTTCATTGTAGTTGTATACCATAAGACCTCGGACAAGGTTTGAACAAATCAATTCGGAGAGCTATGTATGTATTGTGGCTCTTGATCATAAAATTTTGCTTTATTTGCCTTTGTGTGCAGCATTATTTCATGATACTATGGAGAAAGTTTTGTACTGTTCAAATCGGACGATCAATGGCCGTGTTACGACACTTCAATCATCCTTATTTGTACTATTTGAATTTTGCGAAATACAGTAATTATATATCTATAATGTAATCTTGTTAATGTCTGAAGTAGTATCAGCCTTCTTTAGTATGGTATACTGTACTACAGGTGGACGATTTATACCCATTGTGACCCTCTTGCTATGATATTATATCAAACTGGGAGGGTAATCATACTCATGGTGCTGTATTTAGTCGGAAATGTATAGTATGAATATTAAGTTCTATTTATGTTGAATTACGTTATATTTTATTTCAAAGTATTTTCCTGTTTACACGATAAAATTTATTCTTTATTCTCATTAATTTCGTATTAGTAAGAAATATGTTTACCTTCACTAGTTTCTTCACAGAGTTGCGTAACTTCTACTGTTGCATAATTTTCAAGGGGAACTATAAATAAATTATGTATAGTGAAAATACTATCTATTAAAATACATGTAACAAAGAGTACAGCTATTTTATAAAATTTAAATTTTATTAATTTCATATAGTTGGTAAAAGTTTTCAAAAATTAAAAAAAAAATAGTTTGCACAATATACTGGCTATGCTTATAGTGATGTTGAAAAAGTATTATGTTTTATTAAATCTAGGATAAATATGTTAAAATAATGTATGTATATTATTACTTACTGTTTTTACCCCAAAAGTGGTATACAGCCGTGTCCGATCATTGTTTGATATCGCAATAGGATGGTTTTCGATGGTAGGCTCAATCAATATCCATCTAAAAAGGCATACCTTCAGTCATGACATTAATATTTTTATTGTGCATATTGTTGTTTACGCCAAGCATTAAAGCTTCGTCTCTTGTCAATTGTGTGTAAATATGACATAGGACACTATTAACAACATAGCTTCAAGCTATTTCCTTTGTTCACCTTATAGCCTGAAGAAGATAGGTTCCATCAACTACAAGAACATTCTTCGTAAACTCTCACCGTAAATATATTCCCCACTTAGCTCCTGAATACTATTAATATCAATATGATTTTCCCCTACAATGTAAAATGTTTAATACATTTGAAGAGGCTGCCATTAGCAAATATTCTTTAACATTATCTGCCATATTGTTGTTCAAGTAGTTTCACTTTCTATCATTCTGCAGATACTATTTATGCACTGGCTCATTGAATATGCTGACCTTCATTTCACCGTTTCATTATATAATATGTTTGGAGGCCTCAGTGGCTACCTAACATTTACTCCCTCCCGCCACTGAATGCTTGAACATCCTATTTGCTATCAGCATAGTTCATTTAATTGGCTGGGTTGAGTATCTTTACATCTGTTATACTATTAAGGTTTCTCTATCATATACATTTCTGTATGCACAGCATAACACACCCTATTTGTATTTAAGGCAAAAGAAAATATAAATAATCGGGTATATTTTATGTTTCAAGAAAGACAAATGTTTACACTTGCCACAGTCATTATGAATTGTATATTCCATACAACACATGTTTCAACTTATTATTAATCATTATATATATATATATATATATATATATATATATATATATATATATATATATTGTTTATCAGTCAAATAATTGGACTGATGCAAGTGTATTAATTGCATCAGCGGGGTGGTAGTCTAATTGATAAAGTGTTGGCCACTCACGCCAGAAGTTGTGGGTTCAATCCCCAGCTTCTCATAAAACAACACTCGGTACTGGTGCTACCCATAAAGCGGACTGGAAAGCGGTTCATATAAGCTCAGAGCTTTCATCGTAATCGAGCTAAAACAAAACATTATATACTAAACTAATTGTACTAACCTTTGAACTTTTTCTGAATCATACAGTTGGATTATTATGTCCGCCCCCCCCCCCCCCCCCCCCCCCACTACTGGTAATCACATTACATTATTGCATGTCTAAAGTAAAACAACAATATTCAAGAAGTCAGTTATATGTCAATTCAAACTTCCATGGTAGGTTTGTAAAACTGTGCACTTCATTATTGTATTTGAAATTCACAACACTTATTTATCAATATATTCTTTTGAAATTAATATGATATTTATTCCATATTTTTGTGGAGCTTGTGGTGCAGTGGAAGAACTTCAAAACCTGATCGGAGGGTCATAGGTTCGATCCAGCTCACAGGCTACATGTATGTGTAGTGTCGTTAAGGAAGACACTATCTTTACATGTGCTTAGAACTGATTCTGTTACGGACGAATTCGAGCGTGATTTATCTAAGTTGTAAGAACTTGTTTAACAATGACAGTGAAATCAACAACTAACAACTAACCCGATTAACAACAACGTATATATTTAACATTCAGTGTGTAACAATTTTTCATCCATAAAGAAATTTATAATATTCTATACTGCTGGTACTGCAATAAACATTTAGTTTGTAGGATTTTCATCCACACACACACACACACATGAATTAAAATATCAATTTTTGCATATTAAATAAAAAATATGTGAAAAAGTATTCTATTTGCACTTTTATTCATTTACACTCCTATTTCAAAAAATATACCATAATACATTACATTTTTAACATAACACTGTTAAACGGAAGTGTACCAGAATTGAGAAAACAAAAGACTTTTATTCAAAATACCTAAATGGTTTAATTATATATTCACTAAGTCCGTATTGCCATAACGATATCGATATAAATAGGCCAAAGGCAAAGGATTTCCAAATTACGCCTATGCGCTCAGTTTTTTTTTTGGCTAGAATTTCAATGGTTGTTACAATTAAATCACCTGATTCAATTTTTTATAAAATTGGTTACATATTTTAAAAATAATCACCTTTTTTCATAGTATAATCAACATTATACATGATTAGACGACTGAGATACTAAGATAGATGTTTTATCAAAGACCACCAATGTAAATATGACTAGGAAACCAGCTGTGCTTAAAAATAATTAGAAAACAGCGTTTACGTATCGCTGAGATAATAATTCACTCACACAGAGCAACCAAAGTGTAAATGGTACTTTCCAAAAAAGATAATTGCTCTGTTAAAACTGATATATTATATGCTCATTAAAGCTCAATTGATCAGTCTAGTTTTACTGAGGATTCAATAGAAAAAATGAATTATGTTCAAAGTTTATTTCAAAACTGGGTATTTACAGAGCAAAATCTCGAATTGTAAAGTATGATTGGTTATTTATCTGACAGTGTTTTGCCTAAAATTCATTATTAGGCAAGATGAGTTTTATAAAGGGTTAGTCATTACATTTTAGTTGATGAATTTCTGTTCTATTAAAGCGTATCAGAACCAAATTTCTACCTCAGAACCAGCAAATATTTCCAAATACATTGATAAGATGGTGATTATAAGCATCATATAACTATACTCATTATTACGGGCCATCCATGATTTTATATTAATTTAAAAAGGGTTAAAAGAGTATAACCTTTTTTAGAGAGTAGATTTGTTAAAATCGGCTTGACGCTCAGCATTTACAGGAGAGTTCTAGGTCTGGTCGGCCCGGTGTTAGTATAATGTGACTGGGTGGGGTATCATACGATGTGTCTGCAGCATGATATTCCAGTGTGACAGCGCTTAGAATACTGTCTCAAGTAGACACCGTCGCGATATGACTGAACATTTTTGAAAGCGACGCTAAACACCATACAATTGTTAAAATCGGATTTGGTTAGACCATATCTACAATATCAGAAGTGTTAACAAACTAGACATAATTCAAAATCAAGTACATGTATAAATGGCTATTGAACCCCAACCTCATCTTTCAGGGTGAGCAAGTAGACTTGTATGGGTCATTACCTATTACACAATGAAAGTATAGCTATGTATTGATAATGGTTGATATATTAACAGCTCCGTTAGCAAAACAGGATACATTATCAGTTGCTTCAGGGTTCAATCAAATAATTACGAAATATGGCGTTGTTGATACTGTAATATCAGCTATAGGGACATAATTGCATTTGTCGTTTGTGTTACTAATCAGTTCGTGCATTCTACCACAAGTTATTCAACACACATGTTTTTATTTATTCAAAGTGTATGTTAAGTTCACAAAAGTCCACTAATTTTGATTAATTCCATTAAACATACACATTATGATATATTATGTTCATAAACATAGTGAAACATAATTTGGTTAGAATTCAAAAGTAATAGTTTTCAAAGCACAACAGTGCCTGTGTAAATGCAAACAAACACCATTTGAACAAATCACATTTGTTGCATTTCACGAATAAACTTACGATAAAAATAGGTTTTAAAAGCAAAGTAAATTGTTCATAAAATTTTAGATATTAAACCCATCTACGGGTTGAATAATTAAGAAAATGATATGTTTTCTGAAAATACAATATTAAATTCATGAGGATGACTATGCTCTCCTGTATGATTTGGAGGAATTTGATATATATATATGTATAATATTATGAATATTTCTTACTTTACGTTTACGACTGTTTTTTATCAAAATTTTTTAGTGAAATGCAATCCTGGTGATTATGTTTATTTATTCGCAGAAAGTACAGGAATTGGGTAAAAAATAATTATTTTGATTTAAATTGGCATGCGTAATAAAGTCTAACTTTTTAATGGGAAATTATTTGGTTAAGTAAGATAGAATCTTAATAAAGTCAAATTTAACTCTGCAACACTGTGCGAATAATGCAAAAAAAGTGATAGTTTCTGTTTTGTTTAATCTTCTCTTCAAAAACACAGACAGTAAGGATATAAGTTTCAATTTTCTGAAATGAATGATATAACTATAAATAAGAATAATTATACAATAACATCGCTAAAAATGTATGGTAGCTGGCATTTTGTTTTCTCTCACCTATGATATATCATATAAACTTTACCTTTACTCTATATATATATATATATATATATATATATATATATCTTTACTTCACCAACTTTTAGTTTTAGCTAGTGCTTGATTGCGAGGTGCGGATACCTTACTAACCAATCAGATTTAATTTTACTTTTTAAAGCAGTACAATACTTTTGATACAATGAAAAAGCCCTGATAGTTTTAGCCTCTGGCTTGATCTAAATCATGTATTTATATAGCCAGGTATTATATATATATCATGTTAATATTGAGGTTTTTCCCTCTCTTTATAAGTAAATATCCATATATCTACATAGCTATATCATGTTAATGTTGCGATTGTTTCTCTCTTTATTACGTTCATATCCATACCGTTTGCCAGTTTGATGCATTTGTAAAATTAATTTTTTTTTTGCAATTATGTTAGTAAAAATCTGTAGTAGCCGACAATAGGTAAGAAATCATGTATCCTGCACTTAGACAGCCAACCAGGAAGTGTAATGTACCAGACATATTGTGTATGATGGTTAACCGTGTTGGTGGATTCCCAAAAACAAAGCATGTTTTGGGATAACAACGTACTGAAAATAGTATAAGTACTTTATGTACAGTTTTGTTGACAACCAGCCGAAAACGTTTTCTGGGAACTCACCTCATTATTTATTAAGTTCAAACACATTGAAATCTGGCAGAACAAACTATACCCAACTTTCACTCATACTTATTAAACCGATTGTATTGATAAATGTGTAATACATCTTTGAACTCACCTATCAGCCCAGATGATGTGATGTTAATGTGCTGTGATTTATGATGAAACACGTTAGTAAATTAAACGTTAAGTACCGTATATGTTATTTCATTTATAACTATGCACATGAAGGTGTTTTAATTTGCTTATATTACTTGATTTCTTAGAAAAGTTTTCCAATGTTTTTTTTTACATTAAATCTACTGTGAACATATCAATAGTTATAATTTTTAGTACAAATTGTTTCTATAGACTTTGTTTACGGAATTTCAATATGATTTATTCTGATATTAAGTTGTAGAACAGGGTGAAATTTTGTAAAGAATCAAATACAATTTTCAAATTACGTATAATTTAAAGGTTTTACACAATTTTACAATTTACATTTGTTTATGTAACGAAAATAAATACATTTCAAATTGTTTCTTTATTAATTTTTCATGTTCGTCAATGTGACCATGAGACAAAAATGTGTATTCAATTCTATTATTGGTCATTTTTTTAAAAAAAAAAAAACGATTATCTTTGTACTAGAACAAGAAAATATTTCATTTGATTTAATTTTGTTGTTTTCTGCATTTTATGTATGAACATAACGTATGAGTGTTTCATTTTAGTGTATAATATTATTCTAACAGTGAAAGAAAAATGTGTGTGTGTGTGTGTGTGTGTGTGTGTGTGTGTGTGTTTATTTCGTAGGGGATGTTGTATATTGACAAAACATGTTATTTTTGTACTATGGCACTTGTATGTATGTTAAAGAGGTGTCAGTTAATCAGGTTTTGTTATCTTTGTACAATGCTAATGCTCTGTGGAGTCAGTTGGTCAGTTCTGGACAGTATCCAGGGAGAGAAAGTGTTGACATCATGCTGTGATAAGGGTTGCTATTGTTGATACATGCTATGCTGGTAAATCTGAGTGCAGGGCAGTTAGAAACTGATTTCGACCGAACAATGTCTAAAATTATTTCCTCTCTTTATATTAAAAATTCAGATATATTCCCCAAATAAAACACCAGGAAATTCCCAGGCAGTGACACTGCACAATTATACACGGGTATTAAATAACATTTTAGCAGTTAATATATTGGTTGTATGATGCTGGTCTATAAGTACCTTTCCATCATTCTGTGAATATCTTAGAATTAAATTACAGTTAAATCTAGTTCAGACTATTTAATATATTAAATATCTCCATTCAGAGAGCATTATTTAAATCAGTTTATATTATTACAATAAAATATTACACTTTTATTAATACATTTATTTTATTAGGAGCCGGGTCCGATTAGCTCAGTCGGTTACGCGTCTGACTTAATCCAGTGGTCGTCAGTTCGAATCCCCCGCCCGGCAACAGTCTCCGTGATTATTGCTATACGACATTGTGTCTCATTATCATTCGTATATCACCACTGATTAAAGTGGGAAAGTTATCAATTACTTGTGGAGATGGGATGTGCTCGAGTACTTGTTAATCCCAGGAAACAGTGGTTAGGTTAACTGATGGCATAAAATGACGCTAAATGTTCAATCAATCAATCAATATTTAACTAGGATGTTTCACTCATTTATTTTTACATACTGCCTTTAAACGTGCAAAGATAGTTGATACATGTACATACAGTCACAGTATGACACCATGTCACAGATTAGTTCACTCTAAATTGTATAAGCAATATTGCAATTGATGTCAAAATATATCTGATTTGTTAGCATTAGTATTTTTTTTTTAAATTCGATTTTGAAACAAGTTCTTGCTTGCTTAAGGACATTGGGAGAATGAAGTAGAATGTGGTAGATTCTATTATAACTTGTCTTGTTCAGGTACATTAGGTGAATGGTGTAGAATGTGGTGTATTCCAATATAACTCACATTAGGTGAAATAGGTATAATGTGGTGTATTTTCATATAACTCGCCTTACTCAAGGACATCAGGTGAGTGTTGTATAATGTGATATATTCCCTTATAACTTGTCCTGATCAAGGACATTAGGTAAATGTTGTATGATGTGGTAGATTCCCTTTTTAACTTGCCTCAAGTACATTAGGTGAATATGTTAGAATGTGATAGATACCCATATAACTCATCTTGCTCAAGGATATTCGGTGAATGGATAATAATGTGGTTATTTCCATATAACTCGCCTTGCTCAAAGACATTAGATGAAAGTGGTAGAATGTGGTAGATTCCCTTATAACTTGCCTAGATCAAGTACATTAGATGAGTGTGGTAGAATGTGATAGTTTCCCTTATAACTTGCCTAGCTCAAAGACATAAGGTGAATGTTGTAGAATGTGATAGATTCCCTTATAACTGGCCTTGATCAAGTACATTAGATGAGTGTGGTAGAATGTGATATATTCTCTTATAACTTGCCTAGTTCATGGACATCAGGTGAATGTGCTAGTATGTGATAGATTCTCTTATAACTTGCCTGTATCATGGACATTAGGTGAATGTGGTAGAATGTGTTAGATTCGCCGATAACTTGCCTTGATCAAGAACATTAGATGAATGGGGTAGAATGTGGTAGATTCCCTTATAAATTGCCTTGATCAAGGACATTAGGTGAAAGTGGTAGAATGTGGTAGATTCCGTTAAAACTCGTCTTGCTAAAAGACATTAGATGAATGTGGTAAATTGTGATAGATTTCCTTATAACTTGCCTTGCTGAAGGGCATTAGACGAATGTGGTAGAATGTGGTTGATTCCCTTATAACTTGCCTAGCTCAAGTACATTAGATAAATGTGGTAGAATGTGATAGATTTCTTTATAACTTGCCTTCCTCAAGGACATAAGGTGAATGTGGTAAAATGTGATATATTCCCTTATAACTTGCCTTGATTAAGGATATTAGGTGAATGTGGTAGAATGTGGAAGATTCTCTTATAACTCGTCCTGCTCAAGAACATTATATGAATGTGGTAGAATGTGGTAGATTCCGTTAAAACTCGTCTTGCTCATAGACATTAGATGAATGTGGTAAATTGTGATAGATTTCCTTATAACTTGCCTTGCTGAAGGGCATTAGACGAATGTGGTAGAATGTGGTTGATTCCCTTATAACTTGCCTAGCTCAAGTACATTAGATAAATGTGGTAGAATGTGATAGATTTCTTTATAACTTGCCTTCCTCAAGGACATAAGGTGAACGTGGTAAAATGTGATATATTCCCTTATAACTTGCCTTGATTAAGGATATTAGGTGAATGTGGTAGAATGTGGAAGATTCTCTTATAACTCGTCCTGCTCAAGAACATTATATGAATATGGTAGAATGTGGTAGATTCCGTTAAAACTCGTCTTGCTCATAGACATTACATGAATGTAGTAGAATGTGATAGATCTCTTATAACTTGCCTTTCTCAAGGGTATTAGATGAATGTGGTAGAATGTGATTGATTCCCTTATAACTTGCCTAGCTCAATTACATCAGATAAATGTGGTAGAATGTGATAGATTCCTTTATAACTGGCCTTGCTCAAATACATTAGATGAATGTAGTAGAATTTGATAAATTCCCTTATAATTGGCCTTGCTCAAGTACATTAGATGAATGTGGTAGAATTTGATAAATTCCCTTATAACTTGCCTTGATCAAGGACATAAGGTGAATGTGGTAAAATGTGATATTTTCCCTTTTAACTTTCCTTGATCAAGGACATTAGGTGAATGTGGTAGAATGTGGTAGATTCCCTTATAACTCGTCTTGCTCAAGGACATTCGATGAATGAAGAAGAATGTGATAGATTCCCTTGTTACTTACCTTGATCAAGGACATTCTATGAATGTGATAGAATGTTGTAGATTCCCATATAATTCTACTTATGCAAGGACATTAGGTGAATGTGATAGAATGTGGTAGATTCCCTTATACCTTGCCGAACTCAAGGACATGAGGTTAATGTGGTAGAATGTGATTGATTACCTTATAAGGTGCCTTGATCATTAGGTGAATGTGGTAGAATGTGATATATATTCCCTTATAACTTGCCTTGATAAAGGGCATTAGATGAATGTTGTAGAACGTGGTAGAATCCCATATAATTCACCATACTCAAGAACATTGGGTGAATGTGGTAGAATGTAGTAGATTCCCTTATAACTTGCCTTAATCAAAGACATTAGGTGAATGTGGTAGAATGTGGTTTATTCCCATATAACTCGCCTTGCTCAAAGACAAGAGGTGAATGGTGTAGAATTTGGTAGATTCCCTTATAACTTGCCTACCTCAAGAACATTGGGTGAATGTGGTAGAATGTGGTAGATTCCCTTATAACTTGCCTTAATCAAGTATATTAGGTGAATGTGGTAGAATGTGGTAGATTTCCATATAACTCGCCTTGCTCAAAGACATGAGGTGAATGGTGTAGAATGTGATAGATTCCCTTATAACTCGCCTTGATCATGGACATTAGATGAATGTAGTAGAATGTGGTTGATTCCCATATAACTCGTCTTGCTCAAAGACATTAGGTGAATGGAGTATAATGTAGTGAATTTTCATATAACTCGCCTTACACAAGGACATAAGGTGAATGTGGTATAGTGTGATGCATTCCATTATATCTTACCTTGATCAAAGACATAAGGTGAATGTGGTATAATTGGATAGATTCCCTTATAATCTGCTTTGATCATGGACATTACGTGAATTTGGTAGAATGTGATAGATTCCCTTAAAACTTGTCTTGATCAATGACATTAGATAAATTGGGTAGAATGTGGTAGATTCCCTTATAGCTCGTCCTGCTCAAGTACATTACGTCATTGTGGTAGAATGTGATAGATTCCCTAATAATTTGCCTTGTTCAAGGACATTAGGTGAATGTGGTAAAATGTGATAGATTTCCTTAAAACTTGACTTGATCAAGGACATTAGATAAATGGGGTAGAATGTGGTAGATTCCCTTATAACTTGCCTTGATTAAGGACATTAGGTGAATGGGTTACAATGTGATAGATTCCCTTAAAACTTGCCTTGATCATGGACGTTAGATAAATGTGGTAGAATGTGGTAAATTCCCTCATAACGTGTCTTGCTCAAATACATTAGATGAATGGGGTAGAATGTGGTAGATTCCGTTATAACTCGTCTTGCTCAAGTACATTAGGTGAATGTGGTAGAATGTGATAGATTCTCTTATAACTAGCGTTGATCAAGGACATTAGATGAATGTGGTAGAATGTGGTAGATTTCCATATAATTCGCCTGACTCAGGGACATTAGGTGAATGTGGTAGAATGTTTTTAGATTCCCTTATAACTTGCCTAGCTCAAAGACATAAGGTGAATGTGGTAGAATGTGATTCATTACCTTATAAGGTGCCTTGATCAAAGACTTTAGGTGAATGTGGTAGAATGTGATAGATTCCCTTATAACTTGCCTAGCTCAAGGACATTAGGTGAATGTGATCCATTCCCTTATAACTTGCCTTAATCAAGGACATTAGGTGAATGTGGTAGAATGTGATAGATTCCTTTATAACTTCCTAGCTCAAGGACATTAGATGAATGGGGTATAATGTGATAAATTCCCTTGTAACTTGCCTAGCTCCACGACATAAGGTGAATGTTGTAGAATGTGACAGATTTCGTTATAACTTGCCTTGATCAAGGACATAAGCTGAATGTGGTAGAATGTGATAAATTCCCTGATAACTTGCCTAGCTCAAGGACATTATATGAATGTGGTAATATGTGGTAGATTCCCTTATAACTTGTTCTGCTCAAGGACATAAGGTGAATGTGGTAGAATGTGAATATTCCGTTATAACTTGCCTAACTCAAGGACATAAGGTGAATGTAGTAGAATGTGATAGATTCCCTTATAACTTGCCTTAATTAAAGACAGAAGGTGAATGTGGTAGAATGTGGTAGATTCCGTTATAAATTGATTTGATCAAGGACATTAGGTGAATGTGGTAGAATGTGGTAGATCCCCTTATAACTTGCCTAAATCAACGACATTAGGTGAATGTTGTAGAATGTGGTAGATTCCCATATAACTTGCTTTGCTCAAGGTCATGAGGTGAATGGTGTATAATGTGGTAGATTCACTTATAACTTGCCTAGCTCAAGGACATAGCGTGAACGTATAATGTGAAAGATTACCTTATAACTTGCCTTACTCAAGGACATAAGGCGAATGTAGTAGAATGTGGTTGATTCCATTATAACTTGCCGAGTTTAAGGACATAAGGTGAATGTGATAGAATGTTATAGATTCCCTTATAACTTGCCTTGATCAAGGACATTAGGTGAGAGTGGTAGAATGTGATAGATTCGGTGATAACTTGCCTTGATCAAGGACATAAGATGAATGGGGTAGAATGTTGTAGATTCCCTTACAGCTGGTCCTGCTCAAGTACATTAGGTGAATGTGGTAGAATGTGATAGATTCCCTTATAATTTGCTTTGATCAAGGAAATTATGTGAATGTGGTAGAATGTGATAGATTCCCTTAAAACTTGCCTTGATCAAGGACATTAGATAAATGGGGTAGAATGTGGAAGATTCCCTTATAACTTGCCTTGATAAAAGACATTAGGAGAATGTTGTAGAATGTGATAGATTCCTTTATAACTTACCTTGATCAAGGACATTAGATGGATGGGGTAGAATGTGATAAATTCCCTTGTAACTTGCCTAGCTCCACGACATAAGGTGAATGTTGTAGAATGTGACAGATTTCGTTATAACTTGCCTTGATCAAGGACATAAGCTGAATGTGGTAGAATGTGATAAATTCCCTGATAACTTGCCTAGCTCAAGGACATTATATGAATGTGGTAATATGTGGTAGATTCCCTTATAACTTGTTCTGCTCAAGGACATAAGGTGAATGTGGTAGAATGTGAATATTCCGTTATAACTTGCCTAAATCAAGGACATAAGGTGAATGTAGTAGAATGTGATAGATTCCCTTATAACTTGCCTTAATTAAAGACAGAAGGTGAATGTGGTAGAATGTGGTAGATTCCGTTATAAATTGATTTGATCAAGGACATTAGGTGAATGTGGTAGAATGTGGTAGATCCCCTTATAACTTGCCTAAATCAACGACATTAGGTGAATGTTGTAGAATGTGGTAGATTCCCATATAACTTGCTTTGCTCAAGGTCATGAGGTGAATGGTGTATAATGTAGTAGATTCACTTATAACTTGCCTAGCTCAAGGACATAGCGTGAACGTATAATGTGAAAGATTACCTTATAACTTGCCTTACTCAAGGACATAAGGCGAATGTAGTAGAATGTGGTTGATTCCATTATAACTTGCCGAGTTTAAGGACATAAGGTGAATGTGATAGAATGTTATAGATTCCCTTATAACTTGCCTTGATCAAGGACATTAGGTGAGAGTGGTAGAATGTGATAGATTCGGTGATAACTTGCCTTGATCAAGGACATAAGATGAATGGGGTAGAATGTTGTAGATTCCCTTACAGCTGGTCCTGCTCAAGTACATTAGGTGAATGTGGTAGAATGTGATAGATTCCCTTATAATTTGCTTTGATCAAGGAAATTATGTGAATGTGGTAGAATGTGATAGATTCCCTTAAAACTTGCCTTGATCAAGGACATTAGATAAATGGGGTAGAATGTGGAAGATTCCCTTATAACTTGCCTTGATAAAAGACATTAGGAGAATGTGGTAGAATGTGATAGATTCCTTTATAACTTACCTTGATCAAGGACATTAGATGGATGGGGTAGAATGTGATAAATTCCCTTGTAACTTGCCTAGCTCCACGACATAAGGTGAATGTTGTAGAATGTGACAGATTTCGTTATAACTTGCCTTGATCAAGGACATAAGCTGAATGTGGTAGAATGTGATAAATTCCCTGATAACTTGCCTAGCTCAAGGACATTATATGAATGTGGTAATATGTGGTAGATTCCCTTATAACTTGTTCTGCTCAAGGACATAAGGTGAATGTGGTAGAATGTGAATATTCCGTTATAACTTGCCTAACTCAAGGACATAAGGTGAATGTAGTAGAATGTGATAGATTCCCTTATAACTTGCCTTAATTAAAGACAGAAGGTGAATGTGGTAGAATGTGGTAGATTCCGTTATAAATTGATTTGATCAAGGACATTAGGTGAATGTGGTAGAATGTGGTAGATCCCCTTATAACTTGCCTAAATCAACGACATTAGGTGAATGTTGTAGAATGTGGTAGATTCCCATATAACTTGCTTTGCTCAAGGTCATGAGGTGAATGGTGTATAATGTGGTAGATTCACTTATAACTTGCCTAGCTCAAGGACATAGCGTGAACGTATAATGTGAAAGATTACCTTATAACTTGCCTTACTCAAGGACATAAGGCGAATGTAGTAGAATGTGGTTGATTCCATTATAACTTGCCGAGTTTAAGGACATAAGGTGAATGTGATAGAATGTTATAGATTCCCTTATAACTTGCCTTGATCAAGGACATTAGGTGAGAGTGGTAGAATGTGATAGATTCGGTGATAACTTGCCTTGATCAAGGACATAAGATGAATGGGGTAGAATGTTGTAGATTCCCTTACAGCTGGTCCTGCTCAAGTACATTAGGTGAATGTGGTAGAATGTGATAGATTCCCTTATAATTTGCTTTGATCAAGGAAATTATGTGAATGTGGTAGAATGTGATAGATTCCCTTAAAACTTGCCTTGATCAAGGACATTAGATAAATGGGGTAGAATGTGGAAGATTCCCTTATAACTTGCCTTGATAAAAGACATTAGGAGAATGTGGTAGAATGTGATAGATTCCTTTATAACTTACCTTGATCAAGGACATTAGATGGATGGGGTAGAATGTGATAAATTCCCTTGTAACTTGCCTAGCTCCACGACATAAGGTGAATGTTGTAGAATGTGACAGATTTCGTTATAACTTGCCTTGATCAAGGACATAAGCTGAATGTGGTAGAATGTGATAAATTCCCTGATAACTTGCCTAGCTCAAGGACATTATATGAATGTGGTAATATGTGGTAGATTCCCTTATAACTTGTTCTGCTCAAGGACATAAGGTGAATGTGGTAGAATGTGAATATTCCGTTATAACTTGCCTAACTCAAGGACATAAGGTGAATGTAGTAGAATGTGATAGATTCCCTTATAACTTGCCTTAATTAAAGACAGAAGGTGAATGTGGTAGAATGTGGTAGATTCCGTTATAAATTGATTTGATCAAGGACATTAGGTGAATGTGGTAGAATGTGGTAGATCCCCTTATAACTTGCCTAAATCAACGACATTAGGTGAATGTTGTAGAATGTGGTAGATTCCCATATAACTTGCTTTGCTCAAGGTCATGAGGTGAATGGTGTATAATGTGGTAGATTCACTTATAACTTGCCTAGCTCAAGGACATAGCGTGAACGTATAATGTGAAAGATTACCTTATAACTTGCCTTACTCAAGGACATAAGGCGAATGTAGTAGAATGTGGTTGATTCCATTATAACTTGCCGAGTTTAAGGACATAAGGTGAATGTGATAGAATGTTATAGATTCCCTTATAACTTGCCTTGATCAAGGACATTAGGTGAGAGTGGTAGAATGTGATAGATTCGGTGATAACTTGCCTTGATCAAGGACATAAGATGAATGGGGTAGAATGTTGTAGATTCCCTTACAGCTGGTCCTGCTCAAGTACATTAGGTGAATGTGGTAGAATGTGATAGATTCCCTTATAATTTGCTTTGATCAAGGAAATTATGTGAATGTGGTAGAATGTGATAGATTCCCTTAAAACTTGCCTTGATCAAGGACATTAGATAAATGGGGTAGAATGTGGAAGATTCCCTTATAACTTGCCTTGATAAAAGACATTAGGAGAATGTGGTAGAATGTGATAGATTCCCTTATAACTTACCTTGATCAAGGACATTAGATGGATGGGGTAGAATGTGATAGATTCCCTTATAATTTGCCTTCATCTAGGGCATTAGTTGAATGTGGTAGAATGTGATAGATTTCCTTATAACTTGCCTTGATCAAAGACATTAGATGAATGAGGTAGAATGTGGTAGATTCCCATATAATTTGCCTTTCTTAAGGACATTAGATGAATGTGGTAGAATATGGTAGATTCCCTTATAACTTTCGTAGCTCAAGAACATAAGGTGAATGCGGTAGAATGTGACAGATTCCCTTATAACTTTCCTTGATCAAGGACATTAGGTGAATGTGATAGATTCCCTTATAACTTGCATTGATCAAGGACATTAGGTGAATTTGGTATACTGTGATAGATTCCCTTATTACTTGCCTTGATCAAGGACATTAGATGAATATAGTTGGTACAGATTAGTTCTCATGAACATGTACCGATATATTGCCCCGTGAAGTTTAAATACATAGTGTATAAACTGTATGTGTTGATACAAAACTATAGATCTATTTACAAGAAATGGTTTATTACCATATGATAAAATTTTGAAGGTAGTGCTTATATCGCATATGTAAAACATTGATAAACATTCTTGAATCAGAAGATCATCTATGGCTTACACTATATTTTAAATAACACATCAAAAACGTACTTGTTTAGATATCAAAGAGATAAATTTGGATCTTAATAGAGAAAATCTCAGTATAATATCTTAAGACAAAGTACTTGGCATATTTATTAATGACAACATAATTTGGAAAAATCATGTAGATCATATGTAAAATAAATCCATGAAACGTTTGGCTTCCGTCAAGAATTAAACAATATCTTAGCCTTGACCATAGAGTTCAGTTTTATAAAGCTTATATTCAACCTCATGTAGATTACTGTAATTTTGTATAGGTTGGCACCTGTCAAATGAACCTAGAATTTTAAGGCTCCAAAAACGTGCTTGCAAAATCATCTTGATTAACAATGATTAAAACACACTAGAAAGCTTGCAGGAGTTAAAACAACTAACAGTTTTTGATAGGATTTATTTCCGGAAAACAAAATTTATGTACAAAATAGCGAAGTCCAATAACCTCAGCCGAAATCAATGAAATGTTTTACTTCAGACAAACAAATAAAAATACATCTGTAACACGGTCAAATTCTTCAAACAACATTAAACTAGCTAAACTGAACAAAGAGTTATTTAAACAAAGTATATATATATTTGGTCCAATAAAATGGAATAATCTTCTAGAAAATATCAAAGTAAAACTTTTATAATAGCATACCATGATACCAAAGCAATCTAATCAGATGGATGAAAATTGTATAATTCAATTTATTTTCTGTACAAGTGTGTTCAAAGTCATGTAAATAGTAACATACTGCCACTGCCTTATATAAATTTAACAAACCACTTTTAATGTTGACATGTATTGTTTTCCTGAAGTGAATGTGTGTATATGTGTGTGAATATCATGTGGGAAGAGAAATGTTTTAGCATTTTTTTCACTGAATATTTCATGTATAATTTTATGTGTATCTCATTTTTGTATATTTTGTAAATAATAGAGGGCCGCATGGAAGATTAGTTTTAAACTAAATATGTCACCCTCAATAAATAAATTCGCTTATCTTAATTCTTGCTAGATAATTTCAGATAATGTTAAATAAGTATTTCCTGATATGCTTGACCAACTTATATTGTTCTTATATATTATTCTAGTATTGCAATTGTAGTATTTAGGGTAATTATATGTACATGGTGTGCCTTCAAGTATTCGCACATATATCATTTTACTGCAATGGTTAATAAATTAATAAAGCAATTTTAAGGTTTGAAAGACATATGTAACTAAATGCTCAATTAAATAATGTTAAGGCAATGTGAGCTATCCGTTCACTTTTGTGCATTATGTAATAATTATAGCTTAATTTTACCACCCCTGAGTTTTATATTAATTGCCGTACATTTGGTACTTATTTCTTGAAAAAGTTGTTGTTTTAGAACAGTATCGAGTGTGCTGTCCGTCCGACAGCTCTTGTATTGTTTTCTAGAGTTTTTTTCTGTGTTAAAAGAAATACTCTGCCTTATTTTAGCTTGACCCTAGGGGTGGGCCTTTTTTACTAAATCTATATAAGAGAAATGCAAATAAAAAACGATATTTCTTGTGACTGAATAGACTTATGTAAATGTTTTTGGTGTGATTTGTTATTGCATACATGACGATTGATATTTATGTCAATTTCATGGTCTCCACCCCTATGAGGTCTTAGGGTGGATTATAGATTCATATAGCTTTATGCCATTAAAGATTTTCAGGTGACCGTTGAGGCCAATAGGTCACTTGTTTAAAGTTTGTTTTGTATTAAATCAAATAATTTAACCAATTTCATCTTTGGTATCTTTTCACACACCTCTTTCTACTACAATATACTACCTCATAGATTTTTGTTTAATTATGAATAGACCAAAGTATTATGATGTAGATAGGTGCTATGATAACACTTGTATAGATGATCAAACCAGTTTAATGAAAAAAACAACAGAGGGGGTGGGGGTTTCTATAGCCAGTTTATTTTCATCCCTATATTTTCAAAATATAGCTTGGCTATTTCCATTATAATGACAAACTATGCTTCAACAAACAAAATAGTCTACTTGAGATAATTACACAATATTATTATAGAAAAGAGTGGCGAGTGTAAATAATAAAGATATTATTGTTTACCACTCTGTTATCCCAAGTTTCATATTGTTGTTTATTTTCACTTTAATTACAAACTTTGCTAATAATCTACTAGAGATAGTTTCTTGTAAGCATTATATTTACCAAGGTTTATATTAGCAGTGCTTGCTTATATTTACTATTATGACAAACATATCCATTCAACTTCAGGTAGTAACAAGAAAATAAGGGCGAGTGACATGTTATAGCTATTATATAATATTATATGTTATGTTCATCCCTTTCACAAACTCCGTTATCCAAGTTTCATATTTTGGATTGTGAAGCTTGGTTGTTTTCACTTTAATAAGACACTGCAACAAATAATGTAATTTATTTGAAAAAAGTAACCTTATGTATTTTGTAAGAAAAGGGATGCAGGTGAAAATATTGCAGCCAATATATGATTAGTCCCTGAACAGTATTTTTTTACTTCTTAAATTCAATTGTATTTCCTTATGTTACATGTTACATACGACATACCAATAAAGATAAAGCCCTAGCTTTTCTCAAAATAAGAGTTAGAATTTAATGACCTTGATTTGGTCGTCGTGACTCAATAAAATAAATGTTAAAACAACCAAGTTTAATTTAGCAGTGTGTTTGCTTTTATTTTACATTACTGCCCCCATACAGGTTTATCCGTGATATATCCTTTTATATCTATTATATGTATCATGACATTGTTTTAAAAAAACATTTCTGAACAGTTCCATTTTTAGAATTAGATTTTAAGACAATAAAATAGCTGGCATTTTTTAAACCTTGATGAGATTTGGTCTAATTTGCTAATTTTATGTTTGCTTTCAATGCGCTATCTACATTTCACTATGTCATGTCATTATATTGTATAACTCTTTTTTCTTGTTCCAACTTAACATATGTGTTGTTAACTTGGACAGATATGGTGTTAAATATCATATTTTTGTTATTCATTTTATATTCTTACCCAAAACTCATTTTTCTTACTCGAAATTCACTTTCCTTACTCGAAACTCACTTTCTTTACTAAAAAAACATTTTCATATGGTTCTTCAATTGACTGTTAATTCTATTTTTCTCTCGGGATTAATATATATTCACTTTACTCTGTGTTTGAGTGTATATTGCCAATTCAGGAGGGTTAGGATATCTGTTATTATTTGTTAAACTATAAGTTAGTTTCACTACATTTTATCAAGAAAAACTAACATTTACCTACCATTCTTTTATTTAACATATAAGGTAGATGTTTACCCAGATTCGCACTCAATCCCAGTACAATAAATGCCTGAACCTAATCTTCTGACAATTTTACTGTTTGAATACCTGCTAGCTAATCTATGTGTTTGGTATTGTGCAAATAACTGAAACATCTGCAAAAGTACTATCAGCATCGGCTAATATATGGGTCAGTAGGGATTCCTGAAATCAACTGCCATGGCAGAGAACAGCTATTATAATCATTGCAATAGCCATTAGCGTCAGATGGAGAAATTTATAGACTGAAAACATTCCTGTTATTTGTATTAACTGTCAATTATATAGTTAGAGAGAATAATGTTAGTTATGCAAGAATAAACCAGACCATGGTCAAAAGATGTGTCTTTGTACCGTTAATTGAAATTCACCTGACTAGCAAAATTAGGAATTATTAATAAGTATACATAGAGATATATAATGTTATTGTAAGTATATGCTGATGTACATACATGTAGTACAAACAGAAACAAATATGTAACGCAATACACAATATGACAAACCAATTTTTTTTTAAATAGTTGTTATGGATATTTATGTGATATTGCACTGTACAAGGCTTCTCCTTAATTATTATGCAGACTGTTGTTACTGATATTGCTTTTTTGTCGCAATGGCATATTAAGAGAAAGTAATTTGGTATTAGTTTATATGTTATAAATTCAATAGAAAAATTTATGTAGAGGATGGGCTTGTGAAGCGACTTACTTAATTGATGAGGCGGACTTTATATAATAATATGCAAATTATAATCCGCCACAATCTAAATTGTCATTCATTATACATTGGATTAGAATTTTGATATCGTATTTACAATTTATATCAACTATAAGAACTTTGGTTTAAAAATACCAGAGTGTGACATTGGTAAGTTTATATTCAAAACTTTCAAAAATAAAACCGAATATATGTATATATATTATTGTTCTTTAGGAATGCATAAAGAACACTTTTGAAAATAATAAAAACAATCTGTCAAATGCAAACAATGTCCTACGAATACGTTATGAAAGAAAAACCACCATTTTTTTATTATATTGCTCGGAGTCTTTTAAACTTCTAGATTGTTTAAATTTGCACTTTTCATATGATTGTTACTTTTTCTAATAGCAGATATTTCACGTACATCAAATGTTGTATTCAATTGAAAATATTCAAAATCTTAGACACTTGAAAGTTCTGTGTGTATTAGTTTATAAAAAAAGTATTACAAATGACGAAATTTTACCATCTCGTGGTACTTAAAGTTAACGAACAAGCAATTGGATAGTGCGATCCTCAACTTAGTGGTACAAAGTATTTTCTTAAATCCTCATCTGGGATCACCATTGAAATAACCCTAGGTATTTGGTAACGCTTGAAACCATTGATCTTATGTGTCCCAGATTTAAAGAAGACGCTTTAGTACAATTAAAATGCATTTTACATAGATATGATTTAAGTACATGTAAGTACTTCAACACTGTCAATTTATTAAGGACAATACATGTAGTCTGATGTAACTTATATTGAATTATGTTTTGTGTAATTTGGTCTTCCACTAAATAAATTACGTTTAACATGACAAAACACAAATTGAAAAATTTTGCACTTAATAATTTATTCATTATTTCGATTTCAAACATCGCTTAGTGCTTTATCTTTAATATCTTTTCTACTATGAACCTTAACAATGTATTTTCAATTTCTAAGTTAATATAAGTTAATATATTTGAACAATTTGTATCAATATCATTTTATAATTATGTTGATGGAAACGATTCCACAAATATACGAACTTAAAGCAATAAGAACCAGCAATTTGTGTATTAGCAACAATTTATCAGCAATGATACGTGTGTAGTGTAGTGTAGTGTATCTCTCTGGAGCAGAGAGTACTGACCCTCTTCAGACAACATTACTGAACGGGTTGTGTAGTTCATGTTTGTAAACTGCAATATGAAGTATACTGTTAATTGGTATAAAATCTATTGAATGGAATATTTGTCATTTACATGTGTTAACACTTTTGATAATGAAATAATTAGTGATGCTATTTTGATAATAAAATATACATATGTTTTGGAGACAAGTTCATTTTCAATGAGTAGTGATGAGACAAATAACTCAGAGCCAGGAAGAGAGTTCACCAGGAAACAAACGTTTAAATGGTATGTATCGAATTATCAATTTTTACATATTCAATTAACATTTTATTTACTCTTGAAAATCTAAATGTTAAAAAAAAACTGCGAAAATTATTTCTTAAACGTATGTTCTTTAGATTTAAACTCTATATATTATGCAGACTAAATGCTCACAATGGTTAAGTTGATTCAAAACATTCCACAATGATTTTTCAAACAACGAATTTTACTAGCGTAACCCTTTTTTAAAGAAACTATATAAACATGTATATTTGTTTACCTATTAAATACATGAACTCATGATATGATAAATTATTTTAAATATTTTAATGCAATCTTGATATAACTTTATTGTATATTGTTAAGATATCTTTAACAGGAGTCAATGTACACTTCAAATTTGAAAACGTCAATGAAATACTGTAGATATTCGGTCACACATTTTAATTTCAGTTTCCTGAAAAGATGTTGCACTTGATGTTGAAAAAATTGGAAAGTGTCTTCAAGAAAAGTGTTGTTACGATGTATTCCTGAAGCGTTAACTGTAGATAGTGTTTTGGAATGGCGCCAGAAATAACATTTACTTGCCCAAGGATGTTTGAAAATGTTGAAGCTAGTTTTCAGAGACACATTTAATGGTAGAAATCAAATCATCGAAGGAAAGCTTGTTTGCAGGTAAGTAATCATTTGATATCGCAATATATTGGAATATGTATTTGTACATATGGGCAGGAGTACCAGTACACACAATTTATATTGAGGCAGTCTTGATGATATAATTTTGAGATTAAAAATCATATCCATTCAATGTATATGCTACTGGAGATATATGCAGTGGTTACATTTATAGTTATCATTGGTGTGATTTTTTCTTACTTTCTGCTTGAACATTCTAGAAAAAGATGAATTTCTGTATGCACCCGGCATCGGCTCTGATGTCAGCTTCCAATCTTCGTTTTAAAAAGTTTTTAAAATTGTTCATTTATGTGTAGGGCTTGAAGTTATTTGCATATAACTTTGCATAACTGTGCATGCTTATGCTCTGAGGCAGTATATTTTTGAATGGGTTTTAACGCCATTTTTCAACACATTTCATGTTATATATGGCATTTCTAGTTTTACTGGTGGAAGAAGACCTCAGACTGAGTAGAACCACCGTTCTTCCGCAAGTAACTGGCAATATTTCTCAAATAAAGTTTTGGTGTGAGTAGGACTTGAACCTACGACCCTAGCGATGAGAGGGAAGTGATCTTTAGACGGTGCCTTAGATCACTCAGCCATGGAGGACCCTAGTATGTAACATATCAGGCTACAAAATTCTAGGTCAATGTCGTATTTGAGTGCAAAAATGTCACATTTATTGTCTCATAATTGTACATAAGTGTGAAGTTGTATGGATGGAACTTGACATGATTGTGCGTGCTTATATTCTGAGACAGTGCAATAAACTATATCAGTTACCATCGCATGTATTGGCTTAATCTTCACACAAGACTTCACAGTAATCAAGCATTTGCATTATATAATGCAAATTACCGCCCTTGTATGACTTATAATATAGAAATTCTTGTTAAAGTGTTGCGTGCAAATACAATTAATTTCATATCTCATAAAACACTCCATGTATTTGATGTAACTTTAAAAAAGGTTTTGCAGTCTAAATCAAACTACATTAATGAACAGGGGTAACTATTGCTATTATTTTCTAAATTATGGCCCTTTTTTGTGTCTAGAATATTTGGTTAAAATATATCTCTCAGAAGCCACTGCATGTATTTGACTGAAACTTCATACAAGGTTTAAGCAATGTAATTCCATAAATAACTCTTTTTATCTGGATTAGCCATCAGTATCTGAGTTTGTACTTTGTCACAATATAATTCGAATAGACTTTTTTTTGACTATTCGGAGAATAAAGAGAGCTATTCTACTCACTCGGGCATTGGCGTCACACATTGGTTAAAGTTATGCATGCAAGTGCCTATTTCAATAACCATTGCATGTATTGACTTGAACTTTTATACAAGACTTCCCAGTCATCAAACCTACTCCAATAACTAAGTTAAGACAACTCTTGGGTGGTTAACATGCAAATGTATTGCCTTTATTTGACTTAAAAATTATTGTTAAAGTTTTGCGTGCACGTACCATCAAGTCCATGTCACAACAAATATGCAATGTATTTAATTGAAACTCAACAGTCTTTCCATATATTGGATGGATTGAAATTTCATTCACAGTATTGCAGTTATAAGCTCTACTCAATTTAGTAAGTAAGATAAATCGTGTAAGCTTGGAGTTGTCGTTAGTCTCATTCAAATTTGTACTTTTGTGAAAAATATTCGAATAGTCGAGCACGCTGTCCCTCCGACAGCTCTATGTTAAATTTTGTTAAATATCACATGAAATATCCTCCCCTACCAATTTTTATTGATTTTTTTTTGCTTTTTTATAAAAGAAATTCTCTGCCCAATTTCAATTGTGTTGCCTACCAAGAGCACTCTAACCCCAACCATACCGTTCCTACAAAGGTATCACTTTCTGTTTGGAACATTAACATAAAACAAAAAACCTATTGCAATTTGATATAATAATCATAGCAATTTTAACAAGAGAAATGTTGTTACCCGTTGTCATCATACAGAATTAACAAAAAAGTATGACTAAGTTGTGTTCAGAGCATGACTATATATCATTCTAAGTTAGACACACATATTACATATATATATATATAATAATGGGACTAACACCAGTAGAACTCCATCAAACATATTGTCGGCAGATTCATTTATATAGAGTTCTGAACGCATTGTTTAACATCATCCACTGATTCGATTACTAGATTAATAGATCAAGATATTTAGATATATTTGATTTTGAGTCGGTGAGACAGATATATAAATTATTATTATTAGTAGTAGTAGTTATTCCGGAACATAATTTATAATAATGTCAGCCACTAATAATTTTAAAATGTAGCAATAAAATTACGAGACATATATAAATTATGTTGTAATATATAAAGACTGAGAAGGTTAATATTTTCATTTTCATAATAATATATACTACCAACAATTCCACTGAGAATAAACATTTTGGTTATACATATCCAATTAACCAGCCGGGCCTGATAAGCTCAGTTGGTTACGCGTCTGACTATCAATCCAGGGGTCGTGAGTTTGAATCCCCTGCCCGGCAACAGTCTCCGTGATGATTGATATACGACATTGTGTCTCATTATTATTCGTCTCTCACCATTGTTTCAAGTGGGAAAGTTATCAGTTAATTGCGGAGACGAGGTGTGCTCGAGTACTGGTTTATCCCAGGAAACAGTGGTTAGGTTAACTGATCGTCTGTTAGCCCTCGATGACATAAAGATGACGCAAAATATTCACTAAATCTATTCAATCTAATTAACCAAGATTATGTAACTAGTTTTCTAGAAATTCTTATGTTTTGAGGGCAGATTTTAGCAACCCTATATACCAGGGATATATTATTTTTCTTGAGTAATCGCACATACCTCTAAAAAACAACATGAGATATAGCAGCTATGCTTTTCAAAACTATTTGTTTGGTTATGATGTATTTTGATGAAATTATTATAGATAATTTGCAAAAATAATGATTACGAACTACAATTTCCATCCGAGAAATTGAATGATGTTTAGTTTACTTGAAGCAAAAACCGATTTATACACAACTCAAATGGCAGTTCTTATCTGATCACCGAGCATGATACCAGTAATCACCACATGCTGAGCAATGGTACTTAATCTATACGGCTATTTTGTTCATTTACAACCCCCATTAGATCTTAATTAAACACCTCATTAAAGACCGGAGTAACAGTATAAACGTCAGCAGCAACGAAAAATGGCCATTCCAACTGATTTTTCTGTATTCGCTTCAATAGTGACGATGTCTTTTTAAATTTAAAATTCATACCTAATTTATTTGATTGAAAATGAGCAAAACTGTTGATGAATACATGAGTGTATGTCATTAAAGTTTATAAATAAAAAAAAAAAAATTCTTTAAAAACCTTTTTAAATTTAAATAAAGATATTGCCAGTTTTTATTATAGGATTGTGTGCATTGTGTCAAGTATACATTAAAAAGGGCAAATTTTCATTATTAATGTAAGAAACATTTTGTTAATTTAGAAATCATTGTGTATCCATTTGCAAAATACACTCCGTCATGTAGCCACTTCTAACTCAATTTGACCAATGAGAACAGAATTATTAGTATGCATTATAATGTTGATTACCGGTATTATAAATAGTGACCGGCCCCAAGGGACCAGTCATCTCATCTTTCATACATCAATAGTTCCCACAGCGTTCAATCCAAACCGCATGTAGAGATAAGAGCAAGCAGACCAGTAGTTTAGCCAACCTTCTGTTTTAAATATGCTGAACGGCCAACCATACCGATTTTCGATAAAGTGAACTCTGCCCTTCTTACTTTGATAATACATAGCTGTAAATATCTACACACTAGGCATACATACTTACAAATGTATCAATCAACAATGGAAATATGTAAAAGTATTTAATACATCAGTACCAGGCCCCGGTTTCACAAAAATACTTAAGTCTCTTATTTTACTTAAACTCAATAGTGTGCTCAATTTTATACTGAAATTGAGCACACTATTTGAGTTTAAGTAAAATAGCAGACTGTAGTATTTTCGAGAAACCGGGCCCAGGGCTTCTAAAATCACCGGTTTTTCGGTTTTTGGACCGGTTTCTACCGTTCAAAACCGGGTTTCGTTTCAAAATTGAATAAAAAATCGGTCCAGATATTTTCTATCGGACGTATACATTACCCCTATCATGCTTTACTAAGCTGTGAAATATGCCTTGCGGCAATAACATCCTATTGTTTTGTCACCCGCTGTGCAAAAGGAGGTCAATTTCAAGGACTTGAAATCATGTACGTTTCGGCCGTACAACATCTCTTTGATGTTAGCCGACGCACGGTGACGTCACAGTCATCAAAGAGACGACAGCAAACGTGTTGTTTCATTTAGTACATGCAATGAAACTGTGCAGTTTGTTTGTGTTCACTTAAAAAAGAAATATATCATGATGTGTTTTGTTATTTAGTACTGCTTGTAGTTAACATGGTAATCTAATGTAAAAGCAGAAATATAACGAAAATTATATAATTATAAAATTTAATAGGATATATAAGTAAAATTTATGCATAGGTCAGTATTATTAAAATCGTGAAATATTTTACTTTTGTTGTTATTTCAGGTATATTCAGGAAAAAGATGTGGAAGCAAAGAAAGTATCATATCGCCATCGACGTTTATTGAAGCAAATTGTTTTAATTCTAAAAACAAGAATCGAAATAAATATGTTTGATTAATACCAGAAAATAGTAGCTTAGGTTGTTCTCAAATGTGTCATCAAACTCAGTTTGACATTTAAAACTGTTTTGCAATTGAATGGTTCATTTTTAATAATTTCAACTTATGTCACAAATGTTGCACTTTTTGAAAGTCACTATGTGTTTCATGAATATGATATAGTTTTTCATGTAATAACTAAACGGTGGTCAGATTTCAAATAGTTTTGTACAAATGATCATCAGTATGAGACCCTCTACCCAAATAGCTAAAATCAACTCGATCCGTTTAAAAACATGGCAGCCAGGGAACAAGGGTTATTTTCTTTATATATGTATTGTATGTGTTATTTTCAACAGAGGGAAATAATTTCTTCTCTTCCATTAATGATACATCTGCTTACATGTTTTATTATCACTCCCATATAACACCTAAAGAAACTAGGTGGCATGTAGCACGAAAATTAAGGACAATGCATGAAATAGTGTTCAGCGTCCTCTTTTTAATGCTCATATTATATATATATATATAGAATATAATTTCAGTTTGTAGACAAATATATCATACTGTAACTATTTCTTAGACGAGCATGAATAATAGATACTTCAAAATAACTTGTTAAATGAAAACATGGTATTTTGATGCGTTTAACACATGATGTATAAGTTGGCGTTTAAATGATGTTATATATTGAGAATTAAGTATATGTTCCGCAATATTGTTCATCATGAAAATGTATGGTATAATTGTTTTTCTAAATAACTGAGTTCTAGCATTTTTCATATGATGAAACTACATGTATTTTTATATTTAACAATCTCAAAATTAATAATAAAGACATGTTTTGATAAACAAAATATCTTATTAAGTTTAAGTGAAGTCACAGTGAAGCCCCCCCCCCCCCCCCCCCCTAAGATGACTCAAAAGAGCTTGCCCTCAGGTTTGTTGAAAATGTTCAGGGAATAACATGGTATATCATATTTTTACAAAATACAAACAAAAATGTTACAATAAGGTTTTCATTAAAAATGTGTTTGTCAATTTATTTGTAAATGTTTCAAATGTTTGTAAACTACAGTATACATACTTCAGTTTGTGATAAACATATAATTCTTAAAAAGTTTTATTTTATATCCCACTTGTGATTCATTTGTTTTGAAAGTGTCCATTTGTGTAGTTTTATCATGAATTTTATGGTTATATTATTTACATTTCATATCCATGTCTAAGACAATTAGCTTTAAACTTGCATAGGTCATCATACTATATACGAAAGGTATTTCAATCATTAATAATGAATCTTAGATTTAACTTTATCCCACCTTTGAGCTGTAATGACCACCCCAGCAACATGGTACCAAATATTTACTCAGGCATAATTATTTAGAGAAGTGTTTTAAAATATCTTTCTCAGAAACTACAAATGACAGGATATAACTACTCGATAGGTAGTACAGTTGTGTAGTCTGATCCCACGATAATATTGAAATGGTTTTGGGTGTCAATCATTAAAAAGTAAAAGGCATCTCTAAAACTAGAGATGTTTTAAACCATAATACTGTATATACATGTGTGTGCGTGCGTGCATGCGTTCGTGCGTTTTCTGTATATTAATATGAAGGATAAACATAATTATGATCACCTAATAGTTTGTTTAAATCATGATTTGGCCTTGTTAAGTGATTCGAACGTATCATAAGCCTACAGAGATTTAACCATAAAATCCTCTTCTATTCTGATGTTTGTTTTTATAGATTTCACATTCTTGTTTCATATTTGGATAAAATGATCACTTCCCATTAGTACAGCTTATATTTATTAGATACTATTTTATTTTCATTTAAACCAAACAGCTATAATTCATTGGAGCCAAATTTGGCGACATTGAATTTTTGTTAAACGTATATTAGCATATTACAGACTAAGGATCTTATTAAAACTGGCAAAATACATTATCAAATAATGAAAAGATGGATTATAAAATTTTGTTCTAGTATATCATTTGTTCATATTTCATTTTATATATTAAACGTTCATAAAACTTAAAGAGCGCTAACAAAATTGTCTGATAACCAAATTTAATCCTACTGACTGAATTCAGCCAAGTACATTTTACAGAAGAACAACATTAAATGTATAAAAGACGTTCCGTAGTTTTCATGTTGTATTGTGAGATGCCTAATACTGACTGAATTCAGCCAGCAAGCAAAATGGTTTCCTTCAAAAGCAGGTTTGCAAACTGACTTCTAAATGTAAAGTTTGGCTGAATTCAGCCAGTGAAGAGCTGGAATGGCAAATATCGATTTTACATGCAGCATTTGTAATTCATGTTAACTCAACTAAAGTTTGACTGAATTCAGCCAATCACTTCATCAGGATTAACTTTTATTTGATAATGCCCATTTTACTTTTAAATGATACAAGTTCAATTAATTATCCAGCAAAAATATTAAGTGAAACCTATAACCACATGTAATGTAAATGACTGAATTCAGCCAGATTGAAAGCATATACTCTACAAATAGGCATGCTGGCTTAAACTTCTTATTGTATTAATATAAAACGACCACGCCGATCATTTAAATGATACTCAGTGAACATCGCGAGAACAGAAGTTACAAATATCAATAGTTTTGACCTTTTCAGAAAAGGGTCAAACTGAATCAGAACGTGTTATTGTCACATATTACAGGTTGTATGGTCACACATTACAGGTTGTATTGTCACATATTACAGGTTGTATGGTCACACATTACAAGTTGTATTGTCACACATTACAGGTTGTATGGTCACACATTACAGGTTGTATTGTCACATAGTACAGGTTGTATTGTCACATATTACAGGTTGTATTGTCACATATTACAGGTTGTATTGTCACATATTACAGGATGTATGGTCGCACATTACAGGTTGTATTGTCGCATATTACAGGTTGTATGGTCACACATAACAGGTTGTATTGTCACATATTACAGGTTGTATGGTCACACATTACAGGTTGTATTGTCACATATTACAGGTTGTATTGTCACATATTACAGGTTGTATGGTCACACATTACAGGTTGTATTGTCACACATTACAGGTTGTATGGTCACACATTTCAGGTTGTATTGTCACATATTACAGGTTGTATTGTCACACATTACAGGTTGTATTGTCACATATCTCAGGTTGTATTGTCACATATTACATGTTGTATGGTCACACATTACAGGTTGTATTGTCACACATTACAGGTTGTATTGTCACACATTACAGGTTGTATGGTCACACATTACAGGTTGTATTGTCACACATTACAGGTTGTATGGTCACACATTACAGGTTGTATTGTCACACATTACAGGTTGTATTGTCACATATTACAGGTTGTATTGTCACACATTACAGGTTGTATTGTCACATATTACAGGTTGTATTGTCACATATTACAGGTTGTATTGTCACACATTACAGGCTGTATGATCACACATTACAGGTTGTATTGTCACATATTACAGGTTGTATTGTCACATATTACAGGTTGTATTGTCACACATTACAGGTTGTATTGTCACATATTACAGGTTGTATGGTCACATATTACAGGTTGTATGGTCACACATTATAGGTTGTATGGTCACATATTACAGGTTGTATGGTCACACATTACAGGTTGTATGGTCACATATTACAGGTTGTATGTGGCATCAAGTTGTTCTTTTTTGTGAGACAGCTAAAAAATAAATTCAAGTAAATTCACCATCCTTTTGTGAGAATTTTAGCATAAAAGCAATTCAATGTAGTAAATCTGTTACATAAGAATTTCAGCAGGGTCAGTAATTTGAGTATTAATACTTTAAAACTTATGTAGGCTTACTAAATGATCACATTTTGTCCCAAAAACTTTTGCACATTACTTTTAAAGGGAATATGTCACTAAAAAGATTCTATAAATGTTTCAAAATATAAAAAAAATTTAAAATGAATAAAATGCATCTCATTATCATAAATAAATAAAATCCAGATGGTTTTGTGTATCAAGCCTACCAAAACGTAACAAAATCGATGTTTCAATCGGAGTGGTAAATTTGAAACAAAATCTCCATTCTAAAAATAGGCATTACTTTAATATTGTTTGATGACCTTCATATTGTCATATGGACTCATTCTAAGATTAAACAAATTTTAACGTCTAAACCAGTATGATGGATCAAATTGAAACCAAAATAAAATCAAGTGACCCATTTAATACATCACAAAATATGTTGCAATTTACAGTGGGAAATCTATTTTAGTTTAACCTAGGCACGTTGCCCAAGTTAGGAAATCTCTTTTCAATATATTTTTTTTGCATGTTTAAATATATATCATTTTAGCAATAAGGGTTCAATGAGTATACACAGGTATGATATATTGGAAACAAACGTTTTTAGCCAATTTTAAAATTTTGAAAAATCCAGATATAATATCATACCAAATTTGGTTAAAATTCAATATTATTATGTGATGTATTTTAAGCAACAATCATTGTTATTAGATGACAATTCCATACTCTTCGTATTTCTTAATTGCATTGACAGAAAAAAATTAGGGCTGTAGCAAGATACTGAAATATTGGTATATCGCAATATGCTTCATACCATACGGCATATTGTAAATACAATCAGGGATGTACTGGAGCTAGTGAAGGGTATCATTTGCTGGAAATCCTCTATTCTGAAAACTCAATTTTTGTTATGTGTTAAAGAGTGTGACACCATATATATTTTACTTTAAGTTAAAATTTACTCATGGATTTCATCACATTTTCAATAATAATCCATATTGTATTGTATCTTATAACAGAATACCTGTATCATGATACATATTGCATTGGTCAAGCAATATACAGCCCTATAAAAACATAAAGCGGTGACCTATTTTTTCTTCTTACCGAAAACTAACCTCACACAATTAGAGTGTCTTACCCCTTTGGTCACCATTCATTTGTGAAGACTCCAAAGCTTTGTTTGCAAAACGGACTTGAAGTGTTCTCGACTTAAATACATAACCATTTAACTTTTCAATCATTGGTCTGGCATCTTCTACGCATCTGAAGTCAACAAATGCATACCTGTAAAAGAAGACAAGTCACATTATAATTAAATAGAAATATTTTTTATTTTATTTTTTTCTTATTTATTGTTAACATCATTTCTTGTGCACGGATCTAGCAACCATATAAAAGTAACTCTAAAATGGATTACAGAAGATATAATAGAAAGGTTGCCCAGATATTACAATATATTAACATTCTATGTTAAAATCACGTTAAAGGTAAGGCTGAAAATATTTTCCTGACAGTGAATACTGTGAAATCATTGATTTTCATTGGGGTTAAATTTTGTTGCTTTTGGTTCAAGGACATAATATGTGTGGATTTTATTTCGTTGCAAACAAATATAAGAAAAAACATTAAAAAATCGTTTTAGTGCAAACTTTTGGCTCCTTTGAATTTGAGTATTTCACTGGGTAATGTACCAGACAGTGTTGGTTGTCATTTCACCACACCCTGGTGTTTAATGTCCGACTCAGACAAAAGCGAAACTGTAGTCGAAGTGGATAGCATTGGCTGCTCACACCAGAGGTTGCACGACCGATCTTCAGCTCGACCCGATGCCTCTCATAAAACAAAACTCAGTACTGGTTCTACCCAGGAAGGGGACTTGAGAGTGATTCATATAAGCTCTGAACTTTCTTTGCAATAAGGCTAAAACTTAGTATAATATAATATAAATGACTTGATCAACAGATTCCTACTAAGGGATTGTATATAAATTCATCCATAATGCTAAACTTAACAGTTACATAAAAAGAACTGTCCATGATATGCAAATCTTACTGTTTATTTTGCGATTCCTTTGATGTCTTGATCCTGCATCCAATGTTGCCAAATGGCTGAACTAGGGACCTCAACTCCACCTACAAAATAATACCATACTAGTGTACACTTTTAGCTAAATTTTCATGGGTTACAAGAACTTGTTTTGCAATTTAACAATCTAAATAAAAAGGGTCAAATGCATACTATTCTCTTTTATTATACATATAAATTATATAGATATATATATATAAGAGAATGTTTTTAAGTATGTATATATGTATTTAGGTAACACTTTAAATCAAACACATGTTCTATACAAAATGTGGTAACTGCACAAAAATGAATGTAAAAATTGTCTTGACAATCGCACAGCTGTCTATGTTCTGCTGATTATGACAGAATTCCTATGAATGAATGAATGAATGAATGAATGAAATATTATTTTGAATGTTTGTTTGAAGACTTAGCATCTTTTTTTATGCCATCGAGGGCTAACAGAGGACAGTGATTCCTTAGAAAAAAGTTTAAATCCAAACAGCTGAAACTAGTCTTATAGCTATACACATTATATAGACCCCATTATATACCTCATCTGCTGTGTTAGGCCAATTCCCCACATATACCTGGACGGGTTTATCGGACTTCGATCCTGTAAAAAATGAAATGAACTGATTGAATGTGTTTTAGATATACATGTACCTAACATGGTGAGATAGGAGACAGTTGTGTACCAAATAAGATAAATGTTTTGTTTTAAATATGAAGCCTCATCTTAAAAGAGTTACAGTCAAGTCCTAAATATTTGTAACAAACTCATTAATTCGTACACTGTACTTTTGCACAAAGGTCAACTTTTACAGTACTTTACATGGCATGCTCACATGTACTCTAGTGGACAACTGTACTTTGTAAAATTGTTTTTCGAAAAGTTTCCATGTATTGACCTTTTAAAAACTTGGTGACAGTTTAATTGTAAATCTGTCAGCACCACTGATCAAACAGTACATGGCAGTACAGGGAATTCCATGTTACATGCTGGATGAGGATAAACTATTGTGAATTCATAGGTACAATTGGGTCAGATACAAAGATTTGTAATCACTTGAAACATACACATTCACATGGTTACAATATGTACCTGATAATGAACAAAAAAACACATGTATATCAATCAGTAAAAAGTACATTGGCAACTCGGCCACAATATTATTTCTGTTCTAGAGAGGTATCAGCCAGCTGTAAGCTAGCTTTAACATGTTATTAATAAATTCCTGCAGGGAAGAGAATATGTGTGTGTTAAATTTTCTGGCATTTTTCAGTGACAGAAAATCAGAACTTGCAGTTAAGGATTTCTGTAGTATTCATACTGGATTTTATAGAAAAAAAACTTACACAATAACAATAGTAATCAATACTTTGTTGAACTAATGTTTTGATGTGATTAAAAATATGTGAAAATGAGCATTATGGTGATGCCTAGGAACAATGTCAACTCTGCACTTCGAAAACAAAACAGAAGAAAAAAGGTCACTCAAAACTGATTAACACCATTACAGTGTATTACTTAAACGAGGACAACATCCAAAGTTTATTGTTGTTTTGGTTATGGTCACTTTCAAAAGTCTTCATTTTTCAAAAAAACATAATACTTTTTATACACATGACATGACTGTGCTGTGATGAAATATCAATATTATTTATGCAACATCATAAATATTAATTTAGGAAATGTCATAAATACGACAATTAGTTATTAAGAAATGACAAATTATAATATTCAATTGAATATGGTGATATTCAATGTACCAGTATGTTTGGATGATGCTTAAAAATGGATAATACAAGAAGTTATGTAAAAGTTTGGTGAGTTGTGCATGATTTTTAGTTTGCTTCTTATTCTATAGTCATGTAAGCTACAGCGTACTAGTTGGTTTACAGACAGTAGACACAGAGTTGAATTGGGACATGAGTGTTTACTTAATATATAAACAATAATTCCAAAAGGGTGTTATGGAGATGTGGTTGGGGAAGAGAAATTGAAATGGAGGTATTGTGTAGGTAAAAAAAGTTGAAATGGAGCGGGTATTGAATTTAATACTAGTTGAATATTAGTATGAAATAAATAGCTCCACCAATTGCAGCAATATAGCCTGGGCACTCAATGTTATTTTCTGGATTATGGGGTAAGAGTGCATGCACCTAAGTGTAACCTTTAAAATTATCTAAAGTATAAACAAATTTGTCAACTGGTAGTGCACATTATATATTACCTGGACACACAACATTTGCATTAAGCTGAAGTATGTATGGTTGCAAAAATATTTAGCCAGGACAAGAATGGGATATACTGACTGGAGAACAGATGGACAGATGTTGTGTAATCCCCTCCTCATACCCAGCTGGTCCAAGTTTAACCCCACCATTTTACCGATAAGAAAAAATAATTTATGTCTTTTTACATATGTACGAGTATACCAATGTGTAGATATTTTCTCTATTTTTTTTTATTTAAAATTGACTAAATAACGCGATCCATTTCAAAAGTCACTCTCAATAGAGAAGATAAAGATGTGAACAAAGTTTCATGAAGTCACCTTGAAAAGTTTTTAAGTTGTGTTCCGGAAACAGCGAATTTTGATATTTGTTTCCATTGGTCACAGAAAAAATATTGAAAATAAAAACTCAATCAAACCAAAAGGCACTACTTCACCACGAGGTTGATATGTGAACAAAGTTTTGTGAAGTGACCTTGAAAGGATTTGGAGTTGTGCTTCTGAAACAACCAATTTTGTAATTTTGGATATTTTTACCATGGTAACAGAAAAGTATTTGAAATGGAAACTCCACAATAGCAAAGGCACTATTAGACCACTAAGGTTAACATGTCTATAAAACTTTGTGAAGTTACCGCAAACATTTTTTTGATCTGTGACGCACATATTGTGCCCCCCTCCCCCATGATTGAGATGTGATATTTATTAGTAAAAGACCGTTCATAATTAAGCCTTCCCCGAATTACAATATTGACAGTATAAGCAAACTGTACATGTACCAGAATGTATTTCACGAACATATTCTGAATATGTTAATTAACATATTTGCATTCTTATTGTCTAATATAAAATTTGTATTACCCGGTAAAAATTTATTTGTCAACTGTCTTTTCTTGAAGTAATCTGCAGTGACTACTTCAAAATATTACAGTGCAGAATGATCAACTCCTACTTATATAACTACATGTCGTTGGAATAATAATATTCTTTAAAAGTAATACTTTATAGTGAATAAAAGCTCTACCTCTATATTAATAACCAGCCAAGTTAAAATTCTAAAATTGGATAGACACCCCTAAAATTAACCAAATTCAGTGCCGAAAATGTGTACAGTTTATTAGCTAAAGAAAGGAGAGGGAAAAAACCTATCTATACATGTATAACCATGGTTTACACGTAAAGTGTATGTGGCCCTCATTTGTTGACTGCCCTTATTTAGTTGATTCAACTCACAGTGGTATATCTAGCCAATAGTTGAACAACTCTGTAAAAAATCATGGAACAAAGAAAAGCAATTTTATTGTTTAGATTGATTTTACATTTTAGGGATCCCTGGGTGATGTCTTAACTTGACCTTATGCCCAGGTTAGATTAAAATAAATTTCCTGCTCAAAATTACAACAGTTTTTATGATTTATCAAATGAATCACACAACTTCAATTTTATTCAGATCTGATCTGTCATATCATTTACTTATTAAATTTGGTCCATCTGAAAAAGATTCAGAATGACGAGGTCGTCAAGAAATTGGTGCGCGATACTTATTTTTAGATTCAGAATTAGAAATTATTTAAAATCCAAAATCATTCATATATCAGTTATAAATGATAATTAGATGCTTCATATTATTGTTCAGACATTTGCTGTATTTTTTCCTTATAACCTACCACAGTGGTGGTCTAGGGGTAGAGCATCCCACTTGCATGCAGAAAGGTTGTGTGTACAATCCTCGGTCGGGTCATACCAAAGACTTAAAATGGTACTAGAAGCTACCTTGCTTAGCGCTAAGGATTTAGAGGATAGGTCTAGGTCTGGTCAGCCTAGTGTCAGTATAATGTGACTTGGTGGGGTAGCATACCATGTGTCTGCGGCATGATACTCAAGCATGGCAGCACTCAGAATATTGTCTCAAGCAGACAATTCGCAACATATATGAAAAATTGTTAAAAAAAACACCATACAGCTGCAACTCCTTGTGTACTGCCTTTAATAAGTATTTTAATTTGAATAATGACCATGAGTTTATCACTCAGAGTTTACGTTGAAAAAAACATAGGAATTGAATCTACCGGTATACAAAGGATAGGATATGGTTCCCAGATTCCCATGTAACTTTATCCTCTCTCTGGTGTGACTATAGATATACGTCCTATTCCATATGTTAATAAGACGTAAAGCAACAGTGCAATTTAAAATTATGCTTTTTGTAAATGTGCTATCAACAGCTTGTACTACTGAGATGACATATTTCTATATGATAAAGAGGTTATACCCATGAGACTTGCACTGGATGGACCTCAGTATAATAACAGATATATCAGTGTACTGTATAACACAAAATTAATTAAAACCTGCATGCTGTATTTAGAAAAAAAGCTTTTTTTTGTAATTGTTAGGTTCCATGTACATTACACATCTTATCAAATGGATAGACACATATGCAATAAAATCAGCTAGTAAAGAGAAATTTAAGACAGATGGCTGTTTGATACAGGGTCCATTTATGCTAAACTAATGAATATGGGAAACTCCTAAAAACTTGTGGTTTAATTCTTAAGCAAGATGCATTTTTATTACAATAATAAATAATAATGGGAAAATGAAAGTTCGATTCCAAAGAAGAGGTTTCTTAATAAATGTACATTTCCACTAAAAAAATTGAACAGATACAATTTCATTAAAACAATAAATATTGGGGAATTGGTATAGTGTAATAAGCTACACATTACAAATGTAAATAATACTACAATGTCACTGCTGAAATGTTTATGACTGAAAACATTTCTATTGAAACACTGATGAAATACCAAACACTTTGACCTTTATGCTTTAGGAGAGGGATAAAACACTGGAAAGTTGAAATGCCTCATTTACAGTATATAGTGTAGCACATTTGTTTTCTGATATTAAAAGGCTCTTGTCACCCACCTCCACTCACTAGCAAATAACTTTTATACTTTTAATTCTTTTTTTAATTTTCTTTAACTTGCATTTCTTATGTTCCACCATCATCCTAAATTTCCCCCTTCCCTACTCTGTAAAAACTTCCACCATGCTTATCTGCTCAAACACTTATTGTTTACCCTTCAACTCTTTATTTCAACCTATTTTTCTTTTTTACATTACAATTATTTTTTGCCTTAATTCCCCTCCACCTCCTTGTACATTATTTCAGTTATATAACAGCAGCCTGTGTATCTTACCTGGATTTGCTAGAAAGGTAATCAGCACTAGACTAATTTTATCTCTGGAAGTTGCTTACTACTTCCTCACATATTCAGAGGTGGGAGACTCATGGATATAGAACAAAGTTTATGACTAATCCATAACTGAACATTCTGGCTGGGTGAGAACTGTAACTCATGGCACCTGGAGACTCATTAACCAACTGCACCAGTCAGGCAGAGACAAAGACATAGTGAGTGTGTATGTTGCCCTAATAGTTCTACTTGGACAGTGACCCATTCTACACCAATATTATGTGACATTTAAAAAGTCTAAGCGACATTTTGAAAATTCTATGTGACAATATACTTAAACATGAAAATGCAGTAAACATAAACCTACTCAAAAATAGTAATTATATATTATTATGTCACTTTGAACCAGAATTCGGCAGTTAAAAAAAAAAATCCCTGCCACACCCATGGATTTCGAACACAAAATCACTGCTTGCATAAAATCGTATATGCACAATACAGATATGAAGTAAGACGCTTGCATTTACCATATTTCATCATGTTCATAATGAAAATGTATAGTACATAAAAAATTACCGGGACACAGGAACATTTTGAGATTTTATGGGACTATGGCCCATGGTTTGACCGGTCACTGCTTACATGCATCTGCTCTTTTGATGATAATAACGTTAGTTGATTTGCTAGACAATGCTTGAGATATGAAAAAACACACAAAGATTTTGCATGAATGAAAGAGAAAATGATAAAGAAGAAACAGATTCAAACCGTTCGGATCCCCTTCTGGAAATTTTATCCTCCTTATTGGATTGATTCTAACTTGGTATGACTGGACAATGGTACTGATTAAACTGAATCATATTTCACAAATGAAAAAGAAAATGGAAATATAACTGTCACATGTCGAGTAAGAACGTTATGTTTTGAAAAGTCGAGTGTCGAGTAAGAGAAGTCGGGTATCGAGTAAGAATAGTGAGGGTCAATTATAAATTTCGAGCGTCAAGCAATAAAATAGAAACTGTTGTTCTATTTCTAGTTTTAAATTTCTTATGTGTTTAATATGATTTTTTTTATCTGAGGCATTTTTATATCAATAGATTATAAGACAATAGGTAACTTACTCATTAAGAAAGGTCAAATATTTAAAAAAAGTTAAAAAAAAAACATGTATTTAAAAAAGGGTGTTTTATTACATTTTTATTTCAAATGCAGCAGTTAAAAATTCAAATGACCATGCATGAATGTAAACTATTTTATATGAAGATATTGACATGAGCTGTTGACATTGATAACCTGAATTAGTGTTGTAACCCATGGAGACAAGTGAGACAGAGACATATTTTTTTTTATATAATCGCCAGAGTTTGTTTAACTCTCTGCTGTTATAACCCTCATAATTAGGAGTGATAATTGTGTTTGGATCAGGCAGGCATTCTGTTACATGCTAAAGGTTTATGGAGACCATTTTTTTTGTTTGTTTCCATTGCAGATATGTATACAAGTTAAAACTTTTCTGAATGCTTTTGAAAAAAAAATGCATTGACAGAGAACTGATTATAATCTCATTTAGTACATATTGACACATTGATGTTGAACACACTATTTCAATTGTTATTAAAATATTTATTACAGTTTTTGTGTCAGAGTGAACTTGCCATACATATAACTGCCATGCCATACTCTATTCCCATACTTAACCAGCCATTTAGACTGCCATACTAAATCTGCCATTCTAAACCAGCAACAACTACCATACTAAACCTGCCATAATGATCACTACAAAACCCGCCATAATGAGGCCTGCCACACCTAACTTGTCATACAGACTGTCATACTAAACCCACCATACTAAACCAGCCTTGTTGACTGCTATAATTAAATCGCTATAAGGACTGCCATAATAAACTAGGCATACTGACTTCCATACTAAACCCGCCATACAGACTGTCATATTATATCAGGCATATGAACTTCCATACTAAACCTGCAAAACATACTATAATTCTAAACTCATAATGCAGACTGTCATACTAAATCTACCATACCAATTGCCATACTTAACCTGCCAGTGACTGCCGTAATGACCGCCATACATACTGCCATTCTAAACTCACAATACAGACTCATACTAGACCCCACATACAGACTGTCATACTAAATCCACCATACCAGTTGCCATACTAAACCCCCAGTGACTGCCATCATATAATGACCGCCATACAAACTGCCATTCTAAACCCCTAATACAGACTGTCATACTAAATCCGTCATACCAATTGCCATACTTAACCCACCAGTGACAGTCACAATGGCCACCATACAAACTGCCATTCTAAAACCCAAATACAGACTGCCATACTAAGTCCACCATACCAATTGCCATACTTAACCCGCCAGTGACTGCCATAATGACCGCCATACATACTGCCATTCTTAACCCGCAATACAGACTGACATACTAAATCCGCCATACCAAACCAACCAGTGACAGCCACAATGACCGCCATACATACTACCATTCTTAACACCACATACATACTCATACTAAACCCCACATACAGACTGTCATACTAAATCTGTCATACCAATTGCCATACTAAACCAACCAGTGACAGCCATAATGACCGTCATACATACTGCCATTCTAAACCCCACATACAGACTGATACTAAATCCATCATACCAATTGCCATACTAAACCCACCAGTGACTGCCACAATGACCACCATACATACTACCATTCTAAACCCACAATACAGACTAATACTAAACCCCACATACAGACTGTCATACTAATCCGTCATACCAATTGCCATACTAAAACCGCCAGTGACTTCCATAATTACCACCATACATACTGCCATTCTAAACCCCACATACAGACTGTTACACTTAATCCACCATACCAATTGCCATACTAAACCCGCCAGTGACCGCCACAATGACCGCCATACATACTGCCATTCTTAACCCCACATACAGACTCATACTAAACCCCACATACAGACTGTAATACTAATAAGCATACCAATTGCCATACTAAACCCGTCAGTGATCGCTACAATGACCGCCATACATACTGCCATTCTTAACCCCACATACAGACTCATACTTAACCCCACATACAGACTGTCATACAAAATCCGCCATACCATTTGCCATACTAAACCTGCCAGTGACTGCCACAATGACAGCCATACATACTGCCATTCTTAACCCCACATACAGACTCATACTTAACCCCACATACAGACTGTCATACAAAATCCACCATATCATTTGCCATACTTAACCTGCCAGTGACTGCCACAATGACCGCCATACATACTGCCATTCTAAACCTGCAATACAGACTGTCATACTAAATCCACTATACCAATTGCCATACTAAACCCGCCAGTGACTGCCATCATATAATGACCGCCATACATACTGCCATTCTAAACATAATACAGATTGTCATACTAAATCCGTCATACCAATTGCTATACTAAACCCGCCAGTGACTGCAATAATGACCGCCATACATACTGCCATTCTACACCCAACATACAGACTGCCATACTAAATCCGTCATAATAATTGCCATACTAAACCTGCCAGTGACTGCCATAATGACCGCCATACATAATGCCATTCTAAACCCCACATACAGACTGTCACACTAAATCAGTCATACCAATTACCATACTTAACCCACCAGTGACTGCCATAATGACCCCCATACATACTGCCATTCAAAAACCCCACATACAGACTGTCATACTAAATCCACCATACCAATTGCCATACTTAACTCACCAGTGACAGTCACAATGACCACCATACATACTGCCATTCTAAACCCCACATACAGACTGTCATACTAAATCCACCATACCAATTGCCATACTTAACCCACCAGTGACAGTCACAATGACCACCATACATACTGCCATTCTAAACCCCACATACAGATTGTCAGTCTAAATCCACATACCAGTTGCCATACTAAACCGGGCAGTGACTGCCATCATATAATGACTGCCATACATACTGCCATTCTAAACCCACATACAGACTGCCATTCTAAATCCGTCATACCAATTGCCATACTAAACCAGCCAGTGACTGCCCTAATGACCACCATACATACTGCCATTCTAAACCCCACATACAGACTGTCATACTAAATCCACCATACCAATTGCCATACTTAGCCCGCCAGTGACTGCCATACTGACAGCCATACATACAAGCATTCTAAACCCGCAATACAGACTGACATACTAAATCTGCCATACTAATCGCCATACCAAACCCACCAGTGACTGCCACAATGACCGCCATTCTTAACCCCACATACAGACTGTCATACTAAATCTGTCATACCAATTGCCATACTTAACCCACCAGTGACTGCCATAATGACCACCATACATACTGTCTTTCCAAACCTGCAATACAGACTCATACTAAATCCATCATACCAACTGCCATACTTAACCCACCAGTGACTGCCACAATGACCACCATACATACTGCCATTCCAATTGCCATTATTAACCCACCAGTGACTGCCACAATGACCGCCATACATACTGCCATTCTAAACCCAAAATACAGACTCATACTAAACCCCTACATACAGACTGTCATACTAAATTCGTCATACCAATTGCCATACTTAACCCGCCAGTGACTGCCATAATGACCGCCATACATACTGCCATTCTAAACCCTATATACACACTGTCACACTTAATCCACCATACCAATTGCCATACTAAACCTGCCAGTGACTGCCACAATGACAGCCATACATACTGCCATTCTTAACCCCACATACAGACTCATACTTAACCCCATATACAGACTGTCATACTAAATCCGCCATACCATTTGCCATACTTAACCTGCCAGGGACTGCCACAATGACCGCCATACATACTGCCATTCTAAACCCGCAATACACTCATACTAAGCCCCACATACAGACTGTCATACTAAATCCGCCATACCAATTGCCATACTAAATCTGCCAGTGACTGCCATAATGACTGCCATACATACTGCCATTCTAAACCCGCAATACAAACTGTCATAATAAATCCACCATACCAATTGCCATACTAAACCCGCCAGTGACTGCCATAATGACCACCATACATACTGCCATTCTAAACCCCACAAACAGACTGTCATACTAAACCCACCATACATGTCTCACTACACAGTTACGCCCCTTTTTTCCCACGGTAGCAAGATTCTTACTCTTAAAAAATAGGCCTTTGTACTTTGGTTATGAAATATTTTTAAAATGGTTCATAGTGGCTGTGATTTCTTGCTACAGATGAGTAGAGCAAAAGTTGGCATAGCATTGCAATAAGACATCACTGGTGTTAAAAATGTGACTTTTATAGGATTTCAACATATGCATGTATTTATGAGCATTTGAGGACTTCTTTTTTCAAAAAATCTCTGGGTGTCACTGCACCCTCTTTAAAAAAAAAACAATGTGGACAACCTACCAGTTATTGTGCATTTTTATGTGTGTATACATTCCTGCTATAAAAAAAAATACTTCTTTGTGGAATTCTTTTTTTACCAGTGAAATCCTAGACCTTTTTTTATATAGAACAAAGAACAAAATTCAACAGTGCAGTGAGACCTTAATACTGCCATTCTAAACCCACATAACAGACTGTCATACTAAACCGCCTTACTAAACCCCATTTTCAGACTGTCATACTTAACCTGACAGACAGACTGCCATACTAAACCTGCCATACGGACTGCCATACTAAACCTACCATATTAAACTCCACATACAGACTGTCATACTAAACCCGCCTCACAGACTGCCATTCTAAACCTGCATTACAGACTGTCATACTAAACCAACATACTAAACCCAAATTTCAGACTGTCATACTAAACCCGATTGACAGATTGCCATACTTAACCCCACATACAGACTGTTAAACTGAACCTGCCATACAGACTGCCATACTTAACCTACCATACTAAACCCGCAATACAGACTGTCATACCAAACCCGCCATACAGACTGCCATACTTATCCCCACACACAGACTGCTATACTAAACCCGCCATACTAAACCAGTTTTCAAATATGCGCCTTATTTCAAGTCATATGCTCATTATCAGATACAAAATTGACAGTAAGGCTTACTTCTGGTGTATGCTTATCATATTAAAGTCATACTGCCTGCCATACTGACTACTAACAACCATACTAAACCCAACATACCATCTTTATATAACCATAATATGTGGACTAAGTTATTAAACTATGCTGACCAGTTGTCATTAGTTGAGTTTTCTGACCTTGATTAGGAATATTGCTATGTTTCCTCTTGTTTCTCAAATAAAAGTTATTTTTATGATTTGATTTCAATCAAGCTTTGATATGTAAGTGAGACCTTTGATAACACTGCCAATCAAACAGTCACTGACTGAACTACATGTATCTACACTTAAATTGTAAATAAGTCCATCACCTGATTCCACCTGTCTTTTTTTTTCCATTTTTTCAATGGACTATAAGACCTTAAAAAAACTTATTGATGAGAAAATGAGAGTGAATCTGTTTTTCCATAGCATTTCCATGTAAAGTCTCATTCAGTGTGACTGCTGTTTCAACAAATATAAAATCCCTACTCATACAGATTATTTAAATCCAAAACAATTAAGAACGGCATTTAACACTTTGTAAAGTTTTAGTTCCACTAAAGGCATCTCTATTCATGAAATATTGTGTTTACATTTGTAACTGCATCCATTAGTGTGAAATCAGACCCTCATCCATGGCATTATGTGGTTATTTAAAAAAAAATCACTGTGATGGTTGATATACAACATTCTGTCTCATTATCATTCATCTTTAACTGCTGATTCAAGTGGGGAAGTTATCAGTTACTTTCGGAGATGGGTGTGCTCGAGTACTGGTTAGCCTTTCAGGAAACAGTGGTTAGGTTAACTTATCATCTGTTAGCCCTCGATGGCATAAAAATGATGCTAAATATTCAATCAATCAATCAATACTCAACACTCAATTTTCTTATTCTACACTCAATTTTTAACTCTACACTCAACTTTCTTACTCTACACTCAATTTTTGATTGACCCCCTTGATTGATACAAATTTTTATCTCTTTTTTTGAGACCTCTCTAGATCCCTTAAGACATTATTAACCGTCATTTTTACAAGTATGAATCTCCTTGTCATGCTTATGTGAAAAATATCTGTGAAAATTTAAGCAAAAAAATTCAACTTTAAAAACATCTTATTAATCTTTATGAGTATCACATGTTAATCCTAAAATCGCTATGGGCAGGGTCCTTTTTAACCACAGGATCTCCATTTGCACTATTCTGATAGTAAAACTATATTTTGTGACACTTTTGATAAATTATTTTCTGCATTTTACATGTACAACAGCAGGAGCATGTCTGTGTACAGTGATGACAGCTGTTAATTGACATTATTCAATACTACAGTAAAAACAACACTAGAGGTCAAGTGTAAAATATGCCAGTGAAGCTAAAAAAAAACGTAACTGTAAAATGTGTGTGTTTACATGGCCACCTGTCATACCCTTGACGGCCTAAATGAAAAGTACATGGAATGCCATTATACACAAGCGATTACAGTAACTTTTATTTAGGAATTGACTGTATATTATCAGTTTTCAAAATTTTAGAATTGTAAAATAAACGTTATTTATCATACCTGTAATATAAACTCACTGGTTCATCTTAGAAAGAGTCCGAATGACGAGGTGAGGTCTTCAAATCGGTATGTATGTGATATTTTTTTTCAAAATAAGGATTTAATTTCAATTTTTTATCACTCCCAATTAAATTATTTTTATTTGTCACATTTTGACAGATTGGAAATAACAAACTATTTCCTTTAATTTTTAAATGTTAACTAGATGCTAAATGTATTCAATTTAAAAATGATTTTATTTCTTTTTTTAACATTTTACATTGACATACTGCCTTTAAAGGAAACTTCACATATTTTCTTCCTACAATGTGTCACCATTGAACACTATTAAATTAACATCATATGCAAACACAAAAAATAGTACACAAAAAAATTAACTAAATGAAATTCAATAAAAGAAATTTTGTTATCTACGTTTTGTATGGGTAAGTAGGAGGAGCACTGCAAAGAAATATTATGTAAGAATAGCCAAATGGCATGATGCAATGCTTGTAATAATTAATACTTTAAAAGGATTAGTCTTCCATAAATCAGTTAATCAAGTAACTTTTATATTTTTACCCGGTAATTAAAACCTCTTTTAATTTGAAAAACTACATATTTAAACAAACCAAACTTTTGCAGATAAAATAAATAGATGCAGTCAAAGGGAGACGACTACCATATACACATAAAAAAAAAGTGACCTCCCTTGTTTACAATTTATTTTTAAAGATATACTATTATTTCTATACCTTTATAAGGGTCCACTGTGGCCGAGTGGTCTAAGGTGATTCTAAAGATAACTTGCCTCTAACCATTAAGGTTGTAGGTTCGAGCCTTGGTCCGAAAACATAATGTGAGAAAGTCTGCTGAAGGACGGTGGTTTTACTGAGGATTCGTTCCTCCAATGCAACTGGATATGCCAAACATAATCCGTCATGTGTTAAAAATGGCCTAACCACATTAAAAAAAGCTGAGCTAGTATTTCCTTGATATATAATATCATATGTTAAAATGAATAATACAGTCAAACCTGGTTTAAGCAGTCAGTCAAGGGAAGATATAAAAGTGGTCTTTCAAAGACTGGCTGTTGCTTAATACAGGTTTATTTGTTCTGAAAGCAATGATATGGGAAATATCAATGTAGCAGCTTAAGACAAGTGGCTGCTCAATAGAGGTGACCACTTACACAGGTTAGAGAGTATGTTAATATTTAATCGAAGTTGATTCATAGTTTGATTACCACATAATATTGCCAAAGTAAAAAAAAACAAAACAATTCCTACTGTGGTTATTATCTGCTGGTGATACAGGTGATGCTAATATTGAATCCTTCTGCTTGTTTGATGATTCAGGTTTTGGTTTCCCCCATTTTCCTTCTGTTCCAGACTCATTTCCAGAATGTCTCCCTTTGCTGCGATCCCCATTGTGAAGTTTTGGTCCGGAATCCTCCCATCTTTTGTTATGTGCTTTATCTTGATTGCTGGAGGAATTGCTATTATTTTCTTTGGTATTCCCATCCTTAGTCCCCAGTCTCTCTTCAGCCCTCCTCAGACGAAGTTCCCGGCCCCACAGTTTAATAGCCATCTTTGCTGCAGACTGCTCTTTGTATCGGACGAACGTCAATCTGAACAAAATTACAAACATTTATTCACATATATATTATTTACAATGGATAAATGGGGGTTATAGATTTAAATTTAATTTAGAGAATGTGACAGCGATTTCACATTACTGACCAACCAAAACAGATAATCAGTTGACTGACAAAGATGTAAACACATAAGATTACATCAAATAAATGAATGAATTGAGGTTTAACGTACATAATGTACTTACATGTATAAGGGTTTTTGGATAAGTTCATGAACTTTTTTAATAGAGAGTGACTTTCAAATAAAAAACAACAACAATTAAATACCTCTTGAAAAGGTATTCAATCTTTTAAATACTGAAAAATATAGTTTGATACACAAAACAGTTTAAATTCTGTATCAAATATTCTACAGTCTGCAATGGCTACACGGAACATGGCACAAATAATAACGATGTCATGTACCACAACCAGCATTTTATACAAAAAAATGTTTTTCTTTTTTTCTGAAAGTATTTGCCGTTTATTTGTAAGCATTTTTTAAGACTTGTAACCCATTTGTTAAATGTATCTTCATATGACTGGTCAAATGATGATACAATATGCTGGGTTCCTTCAGTTCATCTACAAATTCAAACTTTGTCCTCTTATTTGATCCAACGACTTCACATTCTGACTCGTACCATTCAACAAATTCATGAGAAGCGCCTACTCGTGTTTTCCAGTTCACCCGGTTTTAGTAGCCTTGGGACCCAGATAGCACTAACTTTGTTCATGTCCAAGTCTTCTTTTTTTAAAATCATTTGTGTGGTTACGAATCTGTGACTGATTGTGTTTTACCTCTCCAGTCACCCTTAATAGCCTCCCATCCTTTCCAATATCAACCATGCCATTTTAATACTAATGAAAAAAACAACACATCAACAAGATGTTTGTTTTTGCCAGAGAAACATACAGTTCTCCCCCATTCCTAGTCTTTGTCCCAAGTCAAACGTTTCCCAGTATAATACTAGTATTGACCTTGAACAGATATGACTGGAAGTTGTACTATTTACATTATCTCAATATGGCATATATTCGTGCCAAGATTGTGAAAAATCCCTTCATGAAAGTTATGGAGCGGATGGATGGATGGAAGCATGCAAGTTCTGGACACATTCTTGATATGGACGATATTTGTGTAAAGTAATTGCAAAAGTCCCTCAAGCGACTACAATGATATGGAGTCGACATAAATTATTGCTTATTTATCCTTTGAATATGGCCTTGACCATGATCCGACATGGCTGCCAACTATGCTCTGCACATTGTCTTCACATGGCATATATTTGTATAAAGTTATTTGAAAGTCACTTATGAATTAAAGAATTATTTAGCGGACACCAATAATGACAGATGGATATCCAAGCTAAAAACAAATAAGTGTGATGGCGAGCGTGATGGGGGAGCCCCATAAATGTATGCAGATTTTCTGCAAATTCTATCCAATACTTAACTTTGCCCTGCTTACAACAGGCACGAGTTATAGTGATCCTATTCTAACAACACTCACTGGCAACCCTGGAACCACATCTATAGGGGTTAAGAGTTTAACCATTACAATCAACATGACAGAGAAATGATGAAATAAATATGGAACCCATTTGAAGGAATTCCATTGTTTTCGAGGTAGAGATTTTGTTCTTATCGACATGTCTTAAAAAGTTAATTTCAAAATGACTTCAACTTCATTTTAAAAAAAACATTTTATGATGGTGAACAAATCTGAATCCTGTAAATGTCATACAATGTATTTAAATTTGAAACACTTTGAAAATACTCTGTAAATGTCATACACAGAAAATCTTACTACACATTAAAACAAGTACTGACATCAGAATTTTTATTTCAACTTACTTTGTTATCATATTTATTTCAGCTACTTCTCCCAACTGTGTGAATTTTAATGCAACATTCTGAAAAAGAATTAATTAAATGCCTATTTCAGTAGAAACTATTACAGAATTTTAAAGATATTAGTAACTGACTTTCGAACAATGATATTTAAAATTAAACTGTAACAATACCATTCATTAACTTCAATGTTTCACAGATAGCAAAAGACCTAACACAGCCATTGCACATTCACACATACAAGTCTGGTTGTCCCAAAAAATCGTAGACAATGCAAATAAACAATCTAAAATTATTACACATTAACCAACCACTGGTAAACAAGACCGGAGCAACCAAAAAAACCTGAATCAAACAAAATTCATAAAATAATAACATTTTAACTCACTTCAAATATTGATTTATTTTGAAATCATTGTTGAAAATTTCAAAACAATTACATCATTCACCGTGGAAGAGTATGCGTTTAACAAAAGTACTATGAGAATTGGCGACGACAAGGTGGCGACTCACAGAATGGTCATTAGAGTCTATGTGGAACTAGGAATGACACCTGTTGAAATCAGTTGAAAGACATGTGAATGTACTGCGGGCACTTGGGTACAAATGACATGACAATTTTTAAAAGGATGGTCTGAAATACAGGACAACCAAAGTGTGATGATGAAGGTATTGTGTTAAAGGTTTTCATGCCACCAATGGCTTACAGACAATCAGATCAGATAACCTAACCACTATTTCCTGGGATCAAAGATGGTTAACCAGTACTCAAGTACATCTGTCTCCACAAGTAACTGAAAACTTTTTTCACTTGAATTAGTGGTGGGAGACAAATGACAATGAGCCCAATTTGGTATATCAACCACCATGTAAACTGTGTCTGAACAGCAGATTCAATGTTATGAGCCCTGAATTGATAGTCAGATGTGCTACCGACTGAGCTAACCAGATTTGTCTTTCATAAGAAAAATCACTGAAAAATGAGGATAATGTCAATATCATACCTCTTTTGTTTCAAGTCCATTGTCTGTGGAAGTGGGAAAGCAAAGAGAGTATAGCCCACGATGGTTGGGACTCCAGTCTTCATCCAAATTTGAAGATGGAGTGAATCTGTCTTCTACAAAGATATGTTTATTATGAAATGTTTTATAATAATAATTTTTCTGATTTTATCATACAAACAAGCACATACTATACTATGTCAAAAATAGTTTCTTTTTTTACAAAATACAGCTATTTTATTTAAAACGTTTAGTTTGGATGTGTTTAAAAGGTCAATAAATATTTATATACTCATATGCACTAAATTTGTAATAATTCATAAAAAAGATATATAATCACAAAATAATACTCAGCTTCAATATCATTAAGCTTACATACACTTAAAATATTTAGCCCAAAACTTTTGCCATCCACTGATTATCTACGCTTTCACTTGTTATTAATAAATGAAAATCTACAATGTGTGGTTGAAAAATATTCATATATCAGATTGATCTGCAATATAAATTATTTGTTCCAATAAAAATCCCGTTTTGTTTTAGACAAAAATAATTCAGTATTCAAACCTTTGACCTGTAGGCATTATGTTACCTATAGTTTTGCTCTATTATATTTCCTTTATTATATATATATAGGACTCATACCACTCTGGACCTACAGATAAAGGAGATGGAAATATAACTTTAGTTCTTTTTTAAAGGGTTTTGTATTGCAGCGATTCATTTTTATCTACTGGGTTTTCATTTTAAAATCAAACAACAGATTGAAAGAAAAAAACAACAGATCAGGCCGGGGGTCAAGGGGGAAAATGTTCGATGTTTCTGGAAAAAACAACCGATCCAAACCTGATTTTAACTGATGATTTCAATCGGCGATCAGTTAAAAATGTTCAGTATTTCAGAAATCACCACAGAAAATTTGATACCAGATTTCTAGACAATTTGTGTAATTTTAGAATTGTTGGTTCAAATCGTATCGTGGGTGAATAGCTGACAAATTCCTACTCTGGAAATTGATTTGTATCACAAAACATTGAATTAAAAAAAACACAACATGGTCATGGTATGCTTTTTATTCTTTGTAATTGCAGATCTTGTACCAGTCAAGAGTTTGCACCCGGACACATGCTGCAGATTTTGTTTTTTCACTGTGTTTTGGGCATAAACGTTACAATGGAGTCCTATGGGAAATATAATAGCGGTGTGAGACAAAAAGCTCCCCGTCCCATTTACCTTTTTCTTTACGCCCACCACCAGCACGATGATTTCTTTTTCTATCTTCTTTCTCCTCTGCACCCTCAGCAGCTCGTTTCACAAATGACGACACATATGTGTTGGGCTTGGCGATCCCATAGAGCTTGTATGCCATGTGTTTGTCTGAGTACTCCAGTCTGTTTGAACATTCATGCAATAATTTAAGATGGATATGTCAGGCTCTGTTATAGGGAGTATATCAGGGAAAAAGGCTAGAAATGTCTTCAAAAATAAAATAATTATCAAAATGAATAAAAAGCGTCTCATTATCATTATGTAAGCTTGTAAAATATATTTATTTAGCAAATAAGAGATGTAATGATAATAGTACTTAATAGACAATTTATTCATTAAAATTTGATGAATGTTATAAATGTGAACTTCAAACAATTTGTTTTTATACTCTGGCCTATGACATTATAATGCTACAAACAATGGCATTGACCGCTAGCCTTGTCTCGCTATTGTGTGATAACAATAATTTATTGCTGGCGATTAGTGATCATCAATACACTTTCTGTGTCCAGGGTATGAATACAAATGTAGAACGTCTCTTTATCCATGTGCTGTATAAACACACACACACACACAAGTTGATTTAACTAATTAATATATTTATTTTGATGAATCGTTTATATATAATGTTAGGTTTATATTGTACATTTCTTGATTATATCATGCTCTTCTCACATTTGTTGTAACTGCCACCTAGATACATATGTCAAGGCGACGAACATGTATGTTTATATGCCGAAATAAACTATTGAAACTGAATTAATTGAATTATCATTAATAAATAAAATCTGACTGGTTTGATACGTCAAATCCACCAAAACATGACAAAATCAATATTTAATTTGATATGTTAAAAAATATGTTGCAATTTATGCAGGAAATCTATTTTAGTCAAGCCTAGACTTGTAGCCCAAGTTAGGAAATCCCTTTTCGGTATATTATTTTGGCATGTTTAAATAGATATCTATTTGGCAATATGGGGCCAATGAGTATATATTGCTAAATTATATTGGGGGAAATGTGTTAAGCCAATTTTAAAAGTTAAAAATCCTGTTTAATTCCATTAAACTCAGTCGATAGTATGTCTGACTATCAATCAATAGCTTAACCATTTACTTCATATACATGTAGATGCCTTTGGACACCTAATATAGAAAGCTTTTGAATTATTGGGTGAATTATGTTTATATTAACTGACAGAGTGGAAAACAGTGCTGGAAGTGTTACGAGCAATATGAACTCTTCCTACACTGTTTTCAAAGGCCTTCTGTGATTGGTGCGGGAAAGCATGTATCTATGGAGTAAAGGGTTAAGGAGTTCCAATCCAAGCTGGGCCACAGTTTCCTTGATGATTAATGTACAACAATGTGGCTCATTGCAATTTGTTTCTCACCATTGATTCAAGTGAGAAAGTTATCAGTTACTTGTGGAGATGGTGTGCTTGAGTATTTTTCCTTAAAGGATGAATATATTCATGTATGCTCAAATGGTTCCCATTAGTGATGTGTTGATAATCTGTGGTGTATTTATATTTCAAATCAAAAAAGAAAAAGATTTTGATGACAACTATATATAAATAAAGCGGGGCCGTAGAGGATGGTGGTCTCTCACACCAGAGGTTTTGGATTCGATCTCCAGCTCAACCCAATGGCCCTTAAAATCAACACTCAGTTCTGGTTCTACCCAGGAAATGAACTTGAGAGTGGTTCATATAAAGTCTGAGCTTTCATTGCAATCAAGCTAAAATAAATTAGTATGAACTAAAAATACAGTATAAAAACTAACCGACAAACATCTGGTATATCTTTAAGAAAGTCCTCAAGTGTGGAAAAGCCTATGTTCTTGTACATTAGTGGCTCGCTGATGAATGATTTGTAATCTCTTAAAAATGTACTGACAAGGACGCCGCTGCCATCTGTCTTGGAGAGGAGTACAGCTCTGACATTCTCTTTTATGGCTTGGGAAATCATAGAGCTCATTGCTTCTGTTTGGTTGCTTGAATTTCTGAAAAAAAGGAAGTACTGCTATTGAAATATAGGAAGGGAAGGTAAGGGGTTTTGTGATTCAACATCATTTATAACACATTAAAAAGGCTACATGGAAGTGAATGGTTTTTCAAATGAAAATGCATATAACCACTGTGGCAAACTTTTGAAAGGATTTAACAGTTTTTCAACCAAACACATGTTAAACAATCGTCCTTGGCTAGATCTAGATCTAATTTTAAAACAAATGGCCAATGTTATATTTATTCTATTAATAGAAATGTGTGTATGTCCCAATCTCAGTCTCTGTACACTTGTTATTGTTGAATCCATGATTCATATTTTTGTTTAGTTAAAAATGTTTATTTATGATATATCATTGTATGCATTTATTTATGGTAGTATAATAAATAACAAAGCTAATAATGCATATTAAATAAAACGCGGGCTTTGAAACAATTAATATTGAGTTTATTTAGACATTTAGGACTACAAGTTTCTGCAAAAATTGGTTTGGCTAGTTGGTTTCAAATTTGGCCAGTTGAAATTTTGGGCACTGGCCAAAATTGACAGTGCACAAAAAAGTTATTCTAGCCCTGCTATCACACACTACAGTAATTACAAACGAATACCATCATAAGATTATGATTGCGACACCTAATCATGGTGTGAAATACTATATAGTTTATGCATTAATCTACGTGTGGTACGAAACCTCTCAATTGGTACGAAATTGTAGTGGTACGAAATTGTATTTCGCACAAGACATCAACAAACACATGCAGGTTCGAAATTTCAAATACGCAAATAAATTAAAGAAATGTTCCAGATACTGTTTGGTTGCAATCGCCTCTATCGATACGTGTGCAGTTTGCAATTATATGTATATCAAACCACAAACTTACAAAACAAAAATGTCGCACAAATATTTTTATTTTTCCATGCGCTAAATCCAAGTCTGGTTCCCTGACCTAGTATTTAAACTCTGTAGAAATGGGTCCGTAAATAGCAATGGTGGGAAAGACCCATACGAGCAAATTGATTGGTCAGTGATTTTAACTGAACGTTTGAATGACGTCACAGTTTAGTAAGCATTCAATTGCTACAAGTTGTGGGACAGGCGTAGAATTCCTTGCTTTTTCAGGGGATAATGAAAACGAATAGTGTTGGCACAGTGAATTATTTTGCCAATTTATTTTTAACAGATAAGCAATAATTATAGTTTAATTTTACCACCCCTAAGTTTCAATTGTCTTCTATTTGTTACATATTTTCTGAAAGATCTGTTATTTTAGAACAGCATCGAAATAGTCAAGCGCGCTTTAAAAAGCAATACTATAAACACATTTAATTACAATCAATTTTGTTATTATAAAAAAAAATATGGTATTTAAAGTAATTATAGTGAGAGTGAATAACATGGCTGGTTGACTTGTTATTCACATATGACTAATTATAATATAATCACAAATCTTATCTAATAGCTGTTTGCATTAAGAGTCTGTTCTCGCATTTTAAATGCAACAGAGTTACGGGTAAAACGGTATTATGAAAATCCAGTAAAATACTACACAAGGCATATATAAGTTTTTCAAGCATATATTGTTTAGTTTTGCTTGCTAGGATGATAGAAGTTGTTTACTTTACACTATAGAACATCAAACCTAATGTTGTCATCAGGCTCTTTAAAGAAAAGACAGCAAACCTAAAATGAAAGTCACTGAAACAGGGCAGTCACCACAACAGGTCGAAACTACGATGTTGAAAGTCGAAACTACGATGGTGAAAGTGGAAAGTGGAAACTGCGATGGTGAAAGTCGAAATCACGATGGTGAAAATCGAAATTACGATGATGAACGTCGAAAGTACGATGGTGAAAGTCGAAACCACGAAACTACGATGGTGAAAAGTCGAAACCAAGATGGTGAAAGTCGAAAATACGATGGTGAAATTCGAAACTACGATGATGGAAAGTCGAAAGTCGAAACTACGATGGTGAAAGTCGAAACCACGATGGTGAAAACGCGAAATAACACCGTTTTCACCATCTTAGTTTCGTGATTTCGTGTTTTCATCATCGTAGTTTCACCATCGTGATTTCGACTTTCACCATCGTAGTTTCGACTTTCGACTTTCGTGGTATGGGGTTCAGAAATAAAAAACGCGATGGTCCAAACGGAACACCGTAGTTACGACATTTATATGCAACACATTACAACAACTGTCACAGTCACAGGAATAGCCAGTATTCATTAAGGCACGTCGGAAGTACGATGGTGAAAGTCGAAACTACGATGGTGAAAGTCGAAACCACGATGATGAAAGTCGAAAGTCGAAACCACGATGATGAAAGTTGAAACTACGATGGTGAAAGTCGAAAGTCGAAACTACGATGATGAAAGTCGAAATTACGATGGTGAAAGTCGAACGTCGAAAGTCGAAATTACGATGGTGAAAGTCGAACGTCGAAAGTCGAAACTACGATGGTGAAAGTCGAAACCAAGATGGTGAAAGTTGAAAGTACGATGATGAAAGTCGAAACTACGATGATGAAAGTCGAAGGTCGAAACTACGATGGTGAAAGTCGAAACCACGATGGCGAAATTCCATCGCGTTTTCACAATCGTAGTTTCGTGATTTCATGTTTTCATCATCGTATTTTCGTATTTTCACCATCGTGATTTCGACTTTCGACTTTCACCATCGTAGTTTCGCGTTTTCATCTTCGCAGTTTCGACTTTCATCATCGTGGTTTCGAGCATCGTGGTTTGGGGAAAAAATACAATGGTCCAAACGGAACGCCGTATTTTCCCCTACGGTGTTATTTTTAACTTAATTTGCTGGTCAACCGTAACATTTGTTCGTACGTTCGTTCCTTAATTCATTTCTCCATTTTTTTTCTAAACCGCAGTGAATACCGTCTAGGGGAAGAGCGTCCGACTGCAGTAGGTCGTGCACGGATTCGATCTCCGATCGCCGGGGTTATATTAAATACTTGAAAATGGTACTTGAAGCTTTCTCGTTTGGCGCTTAGCATTTAGAGAATAGTTCTAGGTCTGATCAGCCCGTCCGCTGTCAGTATAATGTGACTGGGTCACAGTGGTGTATCATACTATATGTCTATGGAGCGCCGAACCCATGATCGGAGGGACGTGGGTTCGATCCTCCGCCACGGCTATGTGTGGTGTCCTTCAGCAAGACATTTTTCCGCATATGCTTTGTACTGGTTCTAACCAGGGAGACGTCGAGCGTAATTTGCCTAAGTTGTAAGAACTTGTTTCACAATCGAAGTAAAATAAATAAGTTTAAACTATGGTATGATATTCCAGCTAGTTTAAATATATGTTATTGTATACTTCACATAATAAGCAAACGGGTTGGGCCGCCCATACTCCAGTGCAACAGAGCTCATAATACTGTCCAAGAAGACACCGCAGTGTCGCGACGCTAAAGACCGCACAACAGCGTCATTATTTCTATTTGTATTTAAGTACATTTCCCATAAACGTATTTTACCGGTTTTTTTTGTTTGATTTATATGTTTATTTGTAGATTTCTTTGTTGTTTGAATTATTAGCGTCATTTTATGCCATCGATGGCTGGCAGACGATTATTAACCTTATCACTATTTCCTGTGGTCCTGGAAGGTTAACCAGTACCCGAAAACATCTCCGCAAGTAACTGGTAACTTTTCCCACTTGAATCAGTAGTGAGAGACTGATGGCAATGGGACGCAATGTCTCTTCATTCTTCACCCTTTAAACGATCAATACAGTGCATTGTTAAGTAATCAGATTGCTTTGTCATATTTTAGCACCTCCACTTTTTAAGACTTACCAAAATTCAGTTCACTCAAATGTGTCGAAGCGTTAATTGCATCACGTGATACTTTTCGCGGGAAACGTTTTGCCCAATAAAAAACCCTCGTTATTTTCCGGTTTACATTTCATTGGTCAAAAGTCACATGACAGCACATCCGACTATTGACGAGGCACCGCCCGCGTCATTTTGTACTGTGGATTTTAACTGGAAAGACGTGTTTTTACATTGGATTTTTGCCGGCAGCGTGAGTTAAAGTGTGCTTTTCTCTTGTTTTATGTGATGTTTTATTACATATTTGGATCGTTTTCATTTAGTTTAATAATGTTTGTGTATTTTCCTGACGTTTATGTACATGAAAGGAAGTCTAGACTACATTGCTGATTCTCGTTTCGCACTTGGTCTGCCGCAGCTGCCAACGTTTCAACACTGTCTTTCATTTATATGTTGATTTAAACATATTTGTATTGCTATAATGTGTACGATAGGGTCGAGCCACAAGTTCTTAACAACATTAGTCACGGCTCTTCCCGTAAACACTTTTGCATAAACAAAATGGCGGGTTTTCTTGTCGATGTCACAACGGAGAAACAAAGTTCAATTATGACTTTATTAATGAATGGAATTTAAAAAAATCAACTGATATATGTTTATATAGGTATAATAGACACATGTTTATTTCCTGTCCGTAACTGTTATTAATAATAAAGCTCATGATGGTTCTTGTCGCTTTTTGCTGCTTCTTGTCGCTAAATAGTGAGACCCGGATAGCTATAGATCTGCTACCAGCAATTGTATTAATTTTGGATAATTTATTACCATGTATAATATAAAAAAATCTTACTTTTACTGATTGAAACTTGTATTATAACATTCATTAACAGTTCGCCATCTACGTGTGTATCCTTGGTTATGTCGTCAGCGAGGCTGGTTTTGTGTGCTCAAGCAGACAGTAGTGGGTGCATCTTCAGAGGAAACTCAACAACGTACATGTAAGTTAAGATATTTTTATGTAATTATTTTTGTCACAAAACAAATTGTTACAAATTCGAAAAATTCACCAACCGTCGGGGAGGGAACGTATGCCAACTGCTTATAGATTAAAGTTCGGTTGTTCAAAGCTAGCTTAAAGTGTTAAAATATATTCGTCACTGCTTGTACTGAAATGGGAGAATGCAACACACACAGCAAATACTCCGCACCTGTACTGTTCATGTATATTTATAATATATCTATATTTAACAGTTGATGTAAACACACTTCCATGTATATTTAAAGTACACAGCGTATCAACCAAGAAAATGTAGTGATAATTTGTCAAATCTGGATCCCCAGTCTGATACAGTATCTAAATAAGCTGAACAGTACACCATATTTGTTAAAATAAAAACTTAAATTTTATTTTCAGGAGTTGATTGCAGACAGGTCTGCGTTTGGTTGTGTTGTTTGGTTGGCAGTTAAAGCAGAAATGGTGACAGTACATACTGTGCTTCAGATGGTGAGTAGTACAATATCCTGTTCTCTACTCAGTCTCATACACATTGCACAGCTGCCTGTTTTCATTGTTTTTTTTCTTAAAAATAAAATGATATTCTGATAGGTTTTTTTTTCTGAAAGTATAAAAAATGAATGATATATTAGAAACCCTAGTTGTACACCTTTCCACTTAAGGAAGTTTTGCTATACTTTAGATTTTTTTAATTTAATTTCCTTTTTATCATTAACTTTGTTTTATTAATCCATTTTAGCACTGACCATGCGAGTTTGAATGCAAGACATTTAAATGATATTAACTATTTCAGTAGAGTAGGTTGGCACCCATTGATGTTAGACTGGTCCCCAGCAGTTATGTAGTATTGACAGATTGATATTGTCGTGGCAGATGGTTGTGTTGGAAGATATACAGACAAGAAGATGAAGGTAAGGTACATTCTGCTCGTCTTATATGTCCTATTCTTAAATAATAGTTTCTCTCTATTTGTTGTATGGTTATCCTGAAACATTAATAATCAATATATGAACTCTTGTTGCTTCTATTTTACTGAAGTACTGGTTACAGTAATAACAATTGGGACTCACAGGGCTTTCCACACTTGGTTAAAACTGCCGCATATAAATATATAAACAGCTCAATTTGGAATGGGGTTTTCAACACATGAAATGTTATACGGCATATCCAGTTTTTATTGATGGAGGAAGACTTTGGCATGAATGTAAGCAGAACCACCGTCCTTCAGCAAGTAACTGGCCAACTTTCTCGCATAAAGTTTTTGGAAGGAGCAAGACTCGAACCTTTGACCTTAGTGTTCTATTATATAATTCAGTATAAAACTTTGTTTTATTAATCCACTTTAGCACCGGCCATGCAAGTTTTAATGCAAGACATTTAAATGTTATTAACTATTTTATTAGGTTGGAACCCAGTGATGTGAGACTGGTCCCCAGCAGTTATGTAGTATTGACAGATTGATATTGTCGTGGCAGATGGTTGTGTTGGAAGATATACAGACAAGAAGATGAAGGTTAGGTACACTCTGCTAGTCTAATATGTCATTTTTCTTAAATAATAGTTTCTCACTATTAGTTGTATGGTTATCCTGAAACATTAGAAATCAATAAATGTAATCTTGTTGCTTCTATTTTACTGAATTACTGTTTACAGTAATAACAATAGGGACTCACAGGGCTTTCCACACTTGGTTAAAACTGCCACATATAAATATATAAACAGTTCAATTTGGAATGGGGTTTTCAACACATGAAATGTTATACGGCATATCCAGTTTTTATTGATGGAGGAAGACTTTGGCATGAATCTAAGCAGAACCACCGTCCTTCAGCAAGTAACTGGCCAACTTTCTCGCATAAAGTTTTTGGAAGGAGCAAGACTCGAACCTTTGACCTAAGCCTACTATCATATAATACAGTATAAAACTTTGTTTTATTAATCCATTTTAGCACCGACCATGCGAGTTTTAATGCAAGACATTTAAATGATATTAACTATTTTAGTAGGTTGGAACACAGTGATGTGAGACTGGTACCCAGCAGTTATGTAGTATTGACAGATTGATATTGTCGTGGCAGATGGTTGTGTTGGAAGATATACAGATAAGAAGATGAAGGTTAGGTACACTCTGCTCGTCTAATATGTCATATTCTTAAATAATAGTTTCCCTCTATTTGTTGTATGGTTATCCTGAAACATTAATAATCAATATATGAACTCTTGTTGCTTCTATTTTACTAAAGTACTGGTTACAGTAATAACAATTGGGACTCACAGGGCTTTCCACACTTGGTTTAAACTGCCACATATAAATATATAAACAGTTCAATTTGGAATGGAGTTTTCAACACATGAAATGTTATACGGCATATCCGGTTTTTATAGATGGAGGAAGACTTTAGCATGAATCTAAGCAGAACCACCGTCCTTCAGCAAGTAACTGGCCAACTTTCTCACATAAAGTTTTTGGAAGGAGCAAGACTCGAACCTTTGACCTTAGTGTTCTATTATATAATTCAGTATAAAACTTTGTTTTATTAATCCACTTTAGCACCGGCCATGCAAGTTTTAATGCAAGACATTTAAATGTTATTAACTATTTTATTAGGTTGGAACCCAGTGATGTGAGACTGGTCCCCAGCAGTTATGTAGTATTGACAGATTGGTATAATCGTGACAGATGGTTGGTTGTGTTGGAAGATATACAGACAAGAAGTTAAAAGTTAAGTACACTGTGCTCGTCTAATATATCATATTCTTAAATATTAGGTTTCCTCTATTTGTTGTGTGGTTATCCTGGAACATTAATAATCAATATATGAACTCTTGTTGCTTCTATTTTACTGAAGTACTGGTTACAGTAATAACAATTGGGACTCACAGGGCTTTCCACACTTGGTTAAAACTGCCACATATAAATATATAAACAGTTCAATTTGGAATGGAGTTTTCAACACATGAAATGTTATATGGCATATCCAGTTTTTATTGATGGAGGAAGACTTTGGCATGAATCTAAGCAGAACCACTGTTCTGCAGCAAGTAACTGACAAACTTTCTCGCATAAAGTTTTTGGAGCGAGCAGAACTCGAACCTTCAACCTTAGTTTACAATTATATAATACAGTATAAAAAACAAATAATATATGAACAACATATGTCACTCTAAAAAGGAATTACAATCTTTAGACGAATATTAGTATGTGTATATTATAGTTGTCCCTCTCAGCACGTCCTCTATTCTACTGTAGAGTGTTCTGGGATGAGGTTATTCAGTTATAGGTGCTAGCCCCGTTTCAAGGGGTGACGCCAATGTCGAACAGAAAGGTTATTAAATGTATTCTGTATTAGCTCACTAGAGTCATAGGCTCAAAGTCAGCTTTGTATCTTTAGCTCACCTGAGAGCATAATGCTCTAGGTGAGCTTTTCTGATCACTCCGTTTTTGTTGTATATCTCATTTTTCAACACATCTTGATAAAAAATTAAACAATATTACAGTAGTTATAAGAGCTTGGTTCTTTCATTAACTGGTATGTTTAAAGTACACATTCCTCTTCTTCTGAAATAAAGTAATCTATTCTTTTGAGATAGATGTTTAAAGACTGGTTCTGCCCGTTTCGTGGGGTTGCACTAGTTGGTTTTAAACTCTTTATATAAGTAATAAGTCAAATAAGTAATAAGTAAAAATGTCAATAGCAATGAATTTTCTTAAAATTTGTAGTTATGTCCCTTTGATTATCCAACCTATATATAATTCAATGCATTTTAAGCTGGAAATCAGTCATATACATTTTGAGCAAATGTCATTAGTTTTTTTAAAAAAAAGTTCTTGTTATGGATGAGTTTTATTTAAAAATATGTAAAAATATTCATTAAGTGGATAATTAGGTTGATAACACATAAAGTAATTAGGACAACTAAATCATAGTTCAGTAAATAGTATAAGGAAAAAACATACACTCAGCCAATTGACACAAAAAACTAATTAGGATAATTAAAACATATTCAGTGATAGAATCAACTAAACATACAATTAGGCAATTAACACATCAATCTAATTAGGGCAATTAAAACATTTACAGTAATTAGGATAAATAAAACATATTCAACTAAACATAAATCAGGCAATTTACACAAAAATCTTATGAGGACAATTAAAATATAATTCAGTAATTAGGATAAATGAAGCATACACTCATACAAGTTAACACAAAAAACTAATTATGATAATTAAAACATATTCAGTAATAAAATCAACTTAAAATACAATTAGGCAATTAACACATAAATCTAATTAGGGCAATTAAAACATAAAAAATATACAGTTATAAGGATAAGTAAAACATATTCAGTGCTAGAATAAACTAAACATACAATCATTCAGTTAACACAAAACACTAGTTAGGACAATTAAATCATAATCAGTAATAAAATAAACTAAACATACAATTAGGCAATTAACACATCAATCTAATTAGGGCAATTAAAACATTTACAGTAATTAGGATAAATAAAACATATTCAACTAAACATAAATCAGGCAATTTACACAAAAATCTTATGAGGACAATTAAAATATAATTCAGTAATTAGGATAAATGAAGCATACACTCATACAAGTTAACACAAAAAACTGATTAGGATAATTAAAACATTCAGTAATAAAATCAACTTAATATACAATTAGGCAATTAACATATTAATCTAATTAGGGCAATTAAAACATAAAAAATATACAGTTATAAGGATAAGTAAAACATATTCAGTGCTAGAATAAACTAAACATACAATCAGTCAGTTAACACAAAACACTAGTTAGGACAATTAAAACATAATCAGTAATAAAATAAACTAAATATACAATTAGGCAATTAGCGTGTTAAATAATTAGGGTAATTAAAACATATAACATGATGAGGATAAATAAAACATACATTCAGGCAATCAACACATAACACTAATTAGGACAATTAAAACATAGCAATTAGGATAAATAAAACATCCACTGGTTATTAGAACATAAATCTGATTAGGATAATTAAAACATATTCAATTATAGGATAAACTAAACATATAATCAGGCAATTAACACATAAAAAATTAAAACAATTAAAACATATGCAGTAATTAGGATAAATAAAACATACACTGTGGCAATTAACACATAACACTAATTAGGAAATTAAAATATATTCAGTGATGAGAATAAATAAAACATACACTGTGGCAATTAGCACATAACACTTATTAGGAAATTAAAATATATTCATTGATGAGAATAAATAAAACATACACTGTGGCAATTAACACATAACACTAATTAGGAAATTAAAGCATATTCAGTATTACATTCAGTTAAGACAAATAAAGCAATTATATATTCATTATTTATCTATTATCATTATTTTACAATTGATATTAGTAGGTGTTTGTTATTAGAAGTAATTATTATACAAGTAGTAGTAGAACTATTATCAGTTTAAATAGTGTTAGCATCACCCTGTACTAGTTTGTAATTGTATCTGCATTGAATAGATTATGTGTTTAATTTTTTTTTGACATGGGATTCATTTTTTGATAAATCTAAACCTATTGTAAATCACGGAATGGCTTCTTGAAATACGCTGCTGTTTGCGCAAGCTAGCACGCAATTAACATTTTAACAGTTAACAACCACTTGGCGGTACACAAAACATTTCAGATTTTAAAGAATTAAGCAAATTGAATTATGTTTTGGTTATGTAATTTACACATTTCCATCATGATTGTCTTTTTATATTTGTGGTTTTATTTAGAGATTCTACTTAAATGATATTGGTTTTAGGATATTTTTATTCGATATTTTATTCAAATTCAATAAAATAGATGTTGTATTTAATAATATGCATTTAATATAGTTAATACATTGCATGGTGGGTAAAATCTTGAGCCATTTGTAACAACGTTGGTTGTTACATTCTGCTCCAGTCCCACATAAATGCTGACATCATAATCTGTGATTGGTTACAGTAGAAGAATAAACCAACATTCTGTACAGACGTAATTATTCATTACCTCCGTATGTTAATCATTCTTCTACAGTAATCGGGCAATTTAGCATGAATGCATACTGATATTAAATAAAACATCTATTTTACTGAATTTGAATGATATTGAATTACAACTATTATAAAAATATCATCCTTGAGATGATAATATATTAAATACTTAGACAAAAGCAAGTCCTGTATTAAGTTTCATCAGAAATGTTTGATGTACCGCTGTCACATAATAGTTTCACTGTCTTTCCATTTATTAACATGCGATTCGATTTTAAGAAGCCTTTCCTATGAAAAGAAAAAAAATATCAAAATATGTTAAAGGGTTTTGTCTATTCATGCAAGATGAAAGTATCTGTAGCTTATTTACTGTAGACTAGTTTATTTACTTATTTATGATATGGAATCATATACTTTTATTACATTTATATATTCATATAATATACAAAAAAAATATTTAAATACAAAATTTACTCATATTAAATAGATACTCATATAATTATAAAAAAAACAGATACTCATATCATTATATAAACATACTTAATATACTTATACAATCATATAAAATACTCATTTAAAATAGTCACTCATATATTTACATAAAATATATCTATAAACCATCATATAAAATACTAGATGCTCATATAAATATAAAAAAACACATACCTAAACCATCATATAAAATACTAGATGCTCATATAATTATATAAAACACATACCTAAACCATCATATAAAATACTAGATGCTCATATAATTATATAAAACACATACCTAAACCATCATATAAAATACTAGATGCTCATATAAATATAAAAAAACACATACCTAAACCATCATATAAAATACTAGATGCTCATATAATTATATAAAACACATACCTAAACCATCATATTAAATACTAGTTGCTCATATAAATATAAAAAAACGCATACCTAAACCATCATATAAAATACTAGATGCTCATATAATTATATAAAACACATACCTAAACCATCATATAAAATACTAGATGCTCATATTATAAAAACACATACCTTAACCATCATATAAAATACTAGATACCCAAATGATCATATAAAACACATCACCAAATGATCATATTAAATACTCATAAAAAAGATACTCATATTATTATATAAAACACACACCTATACAATCACATAAAATAATCATATAAATTAAACATCTATATTAATCTTACATTATAAATTTATATACTCTTATAAATTGCATGTAGTAAATCATACAAAATATGAATAATAAAAATAAACTCTTATTAATACCAAAACATAAGTACATGTAAAAATACACATAAAATAAATCATAAAGATAAAGTAATAAATTGCACACATAATAAAATCATATAAAAGGGATACTCATGTAAAAAGCACATGAAAAAAAACATCCAAAATTGATGCGTATAAGAAAAATATATATTATGAAATAATATAAGAATAAACTCATATAAATTGCACACATAATAAAATCTAATACAGTATATACTTTTATTAAATACATATTTTGAATAAAGTTATATAAAATACACATATTTAAATTATATACACAGTAAAAAATCTATACATGTATACTCACACATATAATATACATAAACATATATATTGTACATATAAAATCAAATCATATAAATATACTCAATAAAAACCTATAAATATATACTCATATAAATTAAATATTACTAAATCATACATAAATTTAGTGCATGAATATAAAATAAAATCTCATACAAAATCAATGTTATAAAATGGAAATGAATGGTAGTCATAAATAGATACTCATAAAATACAAATTTAATGAAATCATATAAAATATACTCGAATAAATTGCATACATAATAAAAACCTAACAAATTGATGCTCATATAAATTGCAAAATAAATTCATGTATAAAAAATGTACTGATATGAAGTTCATAAAAAATAAAATCTTACAAAATATGAAATCGAACACACCACTTAACTGTATAAGACATACTCATATAATTTTGCTCTACGAATCTATTGTATAACAAAGATCCTCATATAAAATTGCTCATATACAAATCATAAATAAACACTCATATAAGCTACATTAAAATAGATACTCGTATAAAATTATTCACACATAGCACAAAAAATAAAAAAATATATATTAAACTAATCAAATTATAATCATTAAAGATAAAATCAATATAATCCATAAAAACTCTTTAGAAATAAACACAACTATCACAAAATTGTTATAAATAGTATTCAATTTAAAAAAAACAACACTTCAGGTCAGGCATCTTTAAAATAACCTAAGGTATAAGAAAACAAATCTGATTGAAAGATTGAAAATAATAGTTTTTAACCCTGTTAAAACAAAAACATATGATCATAATTATCCACTTAAAGAATATTTTATTTTCATTTTTATTTCAAAAAAACTTGTAAAATTAAATAAACACCAATAAAAAAAACATCTTTGTTTCTAAAATTGACATTGCTCAACACTTAACACAACTACTAGGCTTTTTATGAACCTTTCTTTCGGTCTGCTTAATTATAAATACGTTGTACAAGAGGCTCTCTTCTTAAAAAGAGCGGCGTCTTGTAAATGTACGTGGTCTTTACACATATACACTGTATATATACACATATATATTGTATATGTGTGCTATAAACGTACAGACGTATCCCCTCATCTATACATAGTTGCGATAAATGGTAACATATCTCGTATGGTAATTGAAAAATCAATAAATAAATATTTTCTGCTTCATTTTCTAAATTAGATTTTTAGAAATCGGAGCTATGTATAAAGTCCCTTTACTCACACACGTACCACGCATGCAGACACAAGTGTATATATAAGTATTTGATTGATTTCCAATTAAAATATTATTGCATTGAACTTCTTTGGCTATTAGTTAACTAAAATGATACAAGGGGCATAACTATTTAATGTTTAAGATTCAATAAAAAAAACGCTTACCTGCGCACGATTTTATAGGATTTTTTTTATTTTCAGAGATATTTGTACTGATGGCGTATGTTAAAAGACTTCTGCCATAGAGTAGATGACTGTATATAGTGCTGACAGTGCGGTTGTTCAAAAGATTCGAGGTAAATGAAGCCAAATATAAATTATTTATATACAATGTTGTTGTATTATAGTGTTTAACATCGCTTTCAATATAAGAGAAACGACGATGTGTGTCTACTTGAAGTGGTATTCTAAGTGCTGCCACACTAGAGTATCATACCGCACCCAGAGACATTAAACTGACACCAAGCCGGCCAGCCAAATGCTGAGCAGCAAGCCAGATAGCTTCTAGCACCGTTTTTCAAGTCTTTGGGAATCGAACGCATGATCTTTTGAATGCGAGGTGGATGCTCTACCACTAGGCCACTGCTGCAGCGTTTATCTGTGTAATGAAAAACATAATTTGACTTGAACCTTTCTGTCACTCCGTATTTAGAAATTGATAGATCATTGAGATTGACCAGTATATTCGACACAATACGTCTAGCTCATGATGTGGCATCCGGCAGGGTTCTCTCGAGACGACCTCGGCGTTTAGTCTACCATCTTTGTAATGCAAGTAGCTGTCAAGTAACTTTATCACATACAATTTTTCAACCACACTGGGCTCGAACACATAACTGTGGTGATGATATTGTTATATTCAAATTTTAACATATATGCCTATATATTATGTTTAACTCTTAATTATATACTCTTAAGCTCATCTGAGCTAAGCTCAGTTCAGCTATTCAGCTCGTCGTCGTCGTTTACTAAATGTTTTCCTTTTAGTGACATATTCTCTGAAACCAATTTTCAAGTTTGTCAAGCATTGGTCCATTGCATCTTCAAATAAATAATGATATTCCAATATTTATTAGCAGTACACCTTACTAAACCTGAACACATCTTTTAATGTATTTGTTTTACACAAATGAGCACCAGTAAGAACAAGATTGAGAGTATGGAGGGGCTTGTACTAAAGCTTATTTACTTAAATAAAATGACCATTACTTATATATAAACTTATATAATAAAAATCTAAGTATTTGATGACTAAATTCAAATTCACGTAGACCTGTTATTTTGTAAGCATCTGACATTCATTAACATGTATTTTTTTTAATTAATCAAAGCAAACTCTAATTCAATACGCGCACACATCACCTAAGAAAAAGTAGTAATTGTAAATTCATTCAATAAAAAAATTGAAAGAAAAAAAAACACAACAATGTTCGAACATATAACCAATTTTGTACCTATCTCTACTACATAACACTTTACATCATACTGCCGGGCCCGATTAGCTCAGTCGGTTACGTGTCTGACTATCAATCCAGGGGTCGTGAGTTCCAATCCCCCCGCCCAGCAACAGTCTCCGTGATGATTGAAATTTGACATTGTATCTCATTATCATTCGTCTCTCACCACTGATTCAAGTGGGAAAGTTATCAGTAACTTGCGGAGATGGGGGTGTGCTCGAGTACTGGTTAATCCCAGGAAACAGCAGTTATGTTAACTGATCATCTGTTAGCCCTCGATGGCATAAAAATTAATTCAATCTATCATACTGGTAAAAAAGTAATTTTTGTAACAGTTGATCACTAGTGTTTTGTCCCTTTTTGGAAATGGAAATAAAATATATAGGATGTGGCAAACGCAAACAATTTCTAATATAATTACTGTTGAGTATGTCAGTTTAGATATTATTTACTTGCGGAGATAGGGTGTGCTTGAGTACTGTTTAATCCCAGGAAACAGCAGTTATGTTAACTGATCATCTGTTAGCCCTCGATGGCATAAAAATCAGTTCAGTCTATCATACTGGTAAAAAAGTACTTTTTGTAACAGTTGATCACTAGTGTTATGTCCCTTTTTGGAAATGGAAATAAAATATATAGGATGTGGCAAACGCAAACAATTTCTAATATAATTACTGTTGAGTATGTCAGTTTAGATATTATTTACTTGCGGAGATAGGGTGTGCTCGAGTACTGGTTAATCCCAGGAAACAGCAGTTATGTTAACTGATCATCTGTTAGCCCTCGATGGCATAAAAATCAATTCAATCTATCATACTGGTAAAAAAGTAATTTTTGTAACAGTTGATCACTAGTGTTTTGTCCCTTTTTGGAAATGGAAATAAAATATATAGGATGTGGCAAACGCAAACAATTTCTAATATAATCACTGTTGAGTATGTCAGTTTAGATATTATTTACTTGCGGAGATAGGGTGTGCTCGAGTACTGTTTAATCCCAGGAAACAGCAGTTATGTTAACTGATCATCTGTTAGCCCTCGATGGCATAAAAATCAGTTCAGTCTATCATACTGGTAAAAAAGTACTTTTTGTAACAGTTGATCACTAGTGTTTTGTCCCTTTTTGGAAATGGAAATAAAATATATAGGATGTGGCAAACGCAAACAATTTCTAATATAATTACTGTTTGGTATGTCAGTTTAGATATTATTTACTTGCGGAGATAGGGTGTGCTCGAGTACTGGTTAATCCCAGGAAACAGCAGTTATGTTAACTGATCATCTGTTAGCCCTCGATGGCATAAAAATCAGTTCAATCTATCATACTGGTAAAAAAGTAATTTTTGTAACAGTTGATCACTAGTGTTTTGTCCCTTTTTGGAAATGGAAATAAAATATATAGGATGTGGCAAACACAAACAATTTCTAATATAATTACTGTTGGGTATGTCAGTTTAGATATTATTTATCAAAAAGTTCCTAAAAAATTTAAAATAATTACTGACGGAGAGTTCATGTCATAATCAAAAAATAAAATAACATTATAATTATGATGATCATTTTGTATTCCTTTCCCCTCTGAGGTAGCTTTCCATACTGGTGTTATAATAGTCTTGATTAATTGAATATTTAGTGTCATTTTTATGCCATTGATGGCTAACAGATAATCAGTTAACCTAACCACAGTTTCCTGGGATCCTGGAAGGTTAACCAGTACTCTAGCACACCACCTCTCTGCAAGTAACTGATAACTTTCCCACTTGAATCAGCGGTGAGAGGCGAATGACAATGAGACACAATGTCGTATAAAAATCATTTATCATAATGGTATATTAATCCCTGGATTGATAGTCAGACGCGTTACAGACATAATACTCATAATAAAGATGATAATAGTAATAATAAAAACAATAAAAACAAAATAATTATAATAAAAATGATGATATTGACAATAATGATGATAATAATAATAACTATAATGATAATACTTAACAATACTTTATTAATTTTTCCCAAAGCCCTCAACATAAACATAATTATTAAGACTTTTATTAATCTTCCATCAAGCCCTCAACATTTATAAAATAATAAAAAGCAACATCATAAGAAGATTAGGTAGAGAAAAACACCCATGGGTGTCAAATACGACCAAATGAATATTGGAGCCGACATTTTATTATATTGTTTTCATACAGTGAAGAGTCTTACTAACACAATCATACAAAATTACCAGAAAGGAAAATAACTAAAGTAATGTAGTTTTCAATACATGACATCCTTCCCTTTAAAAATAAATGCATATGTATATGTTGCAACTTCTACAACAAAGAGACATGCATTTTATAGCTCTAAAATTTTACTCTTCATAATAAAAGTTTCTGACTGTATATGTCTTTTGGGTGATAAATGACATACATGTTATTTCTAAATAAACTATTTATCACTCTACACCCCAAATTGTTTTTTACAAGATGTTAAGATTTTCATCAACCTTAGAATATATATTTATCTATCTTTTAAATCTTTATACTGCCATTCAACATTTAATTGTTTAAATGTTTATTATGTCCTCCTTTATTTTTAATTAAACAACTGAGTATAAACAAAATAAACTTGTGAAAACTTCTATATTGTTTTCTGTCTTTGATTATTACTATTACCTATAGCAAAACTTTTGCATTTAAAACATAATATCAAATACAACTTAAATCAGCTATAAATCTTCTGATTGGAAAGTCTTTTGTGTTCCTCTGATTGGAAAGTCTTTTGTGTTCTACTTGGTACTTATTGGTTTGGTTTTCTCTCCAACACATGATTTGGGTTTTACTTGTAACACAAAAATACTTTCACTTTTCTTGTTTAACAGAATGATCTTAAACTTAAGATTTCACACAAATACTTCATTCACTGAATTACACACAAAATCTTCATATTTTGTTGGTACTTTCACAACTCTGCCTGATTTGGTTGTTTGGCTCACTGGATTTTCATTATTTTGACTAGATTTATGATTGATTGACACATGATTTTCTTCACTATTAGACTGTTTTTGATTTAACACTTTTTCACACTGATGATGGTTATGCTGAGAATCTGCTTCACCTGGAAACAAATCTTCTTCATCCCGTTGGTCTGCTGGTGTAAACTTGGCTTGTGTTGGTTTTAGATGTTTGCGATTCCTACGCAGTTTCCTCCCTTCGTTTGTTTCAACAATGTATGAACGTGGAGTGTGATGTTTTGTGATCACTTTTCCTGGAACGACTTGTTTGTTGTGTTCAATGATCACTTGTTGTCCATCGTTTAACTGTGGTAATGGCTTTTTACCACAATGTTTGTTGTAGAAAAACCTTTGTTTCTCTTGTCGCTTCTCATGTTGATTTTGAAGGTTTTCCGTACCCTCATAGTTAGGCTTTAGTAATGTCTTTGTTGTCGGAATGCTTGATTTTAGCCTACGTCCTATGTGAAGCTGGGCTGGTGATAGTCCAATACCATTAAGTGGAGTATTTCTGTAATCTAGCAGTGCCTTACTTGGATCTACACTCTTTTTAATTAGATTTTTTACAGTTTGAACATAACGCTCTGTTTGACCATTACTTTGACTGTAATGCGGACTGCTAGTGGTGTGTATGAAATTGCACTCTTCTGCAAATTCTTTGAACTCTTTACACGCAAATTGTGGTCCATTGTCACTTACTATTTCATCCGGGTATCCGAAACGCGCAAATAACTTTCTCATATATGCAATTACATTTGCTGCTGTTAGACTGTCAAGTTTGTCAATTTCAGGCCATTTCGAGTGGTAATCAACTGTAAGCAGGTAATGGTTTCCTTTATATTCAAAAAGGTCTGCTCCAATCTTGGCTGATGGTCTATCTGGTATACCACTTGAAATCATGGTTTCTTTGGTATTTGTTTTTGTATAGTGTTTTGCACAGATTTCACACCTTTCTACCTCTGTTTGTATTTGTGACATCATTCCAGGCCAGTACATAAACTGTCTTGCTCTCTCCTTACATTTCACAATTCCCATGTGTGTTTCATGAACAATTTTCAACATTTCTTTCCTTTTTGAGTGTGGAATTATTACTTTGTGGCCTTTGAACATTATTCCATCAATGTTTGTTATTTCACTTTTAAATGGCCAATACTGGTGAATATTGTCTGGTATTTGTTTTTTGTATTCAGGCCAACCATGCTCTAACATTGTCATTAATGATTTCATTTTTGTGTCATTCCTTGTTGCTAGTTTCAGACTTTCATATTTTGCAGGGCTTATTGGTAAGTGTGCATTTAAGTGCATCTCATGTACGTCCAGTTCTGGAATTATACTCTCATTACTCTCTGGTAGGTATAATCTAGATAACGCGTCCGAGATCACCATTGTTTTTCCTGGCTTGTACTTCACAGTGAAATCATACTTTTGTAATGTCATGGCAAATCTTTGGATTCTGGTTGGTGCACTAATGATGGATTTACTGAAAATGTTCTCTAGTGGTTTATGATCACTTTCCACATTGAAATGTCTCCCATACAGGTAAAAGTGAAACTTTTGACATCCAAACACTATGGCTAGAGTCTCTTTCTCAATTTGAGCATATTTTCTTTGGGTTTCATTCAATGCTCTGGAAGCATACGCTATCGGTTTACCTTCTTGAAGTAATACTGCTCCCAACCCACACGAACTTGCATCAACATTTAAAGTCAGTTCTTTATTTTTATTGTAAAATGTCAATACTGGTGTTTCTGAAGCCATTTGTTTGAGTTTTTCAAAACTTTCTGCTTGTTGTTTGTCCCAGTGCCATTCAGTGTCCTTTTTCAAGAGTATCCTTAAGGGACTACTTATTTCTGACATGTCTGGCATGAATTTTATCAAGTATGTGATAAACCCTAAGAATGTTTGTACTTCTTTCTTATTTTCTGGCACTTTCATATTTACTACTGCCCTAATCTTCTCAGGGTCAGCTTTTAACCCGTCTTTTGTAATTTTATGACCTACATAGTTTATTTCGTCTTTGCGAAATTGGCACTTTTTTACACTGAGTTTTAGATTCCACGACTTTGCTCTTTCCAGTAACTTTTTCAGTCGTTCATCATGCTCTTTCATGTTTTTACCCCAAACTATCAAATCGTCTACTATCACGTCTGTTCCGTCCAAACCCTCGATCATTTCACTCATTGTGCGTTGAAATATCTCTGGAATTGATTTTATTCCAAATGGAGCTCTTTTGAATCTGTATCTCCCAAATGGAGTGTTGAAAGTAGTCAATTTGGAGCTTTCTTCATCTAGACTAAGTTGCCAGAAACCTGATGTGGCGTCTAATTTACTAAAAACTTCTGCCTCTGGCATTTCTGCTACAACTTCTTCTATTGTCTTCATTGGGTAATGTTCTCTATGAATTGCCTTATTGAGGTCTTTAGGATCTATACAAATTCTTACTGATCCATCTGGTTTTGTCACAGTTACCATACTATTAACCCATGGAGTAGGTTCTGTCTGTTTTACAATGACTCCCAAGTGTTCCATCCTTTGTAATTCTGCTTTCACTTTGGATTTCAAGGCTATTGGTACTCGTCTTGGCGGGTGCACAACTGGCTTAATACTTTTGTCTATTTTTATCTTGTGTTCTCCCGGTAGGCTTCCTAACCCTTCAAATAGTTCATTATAGTCAGTTTCCACCTGATAAATTCTTTTGATCAGTCCAATTTCTTCTGCGGTTTCACCACTTATTATGGAATTAGAATTGGTTTCTACCATGTAAAAATCAACATCAAAACTGACATCTTTGTATGACACCTTTAGAGTAACCACGCCTTTGGGAATTATCTTGTGTCCCGAAAATGATCTCAATGCAACATGTGGCTTTTTGAGTACCTGATTAATGTTCTTTCCAAGCTTTTTGAAGTCTTTTTGGGATATAACATTGCATTTGGCACCTGTGTCTATTTGAAACTCAATGTTTTTGTTATCAATGTTCAGTGTTTCTCTGAATTTATCAGTTTTTTTTTTATTTGTATTTGTATTTGTAATTGATCCCACAAACAGGTCTTCATCAGATTCTGTATCCTCATTTAATTCATGAACCCTTCTGTCACTTTTTGTATGACATACACTTGCAAAATGGTCCTTCTTTTTACATTTAAGGCATGTTTTACCATATGCAGGGCACTTTTTGTCTTCATGGCTTTTGCCACACCTACCACACGTTTTGTCTTTTTCTGTATGTGGCTTTTTTGAGTATTTAGGTTTGAAGTTCTTTTTCGGCTTTGGTTTAGATTTTTGACTTGACACTTTTCTAAGTTCATTTACATTTGGATCTTCCCCTACATTCATCGTTTTGAGCTGTTTTTGTGACAATTCGAATGTTCTGCACACTTCTGTGGCTTTTTCCAGTGACAAACCCGATCCCTCATTGATCAGCTTTTCCCGTACCTTTTTGGAAATTACCCCGAAAACGATCCGATCTCGTATCATATTGTCCTTTTCAGTTCCATAAGCACAATCAGCTGCCAGTATTTTTAAATCTGTGATGAACTGATCGCATGATTCTGTTTCTATTTGTACTCTGCATTGAAATTTGTACCGGTTAAAAACAGTGTTTGATTTCGGTTCTACATACGTTTTGAAACGTTCGCCGATTTCTTCAGGATCCTTCTTCTGGTCGTCGGTTAAGTCCCATGTACCGTACACCTCTCTTCCCTGTGGACCTACCCAGATCATCAGATAGGAGCTTTTTTCCTCATCCGATTTCTCCTTCAATGGGCCGCTGAACATAAATTGTACGTGCGTGTAAAAGTTTTTCCACGCCGCAACTAAATCCCTGGATTCCCAGTTCATAACAGGAACGTTGCCGTGTAACGCTTCCATTTCAGTAATTTGGATGCTTACTTTGTACAATCTAAGTGGTCCTTTGGTTTATTAGGGGCTGGATTGTCTTTAATCATCCCACTTCTGACACCATGTCAAATACGACCAAACGAATATTGGAGCCGACATTTTATTATATTGTTTTCATACAGTGAAGAGTCTTACTAACACAATCATACAAAATTACCAGAAAGGAAAATAACTAAAGTAATGTAGTTTTCAATACATGACAATGGGCACAGATGAGTTTAGTAGCAAAGATATTCTTTTTACAAGCAACCAAGATTATTTACGTATTAAACTGTATAAAACATCAAAACAAACACCTTTTTATTAAGCACAAAGGTAAATAAATTCAATAAATAAAATAAATAAAAAGGACACATTAATGTGAAAATAAATTTTGAAAGTAACAAATTATGACAATTAAGTATGACCACTAGAGTTATGCCCCTTTCTAAAACTAATTATTAAGTAGTCTTGATCATATAAGATGCTTGTTTTTCTAGCTAGTTAGTAATTTGTGATCAAGACTATTTATTAGCGGGTAAAATACTCATTCGGACCACCTCGCCAATTATCCTTGTACCGAAAGATGACAGAATTGGCCGAGTATGTACGATTGGGGTAATACTGTGTAATGGGATAATCTAATTTCACACTTACATAATGTAGATATACATTTTTCGGGAATTGTCTGTGAAAAGTAATAAAGATTGTTACATGTTCCTTTAAAGAGAGCCGGCCCGATTAGCTCAGTCGGTTACGCGTCTGACTATCAATAAAGGGGTTGTGAGTTTGAATCCTCTGCCCGGCAACAGTCTCCGTGATGATTGATATACGACATTGTGTCTCATTATCATTCGTCTCTCACCACTGATTCAAGTGGGAAAGTTATCAGTTACTTGCAGAGATTGGGTGTGCTCGAGTACTGGTTAATCCCAGAAACAATGGTTAGGTTAACTGATCATCTGTTAGCCCTCGATAGCATAAAAATGACGCTAAATATTTTATCAATCCTTTAAACATTCAAAATGGTTTAATTGACTTTTGATGGGACTTATAGTGACTGACATAAACTAAAAAATGAAAAACTCCAGTTGAACTACATGATCACATAAAATTTGTCTGGCGTGTACTCTTATCTGTTCTGAGGTAGCTTTTTGTTTATCGTTTAATTTTGTATAATGCTAATGTTGTTGATGATGATGGTGTTGTTGATGATGATGATAATGTTGTTTTAATGATGAAGGTGTTGATGGTGGTGATGATGATGAAGGTGTTGATGATGATGATGTTGTAAATGATATTGATGATGATGATGATAGTAGTGGTATTGTTGTTGATGCTGGTGGTGTTGATGATGATGATAGTATAGTGTTGATGTAGATTGTGTTTATGATGGGGTTTTTTGATGATGGTGTTGTTGATGATACTGTTGTTAACGGTGATATTGTTGATGATGATGTTGTTGTTGATGCTGGTGGTATTGACAATGATGATTGTATAGCGCTGATGTAGATTGGGTTTATGATGGTGTTGTTGATGATGATGATAATGATGATGATGGTTTGACAATGATAGTTGTGTTGATGATGATGGTGGTGTTTATGAAGTGAAAGTGATGATGATGGCGTGGATGATGATGATTGTGTTTATGATTGTGTTGATGATGATGATTGTGATGGTAGTGATGGTGTTGATGATGATGGTGTTGATGTTATTGTTTCTGAAGATGATGATGATGATGATGATGTCATTGCTGTGGATGATGATGAAAATGATGATTGTGTGTATGATACTGTTGATAGTGATGGTGTTGTTGATGATGATTATTGTGTTTATGATGATGATGATGGTGGTGGTGTAGATGATGATTATCTTGATAATGGTTATGATAGTGATGCTGATGGAGGATGGTGATTGTGTATATGATGGTTATGATGTTGTTGATGATGATGGTGAAGATGTTAATGTTGAAATTGATGGTGGTGTTACTGATGATGGCGTTGATGATGATGGTGATGGTGTTGATGATGAAGATGATGATGGTGTTGATATAATGATGGTGATGATTGGTTGATGATGATAATGAGGGTTATGATAATGATGATGATGTTGATGATGATGTTCATCATGATGTTTTGATGATGTTGATGATGATGGTGGTGTTGATGATTATTATTGTGTTGATTATATTTTGATGATGATTGCTTGGTGATAATAATGCTGTTTGTGATGATGGTGAAGGTGTTATTAGTGTGAAGATGAAGATGATGATGATGATGATGATGGTGTCGTTGATGATGGTCATAGTGTTGATGGTGATGGTGGCATTTATGATGAAGTTGCTGATTGTGTTAATGATGATAGTGCTTTTTTATCTTTCCTGAAACAATCAACATTAAACACAAAACGACATTAAAAAAATTCATGATGCGCACGTAACTAAAAAGAATGTACAACATCAATTGAAGCAAGCAAAAAAAAAACAATAAAAAATAGACAAAAAAATCCATGGACTTAGAGCTGTTGTTGATAACATTCTTTATTATAATTGATAATAAATCTTCCATGAGGTCCTCAACACTATATATATACAACACCAATTTATCACATTTGCAAATGAATCAATTGGGCAAAGGTCAGCAAAATAAAAATATTATTATGAATATTGATGATTTTTTTTGAGAAATGACATAAAACAATAATTATTGTAATAAATATCAAAATTCTAAAGTTAATTAAAAAACAAACAACAACAGCTTCTAGTACTAATACCAACATAAGTTCATAGGTGTGAAAATGTCCTTTTAAGAGATATAGAGTGAGTGAAGATGCAACTACAACACGGTTTTACATAGATAAATCTGTTCCCAGGCCAAATGCAACATGTGTACAAAATACACATCTGTGACATTCCAAATACATTAACGACATATAAGTATCAAATCTGAATTAGCATAAATAGTAAAAATGGTGTTTTTTACTTTTGCAGGGCAAGACGAATAATGTTGGGGCGAAAACAAAGACATCCAACCAAAAGGGACGCAGAAGAAATATTTTTAAATATATTCAAATACATGTGATATATATGATAAAATATTGTAAAGTGCTTCCACTACTTTAGAAAAACAATTAATTAAATGGGCACCCAACAAGCATGTTTTAATGAAAAATGGTTGTTTTAGAATTTCGATACCTAAAAGTTATTAAAGATTTTAAAGAATAATGTACATCAAGTTTCAACATTCTGTTAAATATTAAAGTTTCCATTACATGCAAACAGTGTAAAAATATTTCATATTTAGTTTTGAGTGACTTCTTTGGTGCCTTTATATAACAAGTATTATTTAAACTTTTGTTTCAGTCGTTGTGCAATGGGACTTTTTTCCAATTTAAATATTTTGCTAATTTTCTGGAAGTTTGCTATTGTTTCGGGTTGAAAAATAGTGATTGAAAATAGTTTTGGGACTATTTCTTTTTTATTCGAAACATAAACACAAATAATACACATGTTTGAATAATAGTTCCCATTACATATGAAAGTATCTTATATTTTAAAAAAAAATAAAATCAGTGATTTTTTTTTTTAAATTCTGAATTATCTCCCTTTTAAATTTCTTCGTTTAGAATAACTACAGTTAGATTTTTTTTTGTAATTCATTGACTACAAGAATAAAAAAAAAAAAATATTTGAAACTATTTTGAATATTTTTTCTATACGGTATATCTGAGGTTAGCAATTTTTTTCTCAACTTATTTGTAAAATCTTTTACACCACAAAAACAATAAGCTAATTTGTCATAATTTATTTTTATAATGTATAACCAGTACTGTTGGGTATGTGGAAGCACTACTGCATAGTTTAGTTAAATTTCTTGTAAAATGTACACAATTTCTTGCCCCTTTCACATGTCTGGTATTTATTAAATACAGTTACTGGCCTACAGTACTTACATCATCCAATATTTGTTAATAAAAACATAATTGACCGAGATGTGCTATAGTAGATTGTACGCTTTGAAGCCGGGCTCGGACCGATGACTGTCATATATTTTAACCCCCCCCCCCCCCCCCAAAAAAAAAAAAAAAAATGCTTATAATGAAAACAATAAATTATAATGATAAAGAATGTAAACAGGCACCAGTATGTCATAATCAAAATACAGAGTGATGATGTGAAATGGGCACCAGTATATGGTATTTAAAAAACAGAATGTGAAACGGGCACCAGTATGTCAATTTTAAAATCTACCTCTGCAAATATGCCTGGCAAACTCATTAAATCTAAATTTCGGCTTGAAATATTAATATATAAATGTTTTGTTAAAACTTATTTTAGTCAATAACATATAATGTCAAAAAAGGCAATTGTACTGTTAAATGATCTATTTATAACTTCATTTGAGTGTAAAAAACTATAAAGTGTCTACCTAAGGGAAGCAATCATACTATTAATATAATAATACTATTCACTGTAATAGAAATAGAGTGTAAGGATTAGTATTAAATCTAATTGCACTGAAACTGAAGTATCTTCGATGAATTTGTTTGAGAAAGGAAATTGTGATACATTAAACATGTCTTTTATCAGTATCGGATAAATGTAATATAATTGTAAGTTTTGTATTGTATTGTAAACATTATTCGCCAATCGGAACAAAGCTAGACTATTTTGCCTACGTATTCCGTACGTTAACGGAAATAGCCGAGCGATGTTCCGATTGATATTGCGTAAGTTATTTTGTAAACAGAAACGGCTGAGCGATGTTCCTATTGTGATTAACATTGTTATAAGAGTTGTTTCAAGGGTGCCATAGGAGTTATGGCACGAATAGGACCATTTGTATTTTTAATGGGAGATTGGTTATATGTAATTTTAATGTAATTCTTGGTTGAATGGCAACATATGGAAATGAAAGCATTATAGTTTTAACATAAATTTGGGGATATTTTTAATAAAGTTTTCAATTGAATTTTACATGAAATATCACTGTCAGCTTTCCTTACTGCTAAGAAAAAAATCACCCTTAACACACATCTAACATGCATAACACACATCTAATATGCAAGCTTGCGTTGCTAGGTGCGGATTCAGAAATTAGTAAATAACAATTAATACATATACCTTATGACCTTTATAATATTACATGACGGTGATGACTTATATGACAAACCATATACAGAAAACGGATTTGACCTATATACATAAAGACGACTTATTTGACCTGTGACCTATATACTTTAAATACTACATATATATATTCTGCATGCTCTGAATCCGTGCCTCTACTTATTTGATAAAAACTAAGGACAGTTGACAGATGGTTTTAACTGCAAAGTTCAAAAATCACCATAAAGGTAATCAAAAGATATTTTATTAAATTTGATATAAAACGTAACAAAAAAATGGATTCTTTTTACATTTAAAAGCATCAGCATTTTTTTTCTTATTTAAAAAAGGCCGAAGAGTAAAATATATAGTGACCATTTTCATGAGTATATATATATTTATATGTCAAATATTGTATTGTAATAAGAAATAACACTAATTTTATGCTTATTATGTTCTTGATATATAATACCTAAAACATTTTTTTTTTTTAAAAGTACAACAATATTTCAGTTAGAAATGATAATGATAAATGTTGTAAAACTTGGAATATTTTTTATCAGTCAATTGTTTTTTAAAGGATTTTGTTACCACAAGTTGGTTGTTAAATCAATCTTATCAATTTATCAAGTAAAACATAATATTGATAATATTTTATATACTATAATATCATTTATTTGTCTGTAAGCCATGACTTTTTGCCTCTTACCGCTAAGGTTGTACGATCGAGTCCCGCTCACTCTAAGACATTTGTGAGAAAGTTTGCTAGTTACTGGTGGATGGACGGTGGTTCTATTCATATTCATTCTTACTCCGGCAATAAAACTGGATTTGTCATATATAAAATGAAATGTATTAGAAATGGCGTTAAACCAAGTTAACAAAATTTGTCTGATTTGATTTATATAATTTGTAATTGTGTTTATGGAAATAAAATATGTTACACATATACATACATATATTACATACATACATACATAACACATATGAAATAAAAACACATGGATGAAAACGTTTATACGTACATGTATATACATTATATGTTATATTATTTTATTATATTTTACATTATATGTATCAAAATTCATATACACTTACATGCACTATGTACCTACCTATCTACCTTACCCTACCCTACCCTTCCCTACCCTACCCTACCCTACCCTACCCTACCCTACCCTACCCTACCCTACCCAACCTTACCCTACCCTACCCTACCCTACCCTACCCTACCTACCCTACCTACCCTACCCTATCTACCTACCCTACCATACCTACCCTACCCTACCTACCCTACCCTACCCTACCTACCCTACCCTACCCTACCCTACCTACCTACTTACCCTACCTACCCTACCCTACCTACCCTACCCTACCCTACCTACCCTACCCTACCTGCCCTACCTACCCTACCCTACCCTACCTACCCTACCCTACTTACCTACCTACCTACCCCACCTACCCCACCTACCCTACCTACCCTACCCTACCTACCTACCTTCCTACCTACCCTACCCTACCCTACCCTACCCTACCCTACCCTACCTTACCCTACCCTACCCTACCCTACCCTACCCACCTACCCACCCATCTACCAATTTACCCACCTACCCACCCAACTACATACCTACCTACCCACCTACCCACCCACTTACATACCTACCTACCCACCCACCTACATACCTACCTACCCACCTACCTACATACATACATACATACCTACACACATACACACATACATACATACACACATACACACATACACACATACACACACACATACATACATACATACATACATACATACATACATACATACATACATACATACATACATACATACATACATACACACACACATACATACATACACACATACATACATACACACACACATACATACATACACACATACATACATACACACATGCACACACACACACATACACACATACACACACACACACACACACACACACACACACACTACACTACACACACACTACACTACACACACTACATACATACACTATATACACTATAAACATACACTATATACACTACATATTTACACTTTTAACATACACTATACATTACCTACCCTACCCTACCCTACCTACCTACTTACCTACCTACCCACCTACCTACCCATCTATACATATATACACTACATACATACACTATATACACTACATACATACACTATATACACTATAAACATACACTACACTACATACATACATTATATACACTACATACATACATTATATACACTATATACACACACTATATACACTATATACACTATAAACATTCACTACATACATACACTACTATATAAATATATAAACTATATACACTATAAACATATCTATATACAATATACGCTATAACCATACACAACACTACATACAAACACTATATGCACTACAAACATACATATAAACATATACTATAAATATATTATATACTTTTTGTTGTTGTTTCTTTGTTATATAATAAAATATCCATTAAACAATTAAAAAATGATTCGTTTGTTGTACTTTTCACACCTTTTTGCTGCTTTTTTAATTGTAATTTTAATATTTCCAACAAATTACAACACCATTTACAATTCTAAGAAATGGTTGTTGTAATTTGTTGTTGTAATTTGTAAGAATTGTAAATAAAAAAATTACAACAACACCATTTACAATTTTAACAAAAGGTTGTTGTAATTTGTTAGAATTGTAAATTAACAAAAAAAGGTGTGAAAAATAGGCGTGAACATTACTCACCAAAAAAAAGGTGTGAAAAATGGGAGTGAACATCGCTCACCCACAAAAAAGGTGTGAAAAATGGGAGTGAACATAGCTCACCCACAAAAAAGGTGTGAAAAATGGGAGTGAACATCGCTCACCCACAAAAAAAGGTGTGAAAAATGGGAGTGAACATCGCTCACCCACAAAAAAGGTGTGAAAAATGAGAGTGAACATCGCTCACCCACAAAAAAGGTGTGAAAAATGGGAGTGAACATCGCTCACCCACAAAAAAAGGTGTGAAAAATGAGAGTGAACATCGCTGACCCACAAAAAAGGTGTGAAAAATGGGAGTGAACATCGCTCACCCACAAAAAAAGGTGTGAAAAATGAGAGTGAACATCGCTCACCCACAAAAAAGGTGTGAAAAATGAGAGTGAACATCGCTCACCCACAAAAAAAGGTGTGAAAAATGAGAGTGAACATCGCTCACCCACAAAAAAGGTGTGAAAAATGAGAGTGAACATCGCTCACCCACAAAAAAGGTGTGAAAAATGGGAGTGAACATCGCTCACCCACAAAAAAAGGTGTGAAAAATGAGAGTGAACATCGCTCACCCACAAAAAAGGTGTGAAAAATGAGAGTGAACATCGCTCACCCACAAAAAAAGGTGTGAAAAATGAGAGTGAACATCGCTCACCCACAAAAAAAGGTGTCAAAAATGGGAGTGAACATCGCTCACCCACAAAAAAGGTGTGAAAAATGAGAGTGAACATCGCTCACCCACAAAAAAGGTGTGAAAAATGAGAGTGAACATCGCTCACCCACAAAAAAAGGTGTGAAAAATGAGAGTGAACATCGCTCACCCACAAAAAAGGTGTGAAAAATGAGAGTGAACATCGCTCACCCACAAAAAAAGGTGTGAAAAATGAGAGTGAACATCGCTCACCCACAAAAAAGGTGTGAAAAATGAGAGTGAACATAGCTCACCCACAAAAAAGGTGTGAAAAATGAGAGTGAACATCGCTCACCCACAAAAAAGGTGTGAAAAATGAGAGTGAACATCGCTCACCCACAAAAAAGGTGTGAAAAATGAGAGTGAACATCGCTCACCCACAAAAAAAGGTGTGAAAAATGAGAGTGAACATCGCTCACCCACAAAAAAGGTGTGAAAAATGAGACTGAACATCGCTCACCCACAAAAAAGGTGTGAAAAATGGGAGTGAACATCGCTCACCCACAAAAAAGGTGTGAAAAATGAGAGTGAACATCGCTCACCCACAAAAAAAGGTGTGAAAAATGGGAGTGAACATCGCTCACCCACAAAAAAGGTGTGAAAAATGAGACTGAACATCGCTCACCCACAAAAAAGGTGTGAAAAATGAGACTGAACATCGCTCACCCACAAAAAAAGGTGTGCAAAATGAGAGTGAACATCGCTCACCCACAAAAAAAGGTGTGAAAAATGAGAGTGAACATCGCTCACCCACAAAAAAGGTGTGAAAAATGAGACTGAACATCGCTCACCCACAAAAAAAGGTGTGAAAAATGAGAGTGAACATCGCTCACCCACAAAAAAGGTGTGAAAAATGAGAGTGAACATCGCTCACCCACAAAAAAGGTGTGAAAAATGGGAGTGAACATCGCTCACCCACAAAAAAGGTGTGAAAAATGAGAGTGAACATCGCTCACCCACAAAAAAAGGTGTGAAAAATGAGAGTGAACATCGCTCACCCACAAAAAAAGGTGTGAAAAATGAGAGTGAACATCGCTCACCCACAAAAAAGGTGTGAAAAATGAGAGTGAACATCGCTCACCCACAAAAAAAGGTGTGAAAAATGAGACTGAACATCGCTCACCCACAAAAAAGGTGTGAAAAATGAGAGTGAACATCGCTCACCCACAAAAAAAGGTGTGAAAAATTAGAGTGAACATCGCTCACCCACAAAAAAGGTGTGAAAAATGAGACTGAACATCGCTCACCCACAAAAAAGGTGTGAAAAATGAGACTGAACATCGCTCACCCACAAAAAAAGGTGTGCAAAATGAGAGTGAACATCGCTCACCCACAAAAAAGGTGTGAAAAATGGGAGTGAACATCGCTCACCCACAAAAAAGGTGTGAAAAATGAGAGTGAACATCGCTCACCCACAAAAAAAGGTGTGAAAAATGAGAGTGAACATCGCTCACCCACAAAAAAGGTGTGAAAAATGAGAGTGAACATCGCTCACCCACAAAAAAAGGTGTGAAAAATGGGAGTGAACATCGCTCACCCACAAAAAAGGTGTGAAAAATGGGAGTGAACATCGCTCACCCACAAAAAAGGTGTGAAAACTGAGAGTGAACATCGCTCACCCACAAAAAAGGTGTGAAAAATGAGAGTGAACATCGCTCACCCACAAAAAAGGTGTGAAAAATGAGAGTGAACATCGCTCACCCACAAAAAAGGTGTGAAAACTGAGAGTGACCATCGCTCACCCACAAAAAAGGTGTGAAAAATGAGAGTGAACATCGCTCACCCACAAAAAAGGTGTGAAAAATGAGAGTGAACATCGCTCACCCACAAAAAAGGTGTGAAAAATGAGAGTGAACATCGCTCACCCACAAAAAAAGGTGTGAAAAATGAGAGTGAACATCGCTCACCCACAAAAAAGGTGTGAAAAATGAGAGTGAACATCGCTCACCCACAAAAAAAGGTGTGCAAAACTGAGAGTGAACATCGCTCACCCACAAAAAAGGTGTGAAAAATGAGAGTGAACATCGCTCACCCACAAAAAAAGGTGTGCAAAATGAGAGTGAACATCGCTCACCCACAAAAAAAGGTGTGCAAAATGGGAGTGAACATCGCTCACCCACAAAAAAGGTGTGAAAAATGAGAGTGAACATCGCTCAGCCACAAAAAAAGGTGTGAAAAATGAGAGTGAACATCGCTCACCCACAAAAAAGGTGTGAAAAATGGGAGTGAACATCGCTCACCCACAAAAAAAGGTGTGAAAAATGAGAGTGAACATCGCTCAGCCACAAAAAAAGGTGTGAAAAATGAGAGTGAACATCGCTCACCCACAAAAAAGGTGTGAAAAATGAGAGTGAACATCGCTCACCCACAAAAAAAGGTGTGAAAAATGAGAGTGAACATCGCTCACCCACAAAAAAGGTGTGAAAAAATGAGAGTGAACATCGCTCACCCACAAAAAAAGGTGTGAAAAATGAGAGTGAACATCGCTCACCCACAAAAAAGGTGTGAAAAAATGAGAGTGAACATCGCTCACCCACAAAAAAAGGTGTGAAAAATGAGAGTGAACATCGCTCACCCACAAAAAAAGGTGTGAAAAATGGGAGTGAACATCGCTCACCCACAAAAAAAGGTGTGAAAAATGAGAGTGAACATCGCTCACCCACAAAAAAGGTGTGAAAAATGAGAGTGAACATCGCTCACCCACAAAAAAAGGTGTGAAAAATGAGAGTGAACATCGCTCACCCACAAAAAAGGTGTGAAAAATGAGAGTGAACATCGCTCACCCACAAAAAAGGTGTGAAAAAATGAGAGTGAACATCGCTCACCCACAAAAAAAGGTGTGAAAAATGAGAGTGAACATCGCTCACCCACAAAAAAAGGTGTGAAAAATGAGAGTGAACATCGCTCACCCACAAAAAAAGGTGTGAAAAATGAGAGTGAACATCGCTCACCCACAAAAAAGGTGTGAAAAATGAGAGTGAACATCGCTCACCCACAAAAAAAGGTGTGAAAAATGGGAGTGAACATCGCTCACCCACAAGAAAGGTGTGAAAAATGGGAGTGAACATCGCTCACCCACAAAAAAAGGTGTGAAAAATGAGAGTGAACATCGCTCACCCACAAAAAAAGGTGTGAAAAATGAGAGTGAACATCGCTCACCCACAAAAAAAGGTGTGAAAAATGAGAGTGAACATCGCTCACCCACAAAAAAGGTGTGAAAAATGAGAGTGAACATCGCTCACCCACAAAAAAAGGTGTGAAAAATGAGAGTGAACATCGCTCACCCACAAAAAAGGTGTGAAAAAATGAGAGTGAACATCGCTCACCCATAAAAAAAGGTGTGAAAAATGAGAGTGAACATCGCTCACCCACAAAAAAAGGTGTGAAAAATGAGAGTGAACAACGCTCACCCACAAAAAAGGTGTGAAAAATGAGAGTGAACATCGCTCACCCACAAAAAAAGGTGTGAAAAATGGGAGTGAACATCGCTCACCCACAAAAAAGGTGTGAAAAATGGGAGTGAACATCACTCACCCACAAAAAAGGTGTGAAAAATGGGAGTGAACATTACTCACCCACAAAAAAGGTGTGAAAAATAGGAGTGAACATTACTCACCAAAAAAAAAGTGTGAAAAATAGGAGTGAACATTACTCACCAAAAAAAAAAGGTGTGAAAAATAGGAGTGAACATTACTAACCAAAAAAAAAGTGTGAAAAAAAAGGTTGAAAAATAGGCGTGAACATTACTCACCGAAAACAAGTGTGAAAAAAAGGTGTAAAAAAAAATAGGCTTAAAATAGAATTTTAAGCGTCATTTTTATGCCATCATGGGTTAACTTAATCACTGTTTCCTGGGATTAACCAGTACTCGAGCACACCCAATCTCCACAACTAACTGATAACTTTCCCACTTGAATTAGTGGTGAGAGACGAATGATAATGAGACTCAATGTCGTATATCAATCATCACGGAGACTGTTGCCGGGCGGGGGATTCGAACTCACGACCCCTGGATTGATACTCAGATGCGTAACCGACTGAGCTAATCGGGTCCGGCTAACAAATTAAAACAACACCATTTACAATTCCAACAAATGGTTGTTGTTATTTGTTAGAATTTTAAATTAACAAATTACAACACCATTTACAATTCTAACAAATGTTTTTTGTAATTTGTTGTTGTAATTTGTTTGAATTGTAAATCAACAAGTTACAACAACACCATTTACAATTGCAACAAATTGTTGTTGTGATAATTTGTTGTTGTAATTTGTTAGAATTGTAAGTTAACCAATTAAAACAACACCATTCACAATTCCAATAAATGGTTGTTGTAATTTGTTGTTGGAATTGTAAATTAAAAAAATACAATAACAACATTTACAATTCCAACAAATGGTTGTTGTAATTTGTTGTTGGAATTGTAAATTAACAAATTACAACCACACCATATACAATTACAACAAATGGTTGTTGTATATGGTGTGGTTGTAATTTGTAATCTACCGTTATATGTTATAAATATGAAATAACGAATATAATAAATGAAAATTGTCCTTTTTATGCGGATGTGACCGGTAGTCAGTTGACCAAATCACTAAACAACCGGATACTTTTTTGTGTGAAAATCTTGTGTACCACCTAGCGGATATTTCTTTATTTTATTTTATTTTATTCATATTTCGTAATTGGCCATTACATATAATTGTATCAACTTTACAACTACTCAGTTGAGGTTTTCAGTCTGAACAAGTCTTATACTCATATAAAACTCATACGAGTTAATTGACACATCGTTGTATATACGAGCTTTCATATGTATAAGTAAGTATTTTGAGACCATTTGAGACATAAGCCCATAGAAGTAGTGACAGTTTCATTCTACCACAGCACAGACAAGAGTAACATATCCTTCCGCAAGTAACTGGCAATCTTTCTCACAGACAATTTTGAACCGATGTGGACCCGAGCGGTAAGATTCCAATCTTCAGATGGCGCCTTAGTCTTTGAATAACAAAGGTAATAAGGGAACATAGTCACTCGTTCTTCGGTAAAAGAGGATAAAAAGCTATACTTGCGTTCCTATCCCTTTTCACATTGTATTTTGTATAAACAATGTTATATATTTCATGAAATAGAATATGTTTAAACTAAATAGAACATTGTCCTCCTCAAGTAGCGCTATATTACTTCGCCACTGAACTGATATGGACATTAGAGGAGGTATTAAACAAATGAAGGAGCAATGTGCTTATTCATATTTGTTTTTTTTATTTAAATTCTAACATATGGAACATAACGAAACTGTCGACTAGTTTAACTCTTTCATGATATCACACACACGCATGCATGCACGCACGCGTGCGCTATCACAGATACACAAAATAAAATAAAATATGCCATATATTACTAGGTTTCAAAGGCTATACGAGCTGTTGAATAGATCTGTGAAACCCTATCATAATGAAGCAGGCATTAATATTTAACCGATTACAGAAGTTATGTCCCTTTCCAAAAATATAAAAAATAACAACTATGGGTCTACGAACTTACAGGGAGGGGGGGGGGGGGGGGGGGGGGGGGGTGAAGCGGGGAATTCTTCGTTCATCATTTGCACCGAGCAGACATTTATTGATTTCAGAAATATATTAAATCGAATATTGATGAAAATTACCATGCGAGAACGACAACTGCTCCGCACACTTGGTGATGTTTGTCCGAGTAAATACAATGTATTGTTAATATGGACATCGTCAGCTTGTTCAAAGAAAATGGCGGCGTAGCAACCAATATCGATCGCCGATTGGATTATCGACTTGTTTGATTGGCAGCCCGCGAAATGCTAATTGCAGTTGCTATGTACGAACTCGCTAATGTAGGGCTGACAGATAACTATTAAGAGCATCGATAATTCACGATGAACGTTAAGACTTGGACATAAATGATTTAAGTGCGTGTTGGACCAAACTGAATCTTAATAACGTTCCATATCGTGAACAGAAAAACAGTTGTTTGATTTTTTAAAAAAATACATAAAAATCATTAACCAGATGTATTAATGTTATTATGTTATTACTCATTTTTCAATTTCCAGTTAAGATATATTTTCTGTTTCTTCTCTCTTACAAACTGACAACTAATCTTTTATAGTCTGTTGTAGTTGCGTTTCAGAGGCATTTCTATTTAATCGTTTGTTTTATCTTATTCAGGGATTTACACGAAAACGGTAGAAATACACCAATCAATTGTCAATAACAAATCACACTCGAAGTCTTCCTGGGTAGAACCAGTACTACATGTAAGCATATGCGGTTGGAGTGTCCTGCACAAAGACACCATACATAGCCGTGACGGTGGATCGAACTCACGTCCATCTGATTCTGAGTCTACTGCTACACCACTGGACCATGTCCTCCACACTAATATATATACTCCACAAAATAAGTGAAGGACCATGTTATATATTTCCAATACATTGTGTATTAAAATGGTACATGTAAAGTACTTAAAACCAAGTTTGGAGCTGCTTTGATAGATATTTTTCAAATTAATACTATACCGACAAGTATGGGTAATATATCAAAAACACTGTACAACCACCTCAATTTCCACCAGTATCCAAACCCCATAAAAAAGAAAGAACATTTATACATTATTAAAAATAAATGCATTTTTTAAAAAAAACAACAGAATTTGCCCTAAAATTTATATTTTTCAAAATTTTGAATTTATCTTTAGAAGTTCTAATCGATTTCATATTTTTAAGCCATGTTCTTTGAACAGCAATACTACTAAGTGTAAAAACTGTTTTCAAAATACCCTGCTGAAATGGACCGTTTTCCAATTTTTAAAAATTGCCCCCCCCCCCCACCCCCCCCCCCTAAAAAAAAAAGTTTGATTTGAAAAAAAACAACAACTCGGAATAGTGTTTTAAAATTATCTAAATCCTTACATCAGATTTAAAATTTTGCATATTTATTGACCATGTATTATCTTTTTAAAAGACAAATACAAGAAAACTTTTTAGGATAAAAAGGCATTTTTAACAAATTTTTAAATTTCAAAAAAAAATTTGTTAAGCAGTAGCATTTAAATAGGGCATGGTCGTTTACTTAATATAAATGCATATAATTGTATATATATATATATAATATTTATTAACACATTTCAGATGTCAACAAACATAGATATCATATCAACAACGCCAATGGTTTTGATTTGATTTTAACACCGTTGTTACTTTTAGCGACGATTTTATTTTTAACGTGAAAATGTAACGTTTTAACATGACAAAAAATGATAAAATTAACATAACGCCCAATCGGAGGATTCCTACCCCTCTGCAGAGATCGACAGTGATTCTATTTTTACCCGGAACCACACTGGTTTCCATCTCACAAAATCCATGTTTTAATTAATTCTATTAACCGGGTTTAATATAATCTTTCTTGTTTGCCCGTGTGGTTCCGCATAGGAATAACCTATAATGTGTTGATACGCCGTAAAACCCATTCAGTCAATCGTGTTTGTGTCGTCTGCTTCCAAAGTATCAGATCTATATCATTATATGGATATGCATGCAGACGAGTTGAGTAATTTGTGTCCAAGACAATCAGGGGAGATAATTCATGATACTCTATTCATATCACTGGGAGTCATTCCTTATACGGTAGGTTCCATTTAAAAATAGAATGACATATTTTCAAAATAGCGTTATTTTTTTTATAGTATTATTTTTTAGCTTACAAACATCATACTTATCTTGATATGTATGTAGAGAATCGGTTACTTTTCCACAGAGTGTAAGAAATGAGAATGTAAGTACTTGCACATGTACGTTTTTCAAATAAATAAATCAAATTATCCTTAAAGGATGTATATCAGGAAAACAACGTTGTAAATGTCTAAATATCAAAATTAGTATTAAAATGGATAAAGCCATCCCATTATCATTTATAAATAAAATCCGAATGGGTTAGTATGTCAAATCAACGAAAACGTGACAAAATTTATATTAAAATTGAAGTGGTAAACATGAACCGAAGTTCCCATTCTAAAAATAGACAGCACTTGGATATTGATTGACGACTTTCGTATCGTCATTATGACTCTTCAAGACTAAGATAAAACAATTAGAACTACATGGAAATCTGTATAACGGATCAAATTGAAATCAAAATGAAATCACGTAACTTATTTATTGATATTTAATACGTCACATATTTTGCAATTGTAAGCCGAAAATCTATTTTAATCCTACCTAGGCGCGCAGCCCTAATTCGAAAACTTGATCTAGTCGTTGTCCTGGTTTCAGATATATCATGATTTCAAATAATCTTATACTTGCAGAGTTTGAAAACGCCCACGCTTGCAATAAACACACTATTTCTTTGTGGGCAGACAAACATTAGTTCGCTAGCAATTAATCTAAAAGGACGTAAATGGGCGTGTTGCAGCCTATTCCTTTAGGCTATGATAAATTAATTGCAAGATAATCATCCCCGCCCGTCTCCCTTATTTCCATGCCGGCCCGACCCTTTTTATTTTCATAATAAAAAATTAAAATTATTAAAAAAATCCAAAATTTAAAAAAAAAGATAATAATAATAAAAAAAAAATCCTCCCGCCCTTCCCGTTCTTAAGAAAAATTAAGATGATAATCTAGCAAATAAATGAAGGATGAGAGCACGATTCGTACAAAAAACATAATATTTGTAGAAACCCTTACACCGCCTTGACTGGATATAACCTCTCGGTAAATAAACGTTTTTCTGTTTAAACGTTACATAAAAAAAACACTTAAAACTGAACATTTCTGCAGGTGTTATTAATGGATAATTAACCGCCCCACCCCACTCCGTCCTTAAAACGGAGTAGTGTTCATTTAAATAGAACAGAGGAAGCCAGCTACAGGGACTGACAATGTTTTTTTTAAAACTAGCACATCTATTAAATTTATTATACATTCAACCCCTTAGCTTCAATGTATTTATCTATACTTATTGAAGATGGATAAAGACAAAACTCAAACAAGTGAACTGGTTTATAGTATTGGAATATAATTGGCCATGGCTTCTATAATATATGAATACAAACTGTGCAGTCATGAAAGTCATTAAGAAATAGTATGTTCATATCACAGACCAGTTTATAATTGTCACTGAAAAATTGACCCTGTGAACCCTGGGTACAGATGTTCACAAAGATTTGAATCACTTTCCTTCGAAATGTCCACAATGATCATTAAATGTTGCTGTGACTGCGAAATAAAACGCAACCAAGGAAGAGATATGAAAACGCAACCAAGGAAGAGATATGAAAACGCAACCAAGGAAGAGACATGAAAACGCACCCAAGGAAGAGACATGAAAACGCAACACAGGTAGATACCTGAAAACGCAACGCAGGTAGATACATGAAAACGCAACGCAGGAAGATGTATGAAAACGCATCACAGGAAGAGACATGAAAACGCAACACAGGTAGATACCTGAAAACGCAACGCAGGAAGATGTATGAAAACGCATCACAGGCAGAGACATGAAAACGCACCCAAGGAAGAGACATGAAAACGCATCACAGGAAGAGACATGAAAACGCAACACAGGTAGATACCTGAAAACGCAACGCAGGAAGATGTATGAAAACGCATCACAGGAAGAGACATGAAAACGCAACACAGGAAGAGACATGAAAACGCACCCAAGGAAGAGACATGGAAACGCAACACAGGTAGATACCTGAAAACGCAACGCAGGTAGATACCTGAAAACGCAACGCAGGAAGATGTATGAAAAACGCATCACAGGAAGAGACATGAAAACGCAACACAGTTAGATACCTGAAAACGCAACGCAGGAAGATGTATGAAAACGCATCACAGACAGAGACATGAAAACATACCCATGGAAGAGACATGAAAACGCATCACAGGAAGAGACATGAAAACGCAATACAGGTAGATACTTGAAAACGCAACGCAGGAAGATGTATGAAAACGCATCACAGGCAGAGACATGATAACGCAACACAGGAAGAGACATGAAAACGCACCCAAGGAAGAGACATGAAAACGCATCACAGGCAGATACATGAAAACGCACCCAATGAAGAGACATGAAAACGCACCCAAGGAAGAGACATGAAAACGCATCACAGGCAGAGACATGAAAACGCAACACAGGGCTTAAAGTAAGCAAACTTGGAAATGAAAAAAGTGAAACCAATGCAGGAGGTGCCAAATTTAACAGTAACACATCAAGTAAACAGCCAGTCACATAAACAGACACTAATTACTGCTGGGTGTGGATAAATACACTCGTGATAAATATGTTGTGTTTTTATATCGCTTCATGCAAAACGCTATCGCATATCCCTCGAGTGTATATTTAGTACACATCGTTGTGTGTATTTCTGTGATAATGTTTCATACTCGACCAATCAATTACGAGCATCGACCTCCCTAGCAGATACATGACTGTATCAATGTGTTCAGAAAGTTCCTTCATAAAACATTTTTCACAAAAAGATGATCTATGACAAATACAAACAAATTTGACAAAAAAATCTTTTTTTTTCTCTCAAAATACAAAACTTTAACGTGCTTCTCACGAAGCCGCTTTTTATTAGATTAAATATTTTTTTAACACATGCATTACCAGCTAAGTCTTTAATTGCTGTAAAGTCAAATAAGAATAAGTGTAGTTAATCGGTTATTTAAGTGACAGATATTTTATAATTTATTTTAATATTCCTGGCGCCCGTCCTGCTTCCTGGCCCCTATCGACAACGGCATATCATCCATACAATACAACGTTATCCACTTGACCAAATAAGGCCAGCGTCAGCAAATTCAAATAGATTATTTCTGACAAGAACTTGCTCTTGTTTATTGAATGACAGATGTTCTTATTTAAAGCCGATATGTGTTTTATTCAACATGAATGGTTTGCATAATTGCATACATTTTACAGTGACCTATGTGTCCAACGATCAACACTCTTCCATATTGATATATACTGTACGAGACAGCTAACTCACCACTTTTGTATTGCCAATATCTTCGTCAAGATAATGAGTAGCGTTACTAGACTATGCATACGACATTTACAGATAATTATGTATTCATTTTGCATAGTTTTAATGTTCTTTTATTTTCATTCAAGTCCAAATTTTAAAGAAATTGCTTTGAAACTTTTTGAGAAAATGCATAAAATGTCACGTACATAAAATGTTAGGCGGCGGGTTAGCTGTTCCGTTTAGTATATTTACAAAATCATCATTACAATTCTAAATATGATGTCACAGGTTTTTTTATTATATCTAATAACGACAGTCACATATTACATGCTGCATTATAATCCTAGGGGTAAATATAAAAATGTTTCGCCATTTTAATGACGTTTTCACACAACATGTAGTTGTATAAATATTTTATTGAATATTTAGCGTCATTTTTATGCCATCGAGGGCTAATAGACGATCAGTTAAGTTAACCACTGTTTCCTGGGATCCTGGAAGGTTAACCAGTACTCGAGCACATCCAATCTCCGCAAGTAACTGAAAACTTTCTCACTTAAATCAGCAGTGAGAGACGAATGATAATTAGACGCAATGTCGTGTATCAAACATCACGGAGAATGTGGCCGGACGAGAATTGGAGCCCACGACCCCTGGATTGACTGTTAGATGCACTAACGACTGATCTAACGGGACCCGGCTTAGTTGTACAAATATTTGATTCCGATTTTAAAAAAAAAAAAAAATGGCCGTATTTAATGCTGATAGAACTTGTGATCAGACGGGCCCTTTAGCCTATACTCCTATACGATTTATATGCACAAACTAGTATATTAATGTAATAAACAGTAAATTCAAAAAGAAAATATACAATGAATATTAACGTTGGTAGTTCAAAGTACGATAAATTTATTGCATAGAAGTGTTGTACATTTATATTTCATCATATTCACAAAACAAAAATTTGATTCATTTCATAGCAAAACAATGCGAAAAATCAGTTAATTTCCCGTCATATGTGTAAACAGAATAACAGAAATGTCAATATTTACAGTGAAGAGCCAGCACGCAACATCCAAACGGCTTCAAAGTCTCCCCATTTTTTAATCCGTATAAAGTGTACTTTTTTTCTAGGTTAAACTCAGTCTGTACAGACCGCAGCGGTTGTCAAGTGATAGAGCGTCCGCCTCGCATGCGGAAGGTCGTGGGTTCGATCCCCGATCGGGTCATACCAAAACTTTAAAAATGGTACTAGAAGCTTTCTTGCTTGGCGCTCAGCATTTAGAGGACAGTTCTAGGTCTGGTCGGCCCGTGTCAGTATAATGTGACTGGGTGGGGTATCATACAATGTGTCTGCGGCATGATACTCCAGTGTGACAGCGCTTAGAATACTGTCTCAAGTAGACACCGTCGCAATATGACTGAACAATTGTTGAAAGCGACGCTAAACACCATACAACAACAGTCTGTATAGCAACAGTTCAATTGAACTGGACGAGTCAAATGCCGTCCGCTACACGTGCTGTACATTTTGCACGGATTTGGATAGTTGCTTATGTAGGGAAATCAATATTTGTTGGGCTGACAAAAGTATTTATCAAAACGTTCAACCTGTTTCTTAGTCCCTTATGAAACAATTTAAAAAAAGTATACATTCTTTTTCTTTTCACTGTATCTTTGTATTGCAATGAACTGTGTTTAATTAAACAAATCTAGCTTCGCTGCATGGTGCAGTTTCATGATAAATATTGTTTAAGCAGACATACAGATTTGTTAACATACATACAAGTTACACAAATGCAATCTATTCGTTATCACATATCGACGTTTTAATACTATCTGAGTAGACTCATAAATGCTACGAAGAACGTTTAGTAGAGCACCTTGATTTGACCATTTTACTTCACTTCACGTGGACGTACGTCAATTGTTTAAGGAATGAAGGTCATTTTGTTGAAAGTTCATGAAATTATGACTTGTGTAAAGTAAATGAGATCCGAAAGGGTTAATGTAAACTTTGCTCGTAACATTAACTTAACATCTCAAGAATACTCAACAAATTACGTTTATTTCTTAAACTTGTATCTATACCATCAATACACTTTGTTTACACCACAATGTCCGGTTTCGCATTTTTTCCAGCACTGATACGGAGATAAATTGTGGTACTACATGTCCGAGTGGTCTAAAGATCTCAAGATCACTTACCTCTCACTGCTAAGGTCGTTGGTTTGAGTCCAGCTCGCTCCAAAAACTATATGAGAGAAAGTTTGCCAGTTACTTGCGGAAGTACGGTGTCTATACTCAAATTTATTCTGAAGTTTTCTTTCATCAATAAAACTTGGCATGCCATATATAACCGAATGGCGTTAAATCCCATTAAAAGACAGATAAATTGTGTTGTTGTTGTTGTTGTTGTTGTTGTTCTATGGTGTTTAGCGTTGCTTTCCTCGGGTTTTCAGTTAAATATCTCGACGGTGTCTACTTGAGACAGTATTCTAAGCGCAAGCACGCTGTATTATCATGTCGCTTACACATGGTATGATATGTCACATTATATTGACACCGGACCGACCAGACCTAGAACTATCCTCTAAAAGCTGAATGCCAAGCGAGGAAGCTGCTGATATCGTTTTTCAAGTCTTCGGTATGTTCTGGCCAGTGATTGAACCCACGACCATCCGCCTGTGTAAGTGGACGCTCTACCACTGCTGCGATACAGAGATAAAGTAGGTGCTGCATCCTTATGTTAAAGCAGATGTATGGAACAGCAAAGGTCATGCCTCTTATTAACTACCCATTGCTCTTTTAAATATGATGCACAAATCAATCATAATGTCGTTGACGTCACATCTCGAACAAGGTTGATTTTATCCAAAATTATAACCTCAGTTAAACAATTAACTTTCATGGGTATGCGTTCATGGGAAAATGGACAGCATTATAATATACTAGTATAGGTTCAATTATGCATGTACAACAAACATACAACAATGCATGCCTTAATTGTTTCAATACGTTCAACGACTATATATTGCTTATTGTCTAAGTGGTGTGCCTAACTTGAAATATATAACATTCAAGATATTTATTTTTATTATAATATCTTGGTTTTGCTTCTGTGTCATATATTTTAAAGTCACGGTTAGATAATTTTGTACATTTACACTTGCACTGTTGCTGGCAATAGCAATCGTACTTACACTGGTTGCAGATACAGGCAAGTGAACATATATCATCCAGTAAAAAAATAAATCTATTTTTCCACTTTCTATAATGTAAAACTGACGAATAATTGCTATGATAGACAGTAGTTATTGGAGACGAGGTAACCGCTGTATGGTTAATATGCTTGAAAAGATAATTTGCAAGTTTACACCCACCAGAGAGAAGTTTGCTTTTTCTCTATCATACCACAATTATATGCATATCACTGGTTTTAATTGTGTTTTGTGTTTAAATCGTGACTTAAAAAAAATTCATTCACAAAGTTTTGGTCACAATTTAGACATAAAACACAATTAAAACCGGTAATATGCATATAATTGTGGAATTAAGCTAAAACTCAAACATTTATTACTTTCAAATAAAATAGCTTTGAACCAACAGTTTTCCAAATCACGTTGTCGGTATTTTGTTCAGTATCGATTGCCTCCATTGAACCTTTTCTAAAATAACATGTTATAACGGCAGATGCAGACCATACATGCCTATACTGTAATGGAGCCGTACGACCACGTGACTGCGATACAATTGCACGATGTGGTCCCCATAAGATAAATGCCAGTTTATTAACTCAGTATGATTTGAATGATAACGAATTAATACTCCTATATAAAGATGGAAAAGGTACGAAGGAGATATATACGATATAAATATAATCGAGAGAAATGAACGTCTCACACCACTATTATATTTCCTATACGACTCCATTGTAACATTCATGTCCAAAACACAATGAACAAAATATTGCAGCATGTGTCTGGACACAAATTCTTTACTGGTTCAAGATAAAGTTTTATTTCTACCTCTTTCATCTGTAGGTCCGGAGTACTCAAGTTACATATTGTTATATTTGAAAATTAATTTTGTTATATGAATATATGTGATAAGGTAATTGTTGATAGAGGCTTCTTATGAAATGAAGATTGTAAAAATGATTTGATCTGAAAGTTGAGGTGTGTTTATTTCGGGAATGATAGCACAATTTTGAGTTTTCATGACAGTTGATGAAAAACATTAGGCTAGTCTGTGAAGTATGTATTATACAGCAATATAGCATTCGTGTAATGGTTATGTCTGACAGAATTAAGTGTTTATGTTATAATGATTGAAAGTGTTGAGGTCTCCACCAGGACTTTAACCTGAATCTCTTTTCATATAGTAAAGTGTGCTACTTTACACTATAAAGATGTACTCAACACCAGGAACTATATGTATGTAATTATGTACATGTATGTTATAATTTTACCTGAATATATAAAGAAAGTTTAGAAATAGTCCAAACTGTCAAATGAATGCAAATGTATTATATTGATATAAAGACATTGTAAATAAACCTATTTCAGCTTCCTCTTTCATGTTTCACTGTTCTCATTTTTGTCAGAGCCTTTTTTCATTTTTTGGTTTCTACTTAGAAAATAATACCTGTTATAATATATAAAGAAAATGACTTATTCTGAATGATTGTTGCATTAAGTCTTAAACGTCACGTTATGAAATGGTTTGAAAAGAACAATACATGTCTATCCAATTGGGTTTCTTCTGTTGAATTTGGGCTTCCATTCCGCCTTTTACCCCTCTCATGGTACTACAAGTGTCCATCAACATGCTAATAATCTGATCCCAGTCAATCTCATATTCTTCCAGGACTCTTTTTGTTGACTCAAGAATATTTGCAGCTGTTGAAATGTTTTGCTTCCTGGAACCAAGATGGTCAAATACCACTCTACCCGAGTCAGGACAGATAATGATATTCAATAATATTCAGAACTTTGTCACTTGTCGTTTGCAGCCTCTTCTATATTTAACGAGATACTTTCTTGTTTTTTAACTTCCGTTTCAAATTTTCCTTGAAACATTTAGCTACACCATGTGTGCTTATGTAAGATGCAATTGTTCTGTATATTATGGTCTTATCCTCTCTCAGGTTTCACTCAGTTGAGCAAGTCTTCAGCCAGGGAGAAAGGTGGGCAGTTTTTACTTAAGAATTAAGATGGCCTTAATCTGTGCAACTCTCTCTGTAATTGAAACTCCTTGGATTGGTTTGGACTGATGAGCTTGGGAGCACCTGAAAAAGATAACATAAAATAATATTTTATAAAGTATGTGATGCAAAACAAACTATACTTTATTGAGAAGTATGCACACAAACTTAGCTACAGAGGAACTGGAGTTCCTCACTTTGTCATAATAGAAAAATGCTTAGCACTATCAAAAAATTGCGAGACATACACATGCATCACACAAAAAAATGGCATAAGTTCCATTAGAGTAATGTCCAAATTCATAACCCCCCTAACCCATTGTATTACAGGCCTATATAAGGAGTTAGAGAAGACAAGAGTGGAAAAAGGGTGGGTGAGGTACTGTGACTCATATTGACTTATGTCCGCGTTCATAGTACAGCCTATTTCCAGCTAGACAGACAAAATATATCACCTACTCGGTTTGATTTGTCGGTTCTAATGTTTTTTTTTGTGTGGTTAGCAACCTCTGTGTGTAAACGCAGTGTCCTTTTTCCACTCACTGGACTTGTAATTAATCTTCTATCAGCATGCATCGCAAGATGCCATGCCAATGGTATCTGTTTTCTTCAACCACTGTCAAAATATTTGAGCCTGAGAATCATTCTTGTCAAGCCATTCCCATTTGGTCTTCACATCTTTCTCCCGCAATCTGGTGTTAGAATCTATACACTCGTCTTCATAAATTTTATTGTCAAGTTTAAAACAGAAAAATGACAGCGTGTAACTGTAAAAGGGAGCTCGCCAGTACCAGAGGAAATTGCTGAAAGCAGTTAAACTGGTCCTACCTAATACCACGAGTCTAAATTCTTTTCAACCATGTAAAGAAAAGCGTCATTAAAAAACAATAATAAGGTTACTAGTATGCTGAGTAATAAACAGTTGCCGATACGAAACGCAAACAAATGCCGACGCTAACGGAAGTTGGAACGTTGCGCATGTCTTCCCAGATTGTTTGTATACGGGCATTCGCGGTAAAAGGTATACAAGGAATATAATTGTTTTGAAAAACCAAATCTGGTCTATAAATAGATAAACAGGGAACGCTGATAATAGTGGAAAACGGTTATTTAAATTAAATAATATTCGTCTCAAGCCCGAGTTTCGGAGTTTTTCATCTATCTTTGGTCTGTTTAAGCTAATTACTCGATGATAATAATAATATGTGAAGCTTAACAACCTGGCTCTTCTCCAAGAAATGGCAAAGCTTTGATGATAACTGTAGAATTTGCAACGTGTCGTTTCTCAGACAAGACAATACAGCCGTTTTCTGTTTTTCATTTAAACAATACATTTTGCTTTGATCCTTTCGAATAAGGTTTCCTTCTGTTAAAAAATATCTCCAAAACATTTATGAATAGCATAAATAATGAACGTTAACATTAACCAGTGCCTTAAATTATGTTGGTGATCAGTACAAGATAATATTGGTCGTTTTTCTTGTGTGTGTTTTATTTTCTCTACGGACGCTGCACTTTTTTAATGTCTAAATATATCTCAAATGCAGATGAGCATAATGTTATGCTAGCTTATTTTGTATGAACCCCTCGAAGTACCTCAAGTAAACAAGTTGCAACCAGCCAATCAAAAGACAGACTGAAATGTTGTGAGGAGCGAAATTGCCTTCAGTTGCTCTCTTGCTAACCAACCACATTTTATCTTGTCGCTTTACATTCTCTTGTATAGACCCTACTATACTGTACAACAATTGGCGCTGCGACGAATAATTGGAGCGTGGCGTATTCGTAATACTCTGCCATTTATCCGCTTGACCAGTTTCGCATTTGTGAAATATAATTTCAAGCTTATATTTATAACATGTTGTAGTTTTCATTGTCATTATTGACTGTGAATATATTGTTTATATCCATTGCGTAATATATTTTAGCCAAAAATATTTTTTGGTAAAAAAAATGCACGTTTTTCAAAGCGTCATTTCTGGTTCCGATGTAATAATTTACATCGACACCGTCTATTTCTGCGGGAGATTTCACTTCCGTTTTGATTAAAATTTAATTTGTTTATTTGTTTTGTTGTATTTTTGGCAATTCTCTTTGTCAAAATGTACTGTATTAACGTGTATTTGTGCTCGGCAGAAGAGTTACAAACTCTGGCGGGTGTTGGTCCTGTCATTTCTTCCTTTGTTTCTTTCCTTTAATTAAGAGAAGAAGTAAGGACAGGAAGACAACAACCACTGACATTCAGTGATTTAGCCTGTAACAATGTCAGTAAAGATAACTGGGAAGAGTGTGAGACACAGGGTCTCATCTCTTTAGAACTTCCTTGTGACTACCAGAGAAGATCCAAGAAGGAGGAACTAATATTCATGATGAGAGAAACGAAAGGGGAAATGTCTAGAATGGTAGACAATATGGCTATAATAGGAGACACAATGAGAGCAATATCGGTTAAAATGGGGAGTAAGCTAGAAGCTACAGAGAATAACGTTGAGGAGTTATGTAGCTTCAAAGGGTCAGTGGAAAGAAAGGTGGATGGTATTGGGCATCAGATGAATTCAATAGGAGAGTCTGGTACAGCAACATGCTCCTCGAAGCTCGATTTGCGTACGAGGGTCGAGAAAATAGAGAAAGGACAAATTAGGGGTTAAAAGGGGATCATTGATGAATTGGCAAGTACACTACCAAATTTGATAGATTTGACAGTCAATGCAAGTAGTATAGAACAACTTGTACAGTCATCAGTTGTAAAAGATGAAAGCAAAGATATCCCGACACCATTGACTAGATCGAGGGTACTGCCAACTAATGTAATGTATACACCCCAATTTTCTGCTAGTAAAGCAGAGGATGTAAATTATGTACAAAATTGTGTAAACGTAAGTATGCCTCGTAGAGGGTTTAAGACGGAAGTAAAGATAATCCAAGACAGTTGTCTTATTTGGAGGTTTCAGTGCTTCAATACTCCCCAAATAGTACTTATCTGAAGCGCTGAATATTACTGTACTGTATTGATCTATATTGGTTGTGATGTTGTCGTAGATCAGCTGGTACGTTTTGTCTGGGGCAGCATTATATGCCCATTATGATAACTTAGTTTATTGAATCGTATAGTTTTTAGTAGTCTGGATCAGCTTGTACGTTTTGTCGGTATTTCTCAAGACTGATTTGTGATTATCTTTTTATGTTATATTAATTTAAGACATACAGTGGCGGTAGTCTAGATCAGCTTGTACGTTTTGTCGAGACAGCTATCATTGTGTGTCTACATTTGTAAAATATTGTTTTAAAAAATAACATGTAACATGAAGGGTCATGTGGAGCGCGTGGTCCAGCGGTAGAGCACCGAACTCATCATCGGAGGGTCGTGGGTTCGATCCTCCGCTACGGCTATGTGTGGTGTCCTTGAGCAAGACACCTTTTCCGCATATGCTTTGTACTGGTTCTACCCAGGAAGACTTCGAGCGTGATTTGTCTAAGTTTCACAATCGGAGTAAAATAAATAAGTTTGTATGATGCCATGCTAGTGTAATATTATTGATATACTGTGCAAGTGGAATTACTAACCGTAACCTGGATATGCTTTGCAATTATCTCCGAAGTGGCTGTTTGTTCTTGTTGATGTTCAATATAAAATGTTACTATTACTTTCTGGAATTAGTATTAGTAAATTTATAATTCATTAGATGGCTATTGTGTAGCTAATTTGTTTATAATTCATAAGATGGCTATTGTATAGCTAATTTGTTTATAATTCAATAGATCGCTATTGTATAGCTGATTTGTTTATAATTCATTAGATGGCTTTTGTATAGCTGATTTGTTTATAATTCAATAGATGGCTATTGTATAGCTGATTTGTTTATAATTCATAAGATGGCTATTGTATAGCTGATTTGTTTATAATTCAATAGATCGCTATTGTATAGCTGATTTGTTTATAATTCATTAGATGGCTGTTGTATAGCTGATTTGTTTACAATTCAATAGATGGCTATTGTATCGCTGATTTGTTTATAATTCCTAAGATGTCTATTGTATAGCTGATTTGTTAATAATTCATTTGATGGCCATTGTATAGCTGATTTGTTTATAATCAAATAAATTGCTATTGTATAGATGATTTTTTATAATTCATTAAATGGCTATTGTATAGCTAATTTGTTTATAATTCATAAGATGGCTATTGTATAGCTGATTTGTTTATAATTCATTAGATGGCTATTGTATAGCTGATTTGTTTATAATTCAATAGATGGCTATTGTATAGCTGATTTGTTTATAATTCATTAGATGGCTATTGTATAGCTGATTTGTTTATAATTCATTAGATGGCTATTGTATATCTGATTTGTTTATAATTCAATAGATGGCTATGTATAGCTGATTTGTTTATAATTCATTAGATGGCTATTGTATAGCTGATTCGATTATAATTCATAAGATGGCTATTGTATAGCTGATTTGTTTATAATTCCTAAGATGTCTATTGTATAGCTGATTTGTTAATAATTCATTTGATGGCCATTGTATAGCTGATTTGTTTATAATCAAATAGATTGCTAAGATGGCTATTGTATAGCTGATTTGTTTATAATTCATTAGATGGCTATTGTATAGCTAATTTGTTTATAACTCATAAGATGGCTATTGTATAGCTAATTTGTTTATAAATAGTTGACTATTGTATAGCTAATTTGTTTATAATTCATTAGATGGCTATTGTATAGCTGATTTGTTTATAATTCCTAAGATGGCTATTGTATAGCTAATTTGTTTATAATTCATTTGATGGCTATTGTATCGCTGATTTATTTATAATTCAATAGATTGCTATTGTATAGCTGATTTGTTTATAATTCAATAGATGACTATTGTATAGCTGATTTGTTTATAATTCCTAAGATGTCTATTGTATAGCTGATTTGTTAATAATTCATTTGATGGCCATTGTATAGCTGATTTGTTTATAATCAAATAAATTGCTATTGTATAGATGATTTTTTATAATTCATTAAATGGCTATTGTATAGGTAATTTGTTTATAATTCATAAGATGGCTATTGTATAGCTGATTTGTTTATAATTCATTAGATGGCTATTGTATAGCTGATTTGTTTATAATTCAATAGGTGGCTATTGTATAGCTGATTTGTTTATAATTCATTAGATGGCTATTGTATAGCTGATTTGTTTATAATTCATTAGATGGCTATTGTATATCTGATTTGTTTATAATTCAATAGATGGCTATGTATAGCTGATTTGTTTATAATTCATTAGATGGCTATTGTATAGCTGATTCGATTATAATTCATAAGATGGCTATTGTATAGCTGATTTGTTTATAATTCTTAAGATGTCTATTGTATAGCTGATTTGTTAATAATTCATTTGATGGCCATTGTATAGCTGATTTGTTTATAATCAAATAGATTGCTAAGATGGCTATTGTATAGCTGATTTGTTTATAATTCATTAGATGGCTATTGTATAGCTAATTTGTTTATAACTCATAAGATGGCTATTGTATAGCTAATTTGTTTATAAATAGTTGACTATTGTATAGCTAATTTGTTTATAATTCATTAGATGGCTATTGTATAGCTGATTTGTTTATAATTCCTAAGATGGCTATTGTATAGCTAATTTGTTTATAATTCATTTGATGGCTATTGTATCGCTGATTTATTTATAATTCAATAGATTGCTATTGTATCGCTGATTTGTTTATAATTCCTAAGATGTCTATTGTATAGCTGATTTGTTAATAATTCATTTGATGGCCATTGTATAGCTGATTTGTTTATAATCAAATAAATTGCTATTGTATAGATGATTTTTTATAATTCATTAAATGGCTATTGTATAGCTAATTTGTTTATAATTCATAAGATGGCTATTGTATAGCTGATTTGTTTATAATTCATTAGATGGCTATTGTATAGCTGATTTGTTTATAATTCAATAGATGGCTATTGTATAGCTGATTTGTTTATAATTCATTAGATGGCTATTGTATAGCTGATTTGTTTATAATTCATTAGATGGCTATTGTATATCTGATTTGTTTATAATTCAATAGATGGCTATGTATAGCTGATTTGTTTATAATTCATTAGATGGCTATTGTATAGCTGATTCGATTATAATTCATAAGATGGCTATTGTATAGCTGATTTGTTTATAATTCCTAAGATGTCTATTGTATAGCTGATTTGTTAATAATTCATTTGATGGCCATTGTATAGCTGATTTGTTTATAATCAAATAGATTGCTAAGATGGCTATTGTATAGCTGATTTGTTTATAATTCATTAGATGGCTATTGTATAGCTAATTTGTTTATAACTCTTAAGATGGCTATTGTATAGCTAATTTGTTTATAAATAGTTGACTATTGTATAGCTAATTTGTTTATAATTCATTAGATGGCTATTGTATAGCTGATTTGTTTATAATTCCTAAGATGTCTATTGTATAGCTGATTTGTTAATAATTCATTTGATGGCCATTGTATAGCTGATTTGTTTATAATCAAATAGATTGCTAAGATGGCTATTGTATAGCTGATTTGTTTATAATTCATTAGATGGCTATTGTATAGCTAATTTGTTTATAACTCATAAGATGGCTATTGTATAGCTAATTTGTTTATAAATAGTTGACTATTGTATAGCTAATTTGTTTATAATTCATTAGATTTCATTAGATGGCTATTGTATAGCTGATTTGTTTATAATTCCTAAGATGGCTATTGTATAGCTAATTTGTTTATAATTCATTTGATGGCTATTGTATCGCTGATTTATTTATAATTCAATAGATTGCTATTGTATAGCTGATTTGTTTATAATTCAATAGATGACTATTGTATAGCTGATTTGATTTTAATTCCGAAGATAGCTATTGTATAGCTGGTTTGTTTATAATTCAATAGATGACTATTATATAGCTGAATTATATTTTATTATAATGCATAGCTATAGTTCTTTATACGTACATCTTTTAGGCTGTATGTTGTTATTTATAAAAAGACATTCTGTGTGTGAATGTGTTTTAATAAAATTATTTAAAGTAATAAAATAATGTATTAAATAACAACCATTTTTCTTAAAACTTGATAGAATGCAGCATTTGGTTTTAAGATAGACTATTAAAATAATTTTCCGGGGAATGAACGCATATCCCCATCAGTACCAAAGTACTCTTCCATACTCTCCCACACGCATTCGGTTTAAACACGCTGCAGGTTCACGTATTCACATAGATCCTATATATTTTATACAGTGTATTCGTGAGTGGCAGTGTGTTTAATAAACAAGTTGATAAACTCACAAATATTGGTGTATATAAAAATTATATTTTTTACCCTTAGTACCGATGGGGAAAGACCTCTGTTGAGCCTAGCCCCCACCCTTCTCCCTTCTGGTAAGCGGGTTGGTGGCCCCTCTTCCCCCTCTCGAGCTCTCCCCACGGCTTGCCTCCTTGGTTTAAAACTAAATGGAAATGCGTGTTTTAATATTTTACAGTTTTTTTCTTATAAGCCTTAAAACGTTTAAAAGTCACAATTTTTTTTTAAATAAATAGCAACCATTCTTCACCGTAAAGCTTGCTAGAACGCAGAAGCCTATATGTATTTACCAAGATAGCAATCAGTGGGTACTTACAGTAATTAAGGAACACCCACGTCCACCCACGCTTTGGTGCTCCGGGTTTAAAACCTGACGCATACATGTGCTTTTAGAAAACATCTTTCATTTTTTTGTAGTTAAACGTTTAAAAGTCACAAAATATTGGAGTAAATAACAGCTATTTCCCCATAAAACTAAATACTAGAATGTAGCATTCGCCTTTTGAATACATATTCTTTTTTAATACAAACATTAAATATTGGAGTAAATATACACAATATCTTTACAATAAAACCCACTAAAAGGCAGCGTTTTTGTTTAAGATATCAATACGTTCCGAGGGTGGCCTCTAACCCTACCAGCGGAAGGGGTCTCCACCCTATTCACCCTGCCCCCTTCCCCACCTCCGTCCGCAATTATTGACCAACGACTATGGTATTCCATCAAATGCTTCCAGCTCTATAATTCTGCTTATAAGTCTTAAAAAGTGTTCAAGAGATATATAAGTACGGCATACTCAATCACAAAAGAGAATGTGCATTTTTAGATTTCAAGTAGTTTCGATTCTATATATTGTACATGTATGTCATTTATTTTACACGTACAAGGACGCACATACCTTTAAAGGTAAAAGTTGAAAACAAATGACACCGTCCCATTGGCAATAGAATGACAAAACGTTTGACATATTTATTTTAGAACTTATAAGTAATTAAAACTTGCACATTTTCTTTTACTATTGAGTAGACATCATCATACATAACGAATCAATGCAAAATTGGATCAATTAACACAGACTTCCTGAGATTTTCACGCAATGTAAGTCGCCTACTCGATCAACTTAGATTACAGTGGTCCGTACCGGTGGATTGAAAAAAAAAAATGTTTGAACTGTGGTACTGATTATGTCTGAAATAAGCGATTCAACAGAAAGTTAAAAACGAAGTTTTAGAAGCAATGTATCGCAAATTTATAAATCGTGCCAAAATTATCTACACAGAACATGCGTCAGATACGTGCATGCCAACTTTTAACGATATTTATATAACAGATTATCAAGAGGTGACATTGTCACAGACATCGCAATATAGAATGTAAGTTATGAACACAAATTAAAGATAGTAGTGCATATTTCAAACCCGTTTGACAAGCATGCATGCTTTATACATAATAAATGTATAAACGCGTGCACTGTTTATGATGCTATCGTAAAACATGCACTAGACCGGCGTGGCTCTTCGTAGTAGTGCTCCTAATGAAACCACTCACATCAAACATTCTTTACTTAGATTTTCATGTGTTTTGTAAAACATAACAATAAAATGTAACATATAAATACGTATGTTTGTGCGTTTCCAACCTAATTACAAGGTATGCTCTACAGCGCTATGTGTCTCACCCGCGTTATTATATGTACGGTTACATTGTGCCCTAAGTACAGTTTACTGTTAAGGAACAGACGTAGTCCTCCTTTTAAGTGTACGTGCACCGGATCTTAAAAGTTGCAGTTCACAAATCGAATTTCCATAGACCAATACTTAGACTTATATATCTGAAAGCATCTGCAGAACCTTCTACAGATGTTTTACATTTTGCTAATATTTTCACTGTAATATCCAAGTAACACAACTGTCATTCAAACACACAAAAAGTAGCTGTCTAACTAGAAACGCAATGAAAACTAACATAAATCTCATTGCAAATATATATAAAAAAACATATAGATAGTTTTGTACAAAACTGACATCTCTAATAAATCAAATCTTCTTATCGGATTCCATGCAGAATAAATTCATTGAACAAAGTATAATTCATCAATTGTTCGTAACAACGATTTAAATATCATTGTAATTTTACTTATTGGTTAGGTCGCATGTTTCTAAACAGTGCATTATGGGAATGTACAAACCGCTATTGATATTAAAACCTAGTCATGTTCCGACCACTTTCCGGCTAAGAGGAAAATTCAAATGCGGTGTGTGTAATTATTGATTGTGACGTTTTAATGCACTAATTGAGATGACTATGAATTGTTCTTTGCATATTTAATCAGGAAAAAAATGATAATGCCTTAAATCAAGGTATTTTCTAAAATTCCTACCGTTAATGAGGTCACAGTCTTGAAACTTATCTTTTTTGACAATTTATCGCCGTTTCTGACAGATTCCTACCGAGTTAATGCAAATAACGATGCATTTACTCAATTATTATAATATGCTGAACCCATAACAATGAAAATAATAATAAAATGAAACAGCTAAAGTTGTTAATTTTATTCGATAAAGGCATAGTACCACCATTGCAAAAAGGAAGTGCTGCCGTGGGGTAGTCGCATAATGGCGGTTATAAATAATCCTCATTTCTTCTTCTTTAAAAATGCATTTTCCTTATTTTAATGCTCATTTTTTTTATTTGAATGGCATTATTGATGTATTTTGAACATTTTGATAGCATTGTCATGTTTGAATTGTGAATTTAGAAAAAAAAAATGATGCTATGAAATTGGGGGTATGGATACATTATTTCGGAAGTCTACTTTCACTTGGTCACCAGTGTACACACTGGGCAGAAAAAAATCTCTTATATGACACATGACCCCTACTTTTCTCATCATATTTTGATAGTGCAGAGGCTGACACACAGTAAAATGTAGGTTTCACTTCTTTCATTTGTGATTCCCTATGAATGACAAGCCTTCAAACTTTTATTATTTACTATAGAATAAAGAACAAAAATCAATGGTGGGGTTACACCTACAACAGAAATATAAAGATATTATCGGTGTGACATATTTTAGCACGTCGTCAGAATCAGATATATCGCCGAATGCACATGTTTTAAAAAAACAGTAATTTTTAACTGTTGTTTTTAAAAATGATATATCCACAAATTAATTTAAAATATGGAAAAAGTTATTTTAAGATATATTATTATCACAGTAGTAAATTGTATAGAACATAGCAGTAAGTACGTTGGACAATATATGAGGTAAGTTTTTTTTTCTAAATATGCAAATGGCAATACATAATGATTGAGATCAGTACATTTACTATCAGGCACACTTGCAGCCGGGAATTCGCTGTGTCAGCCGGAGCATTGTCGGGATTTAGTATCATCCGTGAAGGGAGTCTAACTCACGACATCTGAATTGATAGCCAGACGCGCTACTGACTGAACTAACCTGACATGGCTCAAATTTTCGAAGTATTAAATATTTCGTTTTGTAATAATCATTGAAATGAAAAAATGGAGTGTTTGTTAGACGAACTACGGCATACCTATAGAAACGATTCAAGTGTTTGCAAAAATAATCATCAATCCCCCTTTGCAAACAGGTGATATGCCATGTAGCCCGTTATCGTTTTCAATGAATAAACTAGTTTTAAAAGCAATGGGAAATTGAATGATAATAATTATGAGCCGACTGGAAGCTACTCAACATTCTTATCTTAATGATACAACTTTCTAAATATACATATTGTAAAATGTTGACGTTAACCGGCGTAGAGTGCTTATTAATGTAACAGTCCGCCCAGAGCTAGAATAATATCATTTTTATCTAACAATTTTCGAATATTGATTACATGAAAACATTGTAAACAGCTCATATTCAGATTATCAGAGCATTCGCTTCTTAAACAACATTAACTGTACTTACTTGGGTTCCTTTGAAGCCAAGCCGAGTTTTTTTATCGGTTCACGGAATTTGTAGATGTTCGCTGTTTAAATGATAGGTGAGAACTGGGATTCAATATATTTATTAATACAGTCAAACCTGTATAAGCACTCACCTCTATTAAACAGCTACTTGTCTTACTATTTTCTATGCAATCAGAACAAATTAACCTGTATTAAGCGACAACCTGTCTAAAAAAGGTACCCTTTGTTCTTTGCTTGACTGGCTGCTTTAGGCAGGTCTGACTGTACATTATAAATGGTAATCTAGTCATTTTTTACTCCTAAAATCTCAGAAAATAGATAAATAAGCATTTTGTTATCACTTTCGACACATTGCCGTATATTTTTTTTATATAAGAAGTGATATTAACTATAATAGTTGTTACTGTGTTATCAATGAAATAGAGTTTAAACGGCACTTACACTGCACAATACAGTAAAAAGCATCAATTGTTTTATGTTGGCCCGCGGCATATGCTTAAATAAATAGGGTTGTATCGCTCTTGGGTATGTCCAGATTTTTTTATTGTAAGTTAATTTGTAAAATGCTTCTGATTTTAACAAGAAATTTAAATTGACAGCTTATTTTGTGAAATGTTTTTAATTTTAATAAAACACAAAAATAATTAATCAGAGACATATCTATATTTAATTGATATGTTATAACGGTGTCCAGTTGGGGCTATCACGCCATATAAATTATTTTAGGTAAAGTCGAAACAACGAAACAACGAAATTAATGTGGTGAAAAGTCGAAACAACGAAATAATTTCGACATTTTAACCATCGTAGTCTCGACTTTCCACCAACGTAGTTTCGTTTCGACTTTTTTTAATTTAATAAATATGCTGCGATGGCCCCAACCGGACACCGTATGTTACAGATGTTTAAATGTTGTTGTTGTTGTTGTTTTTTTTTTACAATACCACCACATACAGCCAAACCAGCCGCAGTGTAACGTAAGTTTTATATTTATGTTTAAAAACCTTTTTTATTCTTCAATATTTTGTGATAATGTATTCACACTTACTCTGGCACAGCACCATTTTTGGGGCTAGGAGCAAGAATCTCGGTTTCTCTGTACTGTAATACAGACATCATGTGGAGCGAAGTTTTAATGCGTATTCATTATCAAACATACCGACGCACGCTCAAGTGGAACGCTTGAAATGACACGTAAAAACGGTATTGCCTCTAATAAAAAAAGAACAAATAACACGTTGTATGTGATATTTAACATAATACTGCTCGCTCATTGATATCTATAAAACTGTTTCATTATATCTTAATACCGGCATTCTCTCCTCCAAATCACCTTTTGTATTACAACGTTTCAGTAATTCCGAGACAACTTAGCCCTTAAGTGGCCTGCCTATCAGCCGGATGATACTCCTGGTGCAAATTTCAGAATTGTTGTTTTCAAATCGCGTGCCGCTGAAATACAAAGAAATGCGGGCATAACAGTGAATCCTTAGCTATCAATGAATGATGTAGGTGCGTATAAACGGAGTATTATCTGAAATGTCGGTTTCTGTCGACGTCTGGTAAAGTCGGTTTTAGGTTCACAGAAATTGCATAATTACAAAGATACAAACAGATAGATGCTCGGTGTAATTCTGATAAAATAAGCCATATATTGATAAGGAATTGATGGGGGGAAATAACGATGAACGAGAAAGCGGCCAAGACGGATTAGTTTTTCATTTAAACTGTACACAAGGTGTAGCCGCTTTACTGCAAGTTATTCGGTAGGACAGGATTATCAATTCATATTTATTCAATAATTGGCAGGTCACTGGTCATATTTAATTGCAAATAACCATATACTTGGTGTAACAAAACCAACGGATTACGTTTCCTTTATTTCAACATGGTGTGTCGTTGGACGTATCGCATTTAATTTCATAAGAAAATATGAATAACAGACAAACTCAGTTACCGAAAACAAGTATATAATACTTGATCGTGATCAGTTTGGACTTGACTTAAAGAATGTGGTGTCATTTAATTCCAAATGATAATTGCTAATATATGTAAGAAACGTACCGTTGAGTGTAAAACACGGAACTTTATTTAGTGCGTTTTATTGAACACTTGAGGATATAAAGGAGCGACTCTTTATTATTGACGTCATTGCGAGCAAGCCTTTTTTTATGGAATACACAACAGACAATGAACAATAAGCATTACAAAGATACTATTGTTGACTTTTATTATGTAGATATGTGTATAAAGTTTGAAAACCTCTACACTTTATGTTAGAGTCGTGTAAGACAACGCTCACAAACAACCGCCAAGATGCAGATAGAAAAACAAACTTTTTTGATCGGAGATTATATCGTGTTTTCTGTGACAGTTCTACTTTCCGTTGCAATTGGAGTGTATTTTGCGTTTGCCGGAAAAGGCAAAAATACGACAGTGAATTATTTCCTTGGAGACCGGAAACTGAAGTATGGTCCCGTGGCTCTGTCGCTTGTTGTCACATTTCAGTCATCCATTATGATGCTTGGTTTTCCAGCGGAAGTATATCTCTTTGGGTACATGATATGCTTGTTTAATCTCGGACAATGTGCAGCCATTTTCGTCTCATCGCGAATCATCGTACCGCTTATGTATCCTCTAAAAATAACAAGCGTCTACAACTACTTGAAACTCCGTTTCAATTCAAACGCTGTAAGACTTTTGACTGTCATTATTGGAATCATCTCGCAGTGCAGCTATATGGGAGTCGTTCTATTTGGTCCAGCCATCGCTTTGCAGTCCGTAACAGACCTGCCCGCGTGGGCTTCGGTTCTGTGCATCGCTGCTGCTGCAGCACTTTATACATCTATTGGCGGGATTGTAGCTGTCGTCTGGACGGATGTTGTTCAGTGTGTGATAATCATTATTGGGATAATTGCCATCTTAATCAAAGGCTCGATAGATTCCGGGGGTTTAGGTTACATATACGAGACAAACTTAAAATCAGGACGCCTCGACATATTCGATTTTAATCCGGATCCGAGGGTAAGGCACACATTTTGGACTATCATGGCTGGCTCATTCATTGGTTCGTTTTCATTAACCCTCAGCCAATCGACGATACAACGATTTAACTCGACGCCGAATATCAAGTCTGCAAACAAAGTTCTCTTCTTGGCTGGACCTATATTTATTTTCCTGCAAATTATGTCCATGTCGGTTGGCCTGGTGTGCTATGCCTATTACACATCAAAAGGCTGCGATCCGCTGCTTGCTGGACACATAACAAACCCGAATCAAATCGTTCCATTCATGATAGTGGACATCTTCAGTAGATACGAGGGATTATCCGGTTTATTCATATCGGCTTTGTTCAGTGCATCCCTCAGTACACTGTCATCTATATTAGCAGGGCTATCGGCTGTTACTATTGAAGACCTCATTAAACCATACTCCAATTTCAGTGACAAAACTCTGACATTATTTGCCAAACTCCTCGTTGTTTTGTATGGCGGTATTGGAGTAGCAGTGGCCTTTATGATTTCCAAAATTAAAGGTTCTCTAACTCAGATCTTATTCAGTATTATGGGTGCGGCGACAGGACCGTCTGTTGGTATTTTCTTCCTTGCGATGTTTTATCCGAAGTCCACATCAAAAGGTGTGTTTATAGGTGGCTTGGTGGGTCTTGTGTTGACGTTCTGGATATGCATCGGAGCAACGGTATCGCCGACGCTTCCCAAACCGACACCCCTACCACTAGCACCAACCGACATGTGCATTTCACCTACCATAGAAAACATTACATATAAAGCTGAAAATATATCATACTATACAAGTACGAGTCTACCGTACTCAGTGACTCTTACAAATGCACTTACTACTTTGAGAGCAGATGCGTCAATGGTTAAGACAGAAACCGGTGTCAGTGGTATAGACAGTTTGTACAATATCTCCTATGCTCTGTTTTCAACTATAGGTACATTAATAACTATAAGTGTGGGTCTCGTCGCAAGTCTCGTGACATATGATGATACAAAAGACAGACCGGATCCGCGATACATGCTGCCACTATTTGATCAACTCTGCTGCTGCTTCCCTCGAAAATGGTTAAAGAACCTTCGTTGTGGTGTGGACTACAAGGCCAGAGATCACTTGGTTGAGGACGAGGAGACCTCGAGATTAAACGGTGTTTCCAAAACGGACGAAAATACGGACAAAGCGCATTTGTAGTTTTCACTTTCGGTTAACGTTTGTTTTGTACACGTTCATATTTAATAACAAAAGAACAACAACTAACATATGTAGATCTACGTGTTTTGGGACGATTTTACCATCTACCAAATCTAGAAAATGTGTTCAAACTACTTGCGAGAGGTAAAAAAGGTTTTAAAATCTGATATTAACGTGTTTGTTCACATAAACTACTTGTAATGCAATGTATGGTTATTTGTTTTATTATCAGATAATAAAGCATTTAGATGTATATATTCCGCATATTGGAATTATTCTTTCCCCGTCTTGCTGATCTTGAATTTTATTATAGTTTTGGTATATTCTTCAACTCTATTATAAACTGAATGTTATATATCTTCATTATTAGAATCCACTATTGTTTATGCATTGTATTTCAAACAGGATTACACATGCCTGTTATTTATCATATTTTCGATTAGATAGACTATTGTTTTTTCAATGCGGCATAAAACGATTACATATTATCCGCACTTAAACTTTCTTGATTAAATGGATTATTTTAAGGTACAAACCAACCATTGATTTTATTCTTTTATTCAATAGTAAATGAAAAAGTTTACATGTTTTTCATTCATAGAAAGACTCAAAATGAAAGAAATGTCAATCTCTGCACTACTCAAACTTGATGTGAAACGTAGGGGTCATGTATCACCCAATAGATTATTTTCTTTCAGCGTGTACACTGTTGAATTCCGAAATCATGTATCATACCCAAATTTCTAAGCATCATTTTATTTTATAAATTCACAATTCAAACATGACAATGCTTTGAATATGTTCAAAATAATATTATTAAATAAGAAGAAACAAGAATTATTAATAACCGTTATCATAACCAACAAAAGCATTTCATGTTTTCATGGTGGAGCTGAGCATTAAACGGGCTTACAATACAATTATGTGTGATATATCAAAAGCGGAAGATTTTCTCACTTCCTGTATGCAAAAAATATTACACGATACTTTATTACCGATGCTAGGGATGGTAGATATATCCGAAATCATTTATTACCTAAACTGTATTAAACATTTATTAAAACTTTTAATGTTTATTTCATTATCTTTTCCATCCAACGGTGTTAAAATTCATAAAATACTTTATAAGTAATTTCATCGAAATTAAATTTAATTATTTTAAAAGTGCATTTTACCACGCAGGCCGATAACGTTTCTATGTATCGAAATGCATACAGACTACGATATAACATGACGTTAAAAACGACCACCAGATCACAGAATTAAAAATTTAGTCAATATGAAAAATTGTTTTACCTCCAAACATTACGAACACTGGAATTTAAAACTTATGTTTTATATGATAATAGTCTTGATCATATGCGACGCTTGCTTTTCTAAGAGACAAACGTCCCGACAAGTTTTTTTTTGTCGTTCTTGTAGCGCTTTCATTGACTGAGGAAGTAGGTTAACATCTACTGACGGTCATGACATTCTATGTAATATTAAAACGAAAAACGAAAAGTGATGATCGAATTTAGTTCTATCTGCTAGTCTTATGATATGAAACAGTGGCTTATCACATTATATATGGAACATTTGTGCTTTGCGTCGTGTCCTATATACAATGGTCACATATCACATTGTATACGGAACATTCTAACTGCTCAGTGTCGTGTTCCATATGCAATGGTCACATATCACATTACATATTGAACACTGCTAACTGCTCTTTGCAGTGCTCCATATGCAATGGCAACATACCACATTGTATATGGAGCATTGGTAACTGCTCTGTGCCGTGTGGAGTATATAATGGCAACATACCACATTACATATGGAACATTGCTCACTGCTCTTTGTAGTGTTCAATATGCAATGACAACATACCACATTGCATATGGAACATTACTAACTGCTCTTTGCAGTGGTCCATATGCGACGGTAACATACCACATTGTATATGGAACATTGCTAACTGTTCTTTGCAGTATTCCATATATGCAATGGCGACATACCACATTGTATATGGATTACTGCTCTGTGTTGTGTTACATATGCAATGATCACATACCACATTGCATATGCAACATTTAAACTGTTTTGTGTCGTGTTCTATATGCAATGGTCATGTACCTAATTGCATATGGAATATTGATAAGTGCTTCGTGTCATTTATACAACAGTTACATACTACATTACACGTAAAGTGCTTCGTGTCATTTATACAACAGTGACATACTACATTACACGTAAAGTGCTTCGTGTCATTTATACAACAGTTACATACTACATTACACGTAAAGTGCTTCGTGTCATTCCATATAGAAGTGACATTACATATGAAACATTGTAAAACAATATACATGTATAAGACGCATGTTATGGTTCATGGTGTCATGGTTTACGTACACACATAGGTGACTGGATATCACATTGATTATCACGCACTTTATTGTACTTGGTACCGTACTCTATACACAGCAGTGAAATATCAAATTATTATCGCATACTTTATTTTCTTGGTGCACTGCTCCACATACAACAGTAAACTATCACAGTATATATGGACTTTAAAGTGCATGGTACCGTACATACACCAGTAAAATAGATTTATTTGAATATTTAGCACTTTACAGTTCTTGGTGTCGTATACAACAGTAAACTATCACATTATACGCGGTGAGCTTTATATAGTAAACAGTACTCTATAAACAACAGTGACATATACATTTTTATTTGGAGCACTTTACGATACTTGGTGTCGTATACAACAGTAAACTATCACATTGTACGCGGTGCACTTTATATAGTGCATAGTACTCTATACAAAAACCGTGAAATAGACGCTAATATGTGGATCACTTTACGATTCTTCGTGTCGTATACAACAGTAAACTATCACATTTTACGCGGTGCACTTTATATAGTGCATAGTACTCTATACACAACAGTGAAATAGACGCTTATATGTGGATCACTTTACGATTCTTGGTTTCGTATACAACAGTAAACTATCACATTGTACGCGGTGCACTTTATATAGTTTATAGTATTCTATACACAACAGTGAAATAGACGTTTATATGTGGATCACTTTACGATTCTTGGTGTCGTATACAACAGTAAACTATCACCTTGTACGCGGTGCACTTTATATATTGCATAGTACTCTATACACAAGAGTGAAATAGACGCTTATATGTGGTTCACTTTGCGATTCTTGGTGTCGTATACAACAGTAAACTATCATATTGTACGTGGTGCACTTTATATAGTGCATAGTACTCTATACAAAAACCGTGAGATACACATTTGAATATGGAGCACTTTACGATTCTTGGTGTCGTATATAACAGTAAACTATCATATTGTACGCGGTGCACTTTATACAGTGAATAGTACTCATTACAAAAACCGTGAAATAGACATTTGAATATGGAGCACTTTACGATTCTTGTTGTCGTATACAACAGTAAACTATCATATTGTACGCGGTGCACTTAATATAGTGCATAGTACTCTATACACAACAGTGAAATAGACGCTAATATGTGGATCACTTTACGATTCTTGGTGTCGTATACAACAGCAAACTATCCTATTGTACGCAGTGCACTTTATATAGTGCATAGTACTCTATACAAAACCGTGAAATAGACATTTGAATATGGAGAACTTTACGATTTTTGGTGTCGTTTACAACAGTAAACTATCATATTGTACCCGGTGCACATTATATAGTGCATAGTACTCTATACACAACAGTGTAAAAGACGCTTATATGTGGATCACTTTACGATTCTCAATGTCGTATATAACAGTAAACTATCATATTGTACGCGGTGCACTTTATATAGTGCATAGTACTCTATACAAAAACCGTGAAAAAGACATTTGAATATGGAGCACTTTACGATTCTTCGTGTCGTATACAACAGTAAACTATCATATTGTACGCAGTGCACTTTATATAGTGCATAGTACTCTATACAAAAAACCGTGAAATAGACATTTGAATATGGAGCACTTTACGATTCTTGGTGTCGTATACAACAGTAAACTATCATATTGTACGCGGTGCACTTTATATAGTGCATAGTACTCTATACAAAAACCGTGAAAAAAACATTTGAATATGGAGCACTTTACGATTCTTGTTGTCGTATACAACAGTAAACTATCATATTGTACACGGTGCACTTTATATAGTAGATAGTGCTCTATACACAACAGTGAAATAGACACTTATATGTGGATCACTTTACGATTCTTGATGTCGTATACAACAGTAAACTATCATATTGTACGTGGTGCACTTTATATAGTGCATAGTACTCTATACAAAAACCGTGAAATAGACATTTGAATATGGAGCACTTTACGATTCTTGGTGTCGTATACAACAGTAAACTATCATATTGTACGCGGTGCACTTTATATAGTGCATAGTACTCTATACAAAAACCGTGAAATAGACATTTGAATATGGAGCACTTTACGCTTCTTGGTGTCGTATACAACAGTAAACTATCATATTGTACGCGGTGTACTTACTATAGTAGATAGTACTCTATACACAACAGTGAAATAGACGCTTATATGTGGATCACTTTACGATTCTTGATGTCGTATACAACAGTAAACTATCATATTGTACGTGGTGCACTTCATATAGTGCATAGTACTCTATACAAAAACCGTGAAATAGACATTTGAATATGGAGCACTTTACGATTCTTGGTGTCGTATACAACAGTAAACTATCATATTGTACGCGGTGCACTTTATATAGTGCATAGTACTCTATACACAACAGTGAAATAGACGCTTATATGTGGATCACTTTACGATTCTTGGTTTCGTATACAACAGTAAACTATCACATTGTACGCGGTGCACTTTATATAGTTTATAGTATTCTATACACAACAGTGAAATAGACGTTTATATGTGGATCACTTTACGATTCTTGGTGTCGTATACAACAGTAAACTATCACCTTGTACGCGGTGCACTTTATATATTGCATAGTACTCTATACACAAGAGTGAAATAGACGCTTATATGTGGTTCACTTTGCGATTCTTGGTGTCGTATACAACAGTAAACTATCATATTGTACGCGGTGCACTTTATATAGTGCATAGTACTCTATACAAAAACCGTGAGATACACATTTGAATATGGAGCACTTTACGATTCTTGGTGTCGTATATAACAGTAAACTATCTTATTGTACGCGGTGCACTTTATACAGTGAATCGTACTCATAACAAAAAACGGGAAGTAGACATTTGAATATGGAGCACTTTACGATTCTTGGTGTCGTATACAACAGTAAACTATCATATTGTACGCGGTGCACTTTATATAGTGCATAGTACTCTATACAAAAACCGTGAAATAGACATTTGAATATGGAGCACTTTACGCTTCTTGGTGTCGTATACAACAGTAAACTATCATATTGTACGCGGTGTACTTACTATAGTAGATAGTACTCTATACACAACAGTGAAATAGACGCTTATATGTGGATCACTTTACGGTTCTTGATGTCGTATATAACAGTAAACTATCATATTGTACGCGGTGCACTTTATATAGTGCATAGTACTCTATACAAAAACCGTGAAATAGACATTTGAAAATGGAGCACTTTACGATTCTTGGTGTCGTATAAAACAGTAAACTATCATGTTGTACGCGGTGCACTTTATATAGTGCATAGTACTCTATACACATCAGTGAAATAGACGCTAATATGTGGATCACTTTACGATTATTGGTGTCGTATACAACAGTTAACTATCATATTGTACACTTTACGATTCTTGGTGTCGTATACAACAGCAAACTATCACGTTGTATGCGGTGCACTTTATATAGTAGATAGTGCTCTATACACAACAAAGAAATAGACGATTATATGTGGATCACTTTACGATTCTTGATGTCGTATACAACAGTAAACTATCACATTGTACGCGGTGTACTTTATATAGTAGATAGTACTCTATACACAACAGTAAAATAGACGTTTATATGTGGATCACTTTACGATTCTTGGTGTCGTATACAACAGCTAACTATCATATTGTACGCGGTGCACTTTATATAGTGCATAGTGCTCTATACAAAAACCGTGAAATAAACATTTGAATATGGAGCACTTTACAATTCTTGGTGTCGTATACAACAGCAAACTATCATATTGTACGCGGTGCACTTTATATAGTGAAAAGTACTCTATACACAACAGTGAAATAGACATTTGTATGTGTAGCACTTTACGATTCTTGTTGTCGTATACAACAGCAAACTATCACATTGTACGCGGTGCACTTTATATAGAACATAGTATTCTACACACAACAGTGAAATAGACATTTGTATACGAAGCACTTTACGATATTCGGTGTTGTATACAACAGTAAACTATCACATTGTACGCGGTGCACTTTATATAGTTCATAGTACTCTATACACAACATTGAAATATACATTTTTATGTGTAGCACTTTACGATTCATGGTGTCGTATACATTTAAGACAATTTCGCCATTGTACCTTTAGCAAAACAATACGAGTTTTGTCTTGTGTACTTTCATGAACTTATAAGAAAGTTGTAAATTGTAACCTGAAGTGGGCACTTTTTCTCCGATTTTTACACCACTCCATACCAATAGGTCACGTGGATTTACCACCGTGGTTAAATAAGTCGAATTTTCACCAAATACGAACTAGTAAACTCTGTTGTATAAAATGCTGTTATTATGCAGTAACAATTAAGATTCCGCGAGAAACTTATCGAAATATGTGGTGGCAGAAAAGTAACACCGTAGTTTATAACAACTGGAATAGAAAAACAGTAATGCATTGATATTTATTACTTCTTACAGCTATTATTCAAAGCTTGAGACTGCACTTGGTACGTGCGCAATTGGTTAATCGTATTTTGTGAAAGAAGAACTATTCTACAAAGCATTACCGGTGTTGTAGTTATCGTTGAAACTCTTCTTTATGCTTTACGAGTGTACGTATTAAGCGCAAGAAATTAGTTCTCACCTGTTCTGCTTATATTTGATAGCCAAAACCATTGTCTTAATTAAATTTAAAAAAATCACATAAGTGAAGAACAGTTGTTTTGTGCGTACCACTTGAACCTGCACAAAACATGTGGATAAATATACAGATTAACCTAGCTATACTGCAGATGAGCAGAAGATTAATTTACTACTGCTACCGCTACTACTACTACTATTACTACTACTACTACTAGTACTTCTACTACTAGTACTACTAGTACTGTTACTACTTTTATTATTACTACTACTACTACTACTACTACTACTACTTTTACTACTACTACCACTACTACTACTACTACTACTTCTACTACTACTACTACTACTACTTTTACTACTACTACTACTACTACTACTACTACTGCTGCAACTACTACTACTACTATTACTACTACTACTACTTTTACTACTTCTACTACTACTACTTTTACTACTACTACTACTACTACTACTACTACTACTACTACTACTACTACTACTACTACTACTTCTACTACTACTACTGCTATTATTATTATCATTACTACTACTACTACTACTATTGCTGCTGCTGCTGCTGCTGCTACTGCTACTTCTTCTTCTACTACTACTAACTTACTACTACTACTACTTTTTCTACTACTACTGCTGCTGCTGCTACTAAATCTACTACTACTACTACTACTTCTGCTACTACTACTACTACTACTACTACTACTACTAATAATAATAATAATAGAAGAAGAAGAAGAAGAAGAAGAAGAAGAAGAAGAAGAAAGAGAACGATAATAATAATAATAATAATAATAATAATGATAAAGAACAAGAAGAAAAAAGAAGAAGAAAAAGAAGAAAGAAGAAAGATTATAATAATAATAATAAAAAAATATCAATAATAATAAAAATAATTATAATAATAACAACAACAAAAAAGGAAGAATAATATAAAAAAGAAGAAGAAGAATAAGATAAAGAAGAAGAAGAAGATAAAGAAGAAGAAAAAGAAGATAAAGAAGAAGACGAAGAAAAAGAAAAAGAAATATAAGAACAATAATAGAAATGAGAATAATAAAAGCAATAATAAAAAGAAGAAGAAATTGAGAAAGAAGAAGAAGAAAAAGAAGAAGAAGAAGAAGAAGAAGAAGAAGAAGAAGAAGAAGAAGAAGAAGAACTACAACAATGATTAAAATAATAATAATGTTAATAGTAATAATAATGATATATATTAATAATAATAATAATAATAATTAAAATAATTATAATAATAATGGTAATAACTTCACAATAAATAATGAACATATAAAAAGGGAATTTTGTGAATTGGTGTTTGTACTGTCGACAAAGTTTCGCAAATCAGATGAAAAATGTAAAAAGTGGTCACAAGACTGTTAAACCTGTACAGAAAATGACGACAAAACTATTATTATCACTTCATTTCATTTTATTATTATCATTATCATTTCATTTCTTTTTTTATCATTATTATTAGTATTTTTTATTATTTTTTCCCAACCTCTGCATTATCCAAAAGTAATGAGAAAAGTAGGGGTCATTTGTCAGCCGAGATATGTTTTTTTTGCTCAGTGTGTACACTGTTGACAAAGTGAAAGTAGACGTCAGAAATCATGTATTCATACACCAATGTCCAAACATTTTTTTTCTAAATTCACAATTCAAACATGACAATGTTTTGAAAATGTTCAAAACACATCGATAATGCCATTAAATAAAAGAATGAGCATTAAAATGAGGAAAATACATTTTTAAAGAAGAAGAAACAAATATTATTTATAATCGCCATTATGCAACTACGGTAGTCCACGGAAGCATTTCCTGTTTCCAATGGTGGTACTATGCTTTTATACATTCTCTTTTTAAATTAACCTCGGAAATGGAGTTTGCCTGCACTAATATACTCCGAGAATGGATGCTAATAACCTGATTCTAGTTTCGAAAACGGGAAAACTATCTCTGTTTTGAGATAATGGTAATGCCAGCGCTGTTCTGGATGGAATGAAATAATCATCTAATCTCACCATTAGCCAGGCGGTCGGTCGAGCGCAATGACTCGTTATCAATTAATTCCACCCCATAATCAATACCACAAGAGATGTAAGAGATGGAATGTTCTTATTAATTTTTAAAAATAAATAAAAGTCTAATTCGGATAGGTTTTGTGCAAAAAGCATTACAAAACATTTGAAATCAGCAGATATGTGAATATTTTGTACAGATACGACTGTCAGTTATCTCATCATAAATTCCTTAATTTAAAGGGACACGGGACAATGTCAAAATCAAGTTTACTCATATTATGCAACAGATCAAGAATGAAGAGAGCGTATAACTCCATAGATATATAAATCAACATATACGCCTATGAGCGCGTATTCTCATATATAAATTTTAAACAACATTTACACGTATTAGCGCGTATAACCGTATAGTGACCATGAATAAACAGCGAAACCTTTGAGTGCGTATTATAACCCTATATTGCACGCATATGTACGTATAGCCATATAGAGATTTCGCCTATGAGCCCGTATTAACACATATACTCGTATGTAGAGATAGCAATCAACATTTACGCGTATGTGTGCGTATAACCATACATATATATTTTAATCAATATTTATGCGTATGTGCGCGTATTACCATACATATCTTTTAATCAACATTTACGTATAATCATACATATATTTTAATCAACATTTACGTATAACCATACATACATTTTAATCAACATGTACATGTAGGAGTGCATATAACCATATATATATATTAACCAACATTTATGCGTATGTGCGCGTATAACCATACATATCTTTAAATCAACATTTACGCCTAACCATACACATACTTTAATCAACATTTATCCGTATGTGTGCGAATAGCCATACATATATTATAAACATTTATGCGTATGTGCGCGTGTAACTATACGTATATTTTAATCACCATTTACGTATAACCATACATATATTTTGATTAACTTTTCACGTGTGTGTGCGTATAAGCAAACATACATTTTAATCAACATTTACGTATAACCATGCATACATTTTAATCAACATTTACGTATAACCATGCATACATTTTAATCAACATTTACGGCTATGTGAGGGTATAAACTTCTACAAATGTTTCATAACATATAACACATGCTACACTAATATCAATTAAAATTAAGCAGTGACGTATACATATTTACTGTTTGACATAGTAAAGCCCGACTATCAGTACTTTTGATACTTTGATTAAACGTATTTATATAACAGGTTATAGTGCAGATTACATACCGAAGTAAAGTGCCTTTAATCTCTGACACAGATCATTGCTGAATAGCAAATTAACACGGCTGGTCCTAATCCGTGATTAGTTTAATCATATCCGACACATGAACATAAACTTTTACAGCACATTTATAAAGCCGAGTTTGTTGATCATTTTCGCACCCCAGACCAGTATGCACATAAGAATGTTGAGAATCGCTTTATTTTAACGTTTGATGTGACTGTATTTTAAAATTACTTTTTAATAGATAAAAGTATCTCATTATCCTTAAGAAATAAATCCAAATGGTTGGCTATGTCAAATCCACCAAAAACGTGACATAATTCTGCAGTCTGGAGGCTGTTAGGGCCGACTGAAGGCGAAAAGACGGCATCTCGCCCCGCCGCCAATTTCCGCCGCTGGCAAACAACAAGGTTTCAATGGACAACGCAGGTGTCTGCTACACCCTCTGCCCTGCCCAGGGAGACAACGTTTTTGAGCGTGGCACATTACAAGTCGGTCATCGAGGGTCGGTAGCATGGGCGCAGACACACCATGTTGCAGTCTGTAGGCTGCTCGGGGCGACTAATGGCGAAAAGACGGCATATCGCCCTGCCGCCAATATCCGCGTTGCCAAACAACAGGGTTTCAAAGGACTAGCGCCTGGGAGTGCGCCAAAGAACCCAGGTATTTGGCAAGGGAGTGTATTTGTGTGTGCCGTGAAGGCGCTCAAGCCTCGCCAGTTCGACCAAAATGCGCTAGAAACAGGCTAGCCTTGCAAAACACACAAAAGATTAAACAACTCGTACGGGCGTTCTATTTGACACACAATCAAAAGCTTGCTCTTTAAATGTAGACCAGAACGACTACTTTGGCCTGGGAGTGCGCCCTAGAACCCAAGAGTTTGGCAAGGGGGTGTCATTTTGGGTGCCAAGAAGACCGCGCAGGTTGGCTCAAACGTCACCTGTTTCCGATCGATCGCCCTGCCTAAAACCAAAAAGTCAAACAAGTCGTGCAGGCGTCCTACTAGACACACAGTTAAAAGCTCGCCCTCTAAATGTAGCCCAGACACCCTACTAGCGTCTGGGAGTGCGCCAAAGAACCCAAGTGTTTGCCAAGGGGTTGTATTTGTGTGTGTCGTGAAGGCGCTCAAGCCTCGCCGGTTCGACCGAAATGCGCTGTAAACAGGCTAGCCTTGCAAATTACCGACATTCAAACAACTCGTGCAGGCGTCTTATTAGACACGCAGTTAAAAGCTTGCCCTCTAAATGTAGCCCAGACACCGTACTAGCGCCTGGGAGTGGGCCAAAGAATCCAGGTATTTGGCAAAGGAATGTATTTGTGTGTAAAACAGGCTAGCCTTGCAAATTACACAACATTCAAACAACTCGTGCAGGCGTCCTACTAGACACAGAGTTAAAAGTTTGCCCTTTAAATGTAGCCCAGACACCCTACTAGCGCCTGTGATTTGGCCAAAGAACCCAGGTATATAGCAAGGGAGTGTATTTGTGTGTACCGTGAAGGCGTCCCAGCCTCGACGGTTCGCCCCAAACGCGAGAGTAACAGGCTAGCCTTGCAAAATACACAAAAGTTAAACAACTCGTACGGGCGTTCTGTTCGACACACACTCAAAAGCTTGCTCTCTAAGTGTAGACCAGTACTACTATTTTGGCCTGGAAGAGGACCCTAGAACCAAAGAGTTTGGAAAGGGGGTGTCATTTTGGGTGCCAGGAAGACCGCGCAGGATGGCTCAAGCGCCACCTGTTTCCTATCGATCGCCCTGGCTTATAACAAAAAGTTAAACAAGTCGTGTAGGCGTCCTACTAGACACACAGTTAAAAGCTCGCCCTCTAAATGTAGCCCAGCCACTCTTCAAGCGTCTGGGAGTGCGCCAAAGAACCCAAGTGTTTGCCAAGGGGGTGTATTTGTGTGCGCCGCAAAGACCGGGAAGGCTGGCCCAGGTGTCGCCTGTTTACAATCTATGGCCCTGCCTAATACCAAAAATTCAAACAAATCGTGCAGACGTCCTACTTGACACACAGTTAAAAGCAGCTTGCCCTCTGAATGTAGCCCAGACACCCTACTAGCGGCTGGGAGTGCGCCAAAGAACCCAGGTGTTCGCCAAGGGGGTGTATTTGTGTGTGCCGCAAAGGCACCAAAGCGTCGCCGGTTCGCCCAAAACGCGCAGAACAGGCTAGCCTTGCAAAAGACACAAAAGTTAAACAACTCGTACAGGCGTTCTGTTTTGACACACACTCAAAAGCTTGCCCTCTAAATGTAGCCCAGACTGCCTATTAGCGGCTGGGAGTGTGCCAAAGAATCCAGGTGTTGGCCAAGGGAGTGTATTTGTGTGTGCTGCGAAGGCCCACAAGCCTCGACGGTTTGCCCCAAATGAGCGGGAAACAGGCTAGCCTTGCAAAAGACACAAAAGTTAAACAACTCGTACAGGCGATCTGTTTGACACACACTCAAAAGCTTGCCCTCTAAATGTAGCCCAGAACGATTACTTTCGACTGGGCGTGGTCATAGAACCCAAGTGTTTGGCAAGGGGGTGTATTTATGTGCGCCGCAAAGACCGGGAAGGCTGGCCCAGGTGTCGCCTGTTTACAATCAATGGCCCTGCCTAATACCAAAAATTCAAACAACTCGTGCAGACGTCCTACTTGACACTCAGTTAAAAGCTTGCCCTCTAATTGTAGCCCAGACACCCTTCTAGCTTCTGGGAGTGCGCCAAAGAACCCAGGTGTTAGTCAAAGGGGTGTATTTGTGTGTGCCGCAAAGGCGCCAAAGCGTCGCCGGTTCGCCCAAAACGTGCGAGAAACAGGCTAGCCTTGCAAAAGACACAAAAGTTAAACAACTCGTACAGGCGTTCTGTTTGACACACACTCAAAAGCTTGCCCTCTAAATGTAGCCCAGACTGCATACTAGCGGCTGGGAGTGCGCCAAAGAACCCAGGTGTTCGCCAAGGGAGTGTATTTGTGTGTTCCGCGAAGGCCACACAAGCCTCGACGGTTCGCCCCAAATGAGCGGGAACAGGCAAGCCTTGCAAAAGACACAAAAGTTAAACAACTCGTACAGGCGATCTGTTTGACACACACTCAAAAGATTGCCCTCTAAATGTAGCCCAGAACGATTACTTTCGACTGAGAGTGTTTCACAGAACCCAAGTGTATGGCAAGGGGGTGTATTTGTGTGCACCGTAAAGACCGGGAAGGCTGGCCCAGGCGTCGCCTGTTTACAATCTATGGCCCTGCCTAATACCAAAAATTCAAACAACTCGTGAAGACGTCCTACTTGACACACAGTTAAAAGCTTGCCCTCTAAACGAGCCCAGACACCCTACTAGCGTCTGGGAGTGCGCCAAAGAACCCAGGTGTTCGCCAAGGGGGTGTATTTGTGTGTACCGCAAAGGCGCCCAAGCGTCGCCGGTTCGCCCAAAAGCGCGAGAAACAGGCCAGCCTTGCAAAAGACACAAAAGTTAAACAACTCGTACAGGCGTTCTGTTTGACACACACTCAAAAGCTTGCCCTTTAAATGTAGACCAGACCGCCTACTAGCGGCTGGGAGTGCGCCAAAGAACCCAGGTGTTCGCCAAGGGAGTGTATTTGTGTGTGCCGCGAAGGCCCCACAAGCCTCGACGGTTTGCCCCAAATGAGTGGGAAACAGGCAAGCCTTGCAAAAGAAACAAAAGTTAAACAACTCGTAAAGGCGACCTGTTTGACACACACTCAAAAGCTTGCCCTCTAAATGTAGCCCAGAACGACTACTTTCGACTGCTAGTGTGTCATAGAACCCAAGTGTTTGGCAAGGGGGTGTATTTGTGTGCACCGCAAAGACCGGGAAGGCTGGCCCAGGGGTCGCCTGTTTACAATCTATGGCCCTGCCTAATACCAAAAATTCAAACAACTCGTGATGACGTCCTACTTGACACACAGTTAAAAGCATGCCCTCTAAATGTAGCCCAGACACCCTACTAGCGGCTGGGAGTTCGCCAAAGAATCCAGGTGTTCGGCAAGGGGGTGTATTTGTGTGTGCTGCAAAGGCTCCCAAGCGTCGACGGTTCGCCCAAAACGCGCGAGAAACAGGCTAGCCTTGCAAAAGACACAAAAGTTAAACAACTCGTACAGGCGTTCTGTTTGACACACACTCAAAAGCTTGCCCTCTAAATGTAGCCCATACTGCATACTAGCGGCTGGGAGTGCGCCAAAGAACCCAGGTGTTCGCCAAGAGAGTGTATTTGTGTGTGCCGCGAAGGCCACACAAGCGTCGACGGTTCACCCAAATGAGCGGGAAATAGGCAAGCCTTGCAAAAGACACAAAAGGTAAACAACTCGTACAGGCGATCTGTTTGACGCACACTCAAAAGCTTGCCCTCTAAATGTAGCCCAGAACGACTACTTTCGACTGGGAGTGTGTCATAGAACCCGAGTGTTTGGCAAGGGGGTGTATTTGTGTGTGCCGCAAAGACCGGGAAGGCTAGCCCAGGCGTCGCCTGTTTGCAATCTATGTCCCTGCCTAATACCAAAAATTCAAACAACTCGTGCAGACGTCCTACTTGACACACAGTTAAAAGCTTGCCCTCTAAATGTAGCCTAGACAGCCTACTAGCGTCTGGGAGTGCGCCAAAGAACCCAGGTGTTCGCCAAGGGGGTGTATTTGTGTGTGCCGCAAAGGCGCCCAAACGTCGCCGGTTCGCCCAAAACGTGCGAGAAACAGGCTAGCCTTGCAAAAGACACAAAAGTTAAACAACTCGTACAGGCGTTCTGTTTGACACACACTCAAAAGCTTGCCCTCTAAATGTAGCCCATACCGCATACTAGCGACTGGGAGTGCGCCAAAGAACCCAGGTGTTCGCCAAAGGAGTGTATTTGTGTGTTCCGCGAAGGCCCCACAAGCCTCGACGGTTCGTCCCAAATGAGTGGGAAACAGGCAAGCCTTGCAAAAGACACAAAAGTTAAACAACTCGTAAAGGCGATCTGTTTGACACACACTCAAAAGCTTGCCCTCTAAATGTAGCCCAGAACGACTACTTACGATGACTGGGAGTGTGTCATAGAACCCGAGTGTTTTGCAAGGGGGTGTATTTGTGTGCACCGCAAAGACCGGGAAGGCTGGCCCAGGTGTCGCCTGTCTGCAATCTATGTCCCTGCCTAATACCAAAAATTCAAACAACTCGTGCAGACGTCCTACTTGACACTCAGTTAAAAGCTTGCCCTCTAAATGTAGCCTAGACACCCTACTAGCGGCTGGGAGTGCGCCAAAGAACCCAGGTGTTCGCCAAGGGGGTGTATTTGTGTGTGCCGCAAAGGCTCCCAAACGTCGCCGGTTCGCCCAAAACGTGCGAGAAACAGGCTAGCCTTGCAAAAGACACAAAAGTTAAACAACTCGTACAGGTGTTCTGTTTGACACACACTCAAAAGCTTGCCCTCTAAATGTAGCCCAGACTGCATACTAGCGGCTGGGAGTGCGCCAAAGAACCCAGGTGTTCGCCAAGGGGGTGTATTTGTGTGTTCCGCGAAGGCCCCACAAGCCTCGATGGTTCGCCCCAAATTGGCGGGGAACAGGCTAGCCTTGCAAAAGACACAAAAGTTAAACAACTCGTAAAGGCGATCTGTTTGACACACACTCAAAAGCTTGCAATCTAAATGTAGCCCAGAACGAATAATTTCGACTGGGAGTGTGTCATAGAACCCAAGTGTTTGGCAAGGGAATGTATATGTGTGCGCCGCAAAGACCGGGAAGGCTGGCCCAGGCGTCGCCTGTTTACAA